>OU343162.1:163701462-164301462 GCA_910595825.1 Philhelius pedissequus | reverse complement strand
ACATTCGGAACTCTAAACGCTCTGAGTGAAAAAAAAGACAAACACATTTTTTGACAACTCAGACTCTATTCTGAACGAAAAAAGTAAAATGCCTAATGAAAAATAAAATATTTTTTTATGACGAAAAGACTGCTCCTTATTTAGTTTTTCAATGACTTATTGACCCAATAAGGGACCTTTATTTGTCTCTAAAACCTAACTTTATTTTGCTAAGAATTAAGTATCAATTGCAATAAGCTGACTCGTTTGACATTTTTAATTGATAAATTTCCTTTATCTTAATATGAATAATTTAAGGAGCTACTTTCCAATTTCGTAGTATTGCTTTTTAAAAAGAAGCATTGACAAAAACAATTAGAAAAATATGCACATGCTGTAGGTCAAATTAGTTTTCTTTTTGTAAATTCCTTATATTTTCGACACAAAGCATTTCTTGGAGAGATCAAACTTAAAAAGACACACAACAAATTGTTTCTAGAAGTACACACTATTACAATCCCTAAGTGGTGCTGAAGGTAATTGCTGTGACGTGATGTTAAAGCACAAGGCAATTCCGTAGCAGTAGTATTAGCACTTCTGAGAAGCATAACAAGAAGCGCTTTATCAAAGGGAATTGTAAGAAATAGTTGTTAAGACGTTTTTTTTTTAATAATTTATAAAATAGGACGAGGCTTTTTTCCTTGTATTTCTTAGTTTAGTTATTTAGTTATCTCAACAAAATATTAGATAATTGTGAAAAAATTATCACCCTATGATTTAGGAACGCTAAAGCCAGCATCCCTTCAACTTTTAAAAATGAAGCCATTAAATGAGAATTTTAATTTTGTATTGTCCTTAAATTGGAAAGAATTGTTGTGAGAGTTAGGAAGGCCATTTGGGCATCTTCGGGTCTAGAAAAGAGCTGCTGGAGACTTGCTTATTGCACGGCTAAGCTTGACGGGTTAGGGTGATTATTGCTATGTTGGTCCGGCCTTCTACTCGATAACCAAAAACACTAGTATCTCAGTATAAGGAATATAGGAAGGGATAGTAGAGAGGATTTTATAAGGTTTAGAAACTTGAAATTAAAGGATCTTTCAAATCAGAAAATCCAGATAAGAATACGTACGATTTATGTATACATTTCGTTGTAATATAAATCGTTAATTTTTCAGATTTTGTTTCCCCCTCCTGAAAAAGGTGACTTTAAGGCTTTTAGGTCTCACTTGGAAAAAAATATTATCGACACGTCAAAGTATAGTATTTTGCCTACTTGTCAAGTCATGAACTTTCAAAATCCATTGAAGGATGGCTCCGATTTAAATGGATTACGAAACCTCTACAAAATTCAATTTTACCTCAAAAAATTCGAAATTTTTCCGATTTTATTTTTTGCTCCCGAAAAAGTTGATTTTACAAGTTTTGGGTGACATTTGGAAAAAAAAATATTATCCAAACGTCAAAAAAAAATTTATGTTGCGTACCTGTCAAGCCATGAACTGTCAAAATCGATTGAGGGATGGCTCCGATTTAATTGGATTACAAAACCTCTAAAAAAAATTCAAATTTTACCTCAGAAAAATTCGAAAATTTTCCGATATTATTGTTTGCACTGAAAAAAGTTTATTTTAGACATTTTGGGCGACATTTAGAAAGAAATATTATCCACATGTCAGAATATTTTATGTTGCATACCTGTCAAACCACGAAATGTCAAAATAGATTGAGGTATGGCTCAATCTTCTTCTATCTCTACTCTATCTTCTTAATCTGAACACGTATTTTATCTTACATCTTTTTACTGCTAAGGACCGAGACAGAGACCGAGACAAACCTTCACATTAAAATGTTCACGAGAAGAAGGCAAGACCTAGATGGAGACGAGACTTGGTTAGGCTGAAATTTTTCGATTTTTACAAAACCGAGAGAGACTAACAAAAGTCTTGCTTGGTCTCGTCTCCTTACCAGTCCTATTCTTTAAGACAGTAGTTGAACGAGCGACCAGAAGATTTTGTCAGATGTTGTCCGCTAAGGCCTGGCCTGCCCACACTTGTATCAAGAACCGTTGCTATCTTCTTGGCCCATATTTATGACAATAGCCCAACATGAACTCGCAAAAATGGAGGCGGACCTTGACCAATAAATAATGAAAAGTTGTTTATATTTTTTTCGTTTATTTCTTAGTTCTCCTAGTAAGAAAAATCGAACGTCTACATTTTATCCCGATGAACAAAATAAAATAGTTCTTAAAGTTTAAACAATAGAAGTAATCATATTTCATATTCCATTAAAGAAAAAATAACAAGAATTATCATCTAGAAATGAAAAACACAAAGTTTAAGAAATCAGTGAAACAGCTTCCAACTTAATTAGATACCCTATATAAACAAAACATTATTATAAGGAATCCATAATAAATTCAAGAAATTTCTAACATTTCAATTAGGTTTTGCATTCCCTAATGAACCTTATTTTCGTAAATATTTTCATAAAACAAATTTGAACTGAACTTCATTCATAACACAAAGTTTCTTTGTCGACATTTTTCACATTGTGTAGATATTCTAAGAATATGGCTGCAAAATGCTAAAATATTTATACATACATCACATCATTCAAAAGTATTGAACACTTCAAAATACTCGCTCTCTCAATTCTAATCAATTTTTGTGTGCTTACAATACACCCAAAGCCAACAGCCCCAGCCGCAAAATCTAATTTGAAAACCTTCAAACCAAAGGTTGACCTAATTCACAAACATAAACAGAGTTACTATTACAATGAGTATTGAAAGCATGTCAAAAATTGCCAACATCCGCTATGGCAGTATATGTATAAATGTGTGTGACGTGCCTTACTTGTTATAACTTTCAAACTTCCAACCTTGTGTATTAACACTAGTTTGTTTTAAATCATTTACTTCCTGGCTACCGCAAAATATTCGATACTTCATTTTCGAAACTGGAACAAAACTTTAATTTTCAATTGAACTCTTCAATAGTATTCGTGTGCTGTGGTATGGTAGTAGAAGATTGGCTGTGTAAACACATCTAGAACCGGGAATACACTTTAAATCACGCGATTATATACTCTAAAGTAGAAATGATTTCTAAAAAAAAGTTTTTTCGCTTAAGTATACTTTTTGAATTACATTTGACTTTGAATTACTATCTACGAGAATTCCTTGAAAATCAAGTTTTAAGATTAAAAAAATAATTATTAGGAAGGTGGATTATCTAGGGTCAAGAATAACGGTTATCTAAGTGCCAATGTCTGCAACAACAGATCGTTTTTTACGCTAAAAATCTTTGTTAAAATAGCTACAAACCCACTATCTGCAAGAGTTGAAGTAATGTGGTTTTCCATTGGTAAAAGAAGGCAACTTTTCCAAAACACATAGTCTGACAGTTCAATCGTTCCATTGGGCAAACAAGAATTGATTTTGTTATTCGTATTCTAAATGAATTTTGCAGGTCCGTATTTTTAGTTGGGCTAGAAACCCTCATTCTGATTTCATCGAAAATAAGGCTAATCGTGTGTTAAAGTCAACACTATTAGATCCTTTTTTATTTGTTGATTGAATGGGGTGAATACGGAAGATATTTGGTTTCAGCAGAATGGCTTAATTAACTAAATGGACTTGTAAATTCGCCTGAAAGATCTTGATAGTAAATACTACAGTCGCCAGTCTAAGCTGATAAGGCAATACAAATTGTATTCAGCAATCCTCTTTTCTCGGATGACATTAATTTATCAATACCACCTGTGGTACCAGATTAAGCTGAAAATCTAATCAAATAAAAGGCAATTTAATAAAATTTTCTGTTCTTTGTCCTAGAAAAACACAAAAAAAAAACACCCTTTATATAATTTGAAATATTTACCTTTGCCACAGTCAGATATTGAATAGCTTACATAAACAAAATGTTTGATTTATTTAGTTATCCTGTTCAATGTGCAAATACAAATACAAACACACAAATACATACATTATACACACCCAACATTGGCACACATCCAATTAATCCTCCTCGATTTATATTTAACATGACACTTTATAAACCAACGTATCGAGGGTAAATAAGTAAATATTTAAACACCCACACGTAAAGTTAATATTACCAAAAAAAATAGCACAGCGTTAGTGAAAATCTTTGTCGCCAAAATATAGACTAGTCCAAACAAAATTTGTGGTTGTTGTTTTTTCTCTTGTTTATATTCCAGCAGGTATATTGGAAATGTATGAATTTCGAAATTCAATTAAGAATGTATTAGAAGTAAATAATATGGTAATTTGTTTGAGTGAATTACTGGGCAATTGCATGTTTCTGAGAAATACTTTCATAACAAAGTCACTTTATGGTTCAAATGCAGTTTTTGTGTTTGGCGGATATCCGTTGGTGGAAGATGAACTCGATTAACAGTGTGCACTTTGACTGTGAAACATGGACAAAAGTGCATTTTTTTATTCAAAAGTTATTATAATGATTTGTTTCAGTTTTATTAATTTTGTATCGATCAGAAAATGTTAATATTAAGTTAAAAATTCAAAACAATAGCGTTTTTGTTAAATATCTGTAATTGCAGTAATTAAGTAGTCAGCTGATAAGCCCTAGTGAGATCGCGGTGATAAAAGGCAATTCTTGTGGACAAAACTTCATCAAAATTTAAGCTAATACAATATTATTATGCTAATTAAAAAAATATAAATAATGCATTTGTACTTTTCTGCAGCCTTATTAAGGATATTTTTGTACACTTCTTAAGGCAAGCATAAATTTATAAAATATAAAAATGCACGACTTGATTTTTAGTAAAAAAAACACCTCAATATATTTGTAGTCTGTTTTACTTAATTTTTTATATACAAAATTTTTAAATTTTTTTATTAAAAACAAGTTAGTCTGAAAATTTTAAGCATTTAATATATAAATTTAAAAACTTATTTTTAAAAATTGAATTTAAAAAAAAATATGTTTTTTTCAAGAATCCAAAAAAAAATATTTTTCGAAAATTTTGGTTTTGCAGTGTTATTTACAATTCGAAGAATCTTCCATATAAAAATTTTGATCGAAATCGGTGGGACGGCTTATTAGAAAGTCGAAAATCAAGAAAATGGTCTTATGGCAAATTATGTAAAAAAAAAAAATGTTGAACCCAAATGTCGTCATTTTTTTTTTCAAAATCGTTAGAGCCATTTTCCAAAAAGTTAAAATGGTAGAAAGAAATGTCAAGTACCGTTTTTCTTTTAGGCAAACAAAAATTTCAAAAACTGGTAATCAACTAAAGCGCTTAATAGTGACGAAGTTTGAAGAAAATCAAAATCGAAATTGCCGGAACAACTTTTTTGGTGTTCTCCATCATCGGAATGTCAAGTTTGATTATAATTTCGAGTATACCTATGTATATCGGAAGTAAAAATGAAGCCAACTAATAGTTTAATACATTAGTTACTTGAAACCAAAATTCAAAAAGTACCGTTTAAAAAAACTATGTATTAATTTTTCTGTGAAATGCCCCGCTGTATGCTGAATGGAAATGGATGATTTTCTGATAGTTATATAAGGCGGTTTTCTTTTTTTTGTTCATAGCAGAGCTCTGAACAGAGTTCGAGCACAAAGAATATATCGAGAATATATTCCGAACATTGCGAGCTACGAACAATCTGAGTTTTGTTTTTAGTTGGTGACAATTTTTTTCCGCTATTTATTCATATGGATTATGTTTTTTTCTTAAAATTTCGCTGCTGACCCACATGATATTTAGTCTGTTCAGCAATTTGCTCAGAATGCTCAGTCGCTCTTGCCTGAGCTCATCGAGTCGCTTTGAATTTGGTCAGAACGAAAAAAAACACGAACAAAGCCCTGAAGCCTGAATGCTCTCTATGAAAATAAAACACAAACAAATTGTTTGATTACTCAGACTCTGCTCTGAACTAAAAATAAAACACGCCTGGTGAGCTTATTTTCGGTTTACGTCCGAATAAAGTATCTATATTTATTGTATTCTAAAATTTATCGGTATTCTTAGAAAAAAAAACAGTTCCAGATTTAATTTAAAATGGTGGAAACGGGCTCAAACTCAAGGACAAAACAGTTATAATTTTCGTTTATACTTATAACTTAATTAATTTTTTCCAATCAGCCATACATTTAACCAACGATATGAGGGACTCAAGATGTCTTCTTGTGGTACATCAGTTTTAGTTGTTATTTCTACAGTAACTTCTGCCACACATCTTACTTTATTTTGGCTTACTCATTCATACTCGTTCACTTTTGGCCCACGGATATCAGTTCCCGTTATAGTCTCATTATTCGAAAATAATGAGCATTCAATACCCGTTGTGGTGTGCTACAATAGATTGTGACAAAATAAATTGAAAAATGGCAACACTTATAAAAACGCAAGTAGCTAGTGGTTAGAAGGAACTTGAACACGCTTGGAACTTTGCATAAGCAATTTTTTTGCAATTTTGAAAACTCTTTCGATAAAAACAAATGAAGGTTATTAATTAAACAAATGAGTTCTATCACATCGCATCGCATCAATTCAAATGAACATATTATTTGCAAATGGAAACAGTGATTTTATTGTAGAAAACTAGCTAATAAGCTCTTCAGAGAAAAAGACTAATTTTTGTGAATTTACATAAGGATTTGTTTTAAGTTGGTTAAATCCTCTTCTCCCGTTTGATTGTATCACTTCGTCATACTAAAATACTCAATCAGAATAAATAGAATAAAAAAGCATCTAGCTTCTCCATCATCCTGAATTAAATCAAACGGGGGTACAAACAAAAATGAACCCTCCCCATTTCTATAAATGCTGATCCCATATGTCCCATCAACTTCGTCTGCATGACGAAAGTTTAAGTACATTCCTTTTTGCTGCTAAATTGATACCCAAACGATGACGACAACGAAAACGACAACATACGGATGTGAGATAAGGACTCAATTTTTTGCTTCCTTTTTCGATATAATCAATAGCTAAAGATTTCAAGTGATGACAATTTTTATGTTGAGTCCCATCAAAGGCAAAGGATGATATGCCAATAATTGTACTCCCTTCCATTAACTTATTCTATCCCGTTGTGTTATTTCGATCAAGTGATATACAAGGGTGCATGTAGATATAAATTATTGTGCACGAAGTGTCATGATGCGGAAGAGTAAGGTATTTCTGGGTCGATAGGATACAATTATGTCCTGGGATGATGAGACTTTTTTTGTTCTGTTTAATAAAAGCTTGTATATATGGTATGCGTATGTACATATGTTACATTTACGGATTAAAATTGATCTCTTGATGGATGTTGCCTTATATGAAAAACCGATTGCAAAAGATTAAAATATTTAAAACAGAAGCCATTAAACTGTTTCAATTTTAATAATCCCAATTCGTTTGTTTGAGTCAGAACTTTTTAACTTTATGCCTTATCATAGTATTGACAGGTCTAGAAGCATTCACGAGGAAGCATTTTAATTTGGGATGTGATTTATTCAGCCACTGATTAATGCAAATATGGCTTTGTACGATTAAGCTGTCAAATTAATCAGTCATTTGAGGACTATCAGTAATTTATTTTTTGTAATTAATATTAAAGTCATAAATATGTATATGTATGTAATTAAATAGTTAATTTTTTTTTTAAATTTAAATTAACCAAAGCATAAATAATAAACAAATTAACTAATTACTTTATCGCCCACAAAAAAAAACGTGCCAAATCTTATAGGCCAGCTTACAGATCTATTAGTCAAAATTATAACTTTCAAGTTGATTTGATGCTTACAAAAAGAATAATGTCCGATGATTCCAATCGCCAACAGACCGTGCACACTTGGGCATTTTACGGGAAGTAATACCAGTTCAATAAACTATTTTTCTGAACAAAATTTGTCCATAGAATGAAGGATCTTGATATTGTGACCTTATATGCCTTCAAACCAAGATATTTTGATTAATAGTTTCATTATCTTGCAGAAAAAATATTCTGCGAAACTGGCAACATTGCGGCGAATAAGCAATATCAAATGTTTGATTATGTCTTGGGTGTTGTTGTAAGGTTTTAAAAATATTTAAACGATAATGCCTTGTGTAAGCACTGATGTGTGTATTCATCACATCTGTACCACTGCGTTTCCCCCGAACGTTTCCACTGCTCCAAAAGTAGATTAATTTTGACAGCACTATTCAAAATGTAAATATTTTTTCATTTTCTCTTATGATGTAAAAGTTAGACCAGCAACTTCGTCTGTGTCAACCGAATCGAGTTCATTTATTTATGGGAATTGGTTAGTTCAATTTGTACATCTATTGGCCCTTCATCATCATTTGCGAAGATTAAAGTTTGTGTGGTAAATCCTCAAGATTTGTAGGAGATTTAGCTAAATCTCCTTAAATCTCGGCTTAGTAGTCGGTGGAAACGTAGTATAAAGTGGAAGGCGAAGCCATTTTGTATCATTGCAAATTCAAATTACTGCTTTTTTATCATCTAAGAGTTCAGTACTTGAGTGAGGGACGTATGTGGTGGCCGGGGTAGATAATTGCTCCTTCCAGAGTTATCGCCCTTTCTTTCTTTCTATTTTATAGTTTTGGTATAGTCAGGTACTACACGGAGTCTAAACAGAAACGTCAAACACACACAGATAAAATCCTACCCGCGCTTGTTCAGATAGATTTTCTGTTTCATATTTTCATTTTTTCTTTTTCTTTTGCACTTTATTTAGGCAAGGCTAAGCACTCGCCGTGTAATACCGGACGGCGGACATAGCTTGAACCAAATCACGGTTTCTCAGAGAGAGTATTCAAGACTACGAAAGTGGTGCGCAAGAGACTTAATGAGTACAATGCCAGAGATGAAATTTTTTTTTAAGAACTGCACAATAAACCACGATCATGCCTCATGTAAATAAAGTCCATCCCTGGAAGGTGAATGTGTGTATCTTTTAAATAAATTAGATGACCAAAGAAATTTTAAGAGAGCTGCGCAGTAGAATCGCCAAGTGAATTGGTTCAAGCTATACGATTGACTTTTTATTTAAATTAATTGGAGTAAAGACTGCGAATATATTTCCGAATAAAGTTGAAATCTATTAAATACCGCAGTATATTTTACATAAACCAATATTAAAAATTGCTCTGGTGTAAAAGCAGTCAAATGATTATGACGAAACTGTATTGATTCCACACACCATCCACTCTTCAACGAATAAATTGTTCACACGCAACTAAGTCGCCTTTCACACAGGACAGGACTAATTGCTGGAAATTTTTTGACGTGTTCTTTTAATTGCTTTAAAATTCTCGTGTAACTTTCACACGAGGAAACAAAATAGCCGTAGATTTTAAATCGTTTCTTTTTAAGGTTTCTTATTTAAAATCCAAAATCTCTTCAAACCGTTGACCAAGGAGATTTTGTTCACTGCCCTTACTTCTTGTCCATCTTTCCTACAAACTGTCTCGTGTGAAAGCATTCTAACCTCAAAATCAGGTATTACCAATTATAAAACGTCATTCGACTTGATTAAAAAATGATATGTGAATGAAATGTCAAACTGTTCGTTAATCTATTAGTCGCTGACCGCTCTTATGTGAATACACCTTAAAAGTGCTTTCACACTTTCCCACAAAGTGAAAAAGATTCACGGCGTTTCCCGACATTTAAATAATCCATTGGGATAAATTATTTTGGACTTGTACTAATCCAAAACGCTCGATAGAATATGAAACATATTGGTTTTAGATAGAGAACCGATCCTTACAACTTTTCGTGTGTATAAGCACATTATGTCAAATTCTATGACATGATGTGTCAAGTGCGATGATCTTTCAAATTTTAACTCACACTCTTATGTGGTTTTCTATTGGTAAATGAAGAATTTGATGCGGAATTTGATTTTTTGCATGGCGAATGGAATGTTATTAAGATTTTATTTTTTTTTTGTTAAGGTGTTGGCTTATATTCGCGTCTGTGAAATTGGTAGCTGTCAAAATAAATGCTTCCAATTGTACTTGTGCTTAGTAGTTTTAGTAAAAGAGCAAAATATAAATTTTGTTTTCCCAATGGAAGGATTTAATTGTCAAAATCAAAAATTCATGTTTTGATAGATTCGTATCAAAAACGAATTTGATCCTTGCACCAATGGAAAACCACATTATATATACATGCGTACATACATTATTTTTTGACATGAGTGAATGTGTTAAATATCTTGTATCTTAAGATAATATTGCAGGGCCTTGCATTTATTGATTAAAAATGCTTCAAATCATATATAATATTTTGTACGTAAATCCGTTATCAGGATCAAATACATATGTCAACACATCAAATATCAAAATAGATCCAATAACTAGTAGTTAATTAATGTTCTTTTTTTTAATTTGAGTAAACGTATTAGTTTCAATCCACTTAAATTGTTTACAACCAAATACCAATAAAATATCATGAAATTAATATCAAGAATAGTGATGGTCGAAGACAGTAGGTACGAGTATAAAAGTTATGACAAGGGTTATGGCACTGATAGTGTTGTAATATATCAAATATTGGTTCTGTTTTGTAATTATGTCAACGCAATTGGAAAACACATAAAGCTGTTAATCGAATAAACCAACACCATTGTGAAATGTCAACGCAGCGGTTGAATTTAATATAATACCTTTCATTTTTATTTGACTTCATTTAATTGCGCTTACAGACAAAGTCTATACTTAAAACGTCCTTTTGGTCATAAATGGACATATACGTATATTGTGGGTATCTGTTGAATATCTTAGTAAATTTGGTAAAAATACAGGTGAATGCTAAAAAAAAATAATCAATAACCCTCAATTAAGATTAATTATAATTATATATAACTCTGGTTTTCTTTTGAATTTTAGGAAATACGAAATATCCTTTGAAATACCTATATGTTCTGTGGAAAAAAATACCCCCACAAATAAATAATAATTTAATAGCCCTTTTGATTTCTTTGTTTGTTTTTTTTTTTTTGTTTGATGTGAAATTAGTATGGAGGTGTAACGTTGACAAGTCGCATATTACCATTAAAACAACAAGTGGAACAAAAGTGGTGTTTAAGTTATTAAGAACTAATTTAATGTCAATTACTGACTCCGAACTTTCAACAGCGACCCCAATTTAAATATGGTTTGATTTGAAGTAAAATGTTGGCAATTGGGTCTTGTGGTTGAAGGCTATAAATTGATGGGCTGGACAGGACATTATAGCGTACCTTACGAAGGTGTAGGCAATATGTTAATTTATAAATATAATGACACAGCTTAGTACTGATGAAAAGAGAAGGTGAAGAAACGTCAAATTAACTTTTAATTCGATTTTGTTTTTTAATTTTTTTAATACTTTGAAAAAAGTTGTTTAATTGTCATTTATGAGAAATATGGATAAAAATTAAAAACTACTTACAATCTGTCCGTCTGTCAATTTTCCAAAAGAGTAAATCTGCTTTTGACGATTATTAAAAAATAAGCTCATGCAAATAAGACAACATGAAACTTTAAAAAACTAATTTTTGAAAAACAAATTTTCAAACAGCTAATAGGTATCTGATTTGGTAATTTTGTATGTTTTCTTAATACCTTTTTTGAAAAGTCTACTTACTGAGCTCTAGAAATATTCAGTGATGTCATTTTCGATAGAATTTTCGAACTTTTTTAACCATTTTCGATTTAAATCGATTATGAAAATTTAAGCTCCAATTAGTCAATATAAATTGTCAACACAATGATTATTTGACATAAAAATTAAGTCAAAATCTGTGCTAATTGTGTGACGACGTCAACAAAAAAATGTCATTAAATCTATTTACGATTACTTTGACACTTGGTTTGACACAATTTTCCGTGGCAACGCATTGACAATTTTTGAAGTTTAACAACGCAATTTGTAGGACTTGTAATCACATTGACAGTATCCCAACATTGACATTGTACAATTGTATACCAGGACTCTTATTGGTTCAATGCGTTTTAATGTCATCAGATCGGGTGCATGCAATTTTTTTTTCGATCTTTTTAACAAGAAATCATCAAATCTGAAAAAAAAACTGGACATACCCAAGCTTGTACCCACCCCAAATCTTATATTGGGCCAAGCAGGGCGTTGTGCCGAGCTTTTTGTACGCGCGCCGTCAACCTAATTGCAAAAAAACACTTCACACCAGCCCGAATTTTTGTTCGGCTTTTTCATTTCCATTTTAGGAAATTGAAAAAATGCCAGAATTTTTTTTGGAAAAAAGACCAGAAATTTTGGAAAAAATATCAAAAAACTTAGGCTTTTTTTCCTAGGAAAAAAAGCCCAGAAATTTGTATGAAGGATTTTCTGGCGTTTTTTTCCAAAAAAAAATCTAGCGTAATTTCCGGAAGCGATTTTCTTTAAACTTGGAACTTAGAGTTTTAAGTGATTGTCTCAAGTAGATATATGAATCGTTTTATAGCCCATAAATAATGGTACTTGCCATACAATTTTTTCTATCGGTTTAATTATCTCGAAAATCGCTCTAAGGATTTTGATAAGAAATTGTGTGTGCACTCCTTTTGGTAGAGTCTAAATTTTGGTCAAAATTTTGGCTTACATACATTGTTATTAAAACGGTACCTGCCATACAAGCATTCTCATAAACGGTTTTACAGATTTCGATCAAAATTTTTATATGGAAGGTGATTCCAATTGTGAAGAATACTGCATAGTAAAATTTTCGAAAAATATTTTTTTGGATTTTTGAAAAAAAATATTTTTTTGAATTTTATTAATTAGCTATTATGAATATTGAATTCAATATTTCGAAAACGGGTGTGTGATTTTTTTTTAATTTAGTTTTTAAATTTATATTATTAAATATATATTTAAAAAATATTAAATTGACTTATCAATTTTTTTTTAAATTAAAAAAGTTTTGTATATAAAAATTTAAGTAAAAACGACTTTAAAATATATTTAGCCGTTTCTATGAAGAATCTTTTGCATACGATGTGATCGAACATAACACGAAGGAGCGATCTAGTCGTGCATTTTATTACCGTTTACTCTCATTACATAACTCGCAACAGCAAATCCAAATCGACTTGAGATTGAATTTTTAGAAAAAAATCCGATCTCGAAATTAAAAAAAAAAACAAGTTATTTTAGAAGAATTATTTAGTTAGCTTTTGGCTTTCAGCAAAAGATTCTTAATAGAAAAGTCTAAATATATTTTTAAAGTCGGTTTTCACTAAATTTTCTATATAAAAAAATTCTTAAATTACTCGCTAAACAAAAATATAAATAATGTAAATTTAAAAACAAATTTTTCAAAAAAAAACGTTGTATGTCATGTACCGTTAATAACAAAATATGTAAAAAAAAATAAAATGCACGACTGGATCGCACGTACTTGCTCATATGTTCCATTACATTATATGCAAAATATTCTTAATAGAAAAATATTTGTATGTATTTCTAAAGTAGTTTTAAACTTAATTTTTTGTATATAAAAATTCGTAATTTTTTTGTAAAAAAAAAATTGGTATATATATTTTAAATATTTAAAAATATAAAATGAAAAAAAAATTTCAGAAAAATTCGTCCACCGGTTTTCAAAATATTTAATTTTCAAAAAAAAAATATTTTTTTTTTCAAAAAAAATATTTTTTCGAAAATTTTGAAATGCAGTATTATTTAAAATTTGAAGGAGCTCCTGTATAAAAATATTGATAGATATCCGTAGAACCGTTTATGAGAAAGTCGATAGTCAATAAAATGGTTGTATGGCAGGTACCGTTAATAACAAAATATTTTTTTTTCTTAAATTTCGGCCAAAATGTAGACCATACCTAAAGGAGTACACACATTAATTTTTATCAAAATCGTTAGAGCCGTTTTCGAGATATTTAAGCTAGTAGAACATTTTGTATGGTAGGTACCCTTATTTTTTGGGGCTAAAACAAAGATTCAAAAATCAATTTTAGACAGTCACCGAAAACGAAGAAGATATTTTGATTTTATTCAGTTTTCCATTGGGATCTGTGGAATTCATGAAAGCAAAATCTACTGAAACTTCTTTTTTCGTAAGAAAATTTATGACATCACTAATGGGTAACAAAAACGACAATGAATTGGACAAAAATCTACTGGCATGATATCCAAAAAACACTTAGTAGGTAATTGAATGGGTACTCAGTGGTATTCGAAGAAATGAGTTTCTTAAAAAATTTCTATGAAAATATTATTGCAAACAGAATTTTATTGAAATTGCTCAAACCGATTCTAGGAATTCCAAAAATAAAATAAAACAAAAAGCTTAAATTGCTAATTCCAAATTGGTGTGCTCTTTACTTAAAAACTTTGATGAAAATTAAAAAAAAAGACATTTAAATCATAATCTTTATCTAAGAAAGCATACAAATTATGTTTCCGGTGTTAAATACATATATATATAAACTTTAGCTTTAAGCTTCTTGTTTTGGGGGATCTTCTTTTATTACAAATTACAATCTAGCCTCTAGAAACTAATTAATTATGTGTTTCTTGTGTTTTATTTCAAACAAGTAGGTACATTTTTTTAAGTCTTCTCGTTAATCTTTTTTATCTTGTCAATTTATCCTTGGGGTTGTTTTTTTAATCCAAAAAGTTACCCTTCTTTTGTGAGTTTAATTTTATATAACAACACAAAAGTCGATAAAAACAAATAATTATTTTTATCAGTCATGTATTGCACAAAAGTCAAAAGTAAAGTGATTACTACAGCATTTCTGCATTTAAGATTAATTTCACGCAAGGATAATTGATATTATATAACCAAGAACCCATATTGCTCTCCCCACACCACACCTCCTTAAACAAAAACATGGATAAGATGATGTTGTATTTTCTTGAATGAAGGCGTTAAATGTGCAAACTCATCATCCTCGTCATCCCTAATTTCATGTACATTGTGCAAACATATACATTTATATGTAGGTTCATCCTTTATATCCATCAAGTAGTAGATGTATATTTGTATGTATGAAGGTAGAGCTATTGTGTAAAACCTTATGAGGTTGTTTTGTTGAAAAATTTCATTTCAACACATCCAGGGTGGGAAATAAAGCTTCTTGGGGTCTCCTAAACTTGAAGACAGAAAATAACTCACAAAATCATACTACCATTACCAGGTTTAAGTGCCAACAGCTCCTGATGTGTGGGTTTGTCTAAATGTAGATATTTATCCTTTTATCGCAAGTTTATCTTGAAGGAAATTTTGTGGACGACCATGAGATGAAAACTCTATTTTAAAAAATGTATTACACTTTATATCACACCTGTGTTCTCAGGGTTCTTTTTTTTCTGTGATAGTTCATAAATGCACTACTGTAAATATCGATACAATTTAAGTTTTCCCAGCAAACAGGATATGTTTACTTGTTCAACAGGAACTGTTGTACAAGAAATCATAAATTGTTCGTATACATATGTAGGAGCAGAAGTTAAAACTAAAACTAGACCTTGGAATTTTTGGAGCGCAAAAATGAGTAATATAAACCATCAAAAGAGGAACGCAGAGACAAAAATATTGTACAAAAACTCTTCAAACATTTAATTTATGTACTATGTGCGCTATATGGGGATTATCATCTTCCTTAAGCTGGGAAAGTAGGAAAGGAAGCATTTGAAAGTAGTATCCGATGAACACTGTTTTTGAATACCTGAAAAGAAATGTGTTAAGCCTTCCTCATTCGTATATTGAAGATACAAAAGAGTCTTCTCTACATTACATTACGTCCATAACTAAGATTATTGGTAAAAGAACAAGTATTAAGGTGGAACTGTAACAACAAAGTGATTGGCGTTACAGTGTCATTTTCAGTTTAGAAGCGATACAAATGATTACTACGTATATAATCGTGTGTGAAACAATTTATTTGAATTCGAAATATCAGATAAAAGAACACTGCCAATAAGGATAATTAGTGTTGGCAACAAAACAGAACCCTGAGGCACCCCAACAATTATTAACCAAATTTCACTTTGACAGTAATATGTAGAGAAAAAAGTTTAAGAAGACATCTTTAGACCATTGATTGGGATACAATGAATTTACAATCTTAAAAGTGAATTGTTGTGAAAGAGAATTTGTCGCAAGAAAAATCATACAAGTGACGCAATCTGATCGCCCAATTGAAATTGATGTTACCACACCAGAAATGGTTGACAAAATACATGGTTTGATAATGGACGATAGGCTAGTGAGTTTAGGTGAGTTTATTAGGAAAAAATGTTGCTGCGACAGTTTTTTTTTTAATACGCGCGGTCTTATTCAAATAGACGGAACAAATAATTACAGCAGATTTTGCTGACCGCCAATCTATAAATGTTGACAATCCCTGGAAAAATTAAACCGCTCAAATAATAATTCTTAAATAAAATCTCGAACTGGCTTGGTTAAACATGAATACTTCTTAGCTGTTGACCTACAATCCAGAACATCACCATTGGCATTGGTCCTTTTTTTTAATGGATATAATTAATGAGTTCTACTAAATATTAGGGCCAGTGCTTTGTTATAGAAATGTTTGGAATAAAAATGTTTCTAGGCCGAGAGGATTGCAATAATTTTCAACAACAAAAGCAGGACTTCCGTACCGTATGGTCCACTGGAATTTAATTGCTTAACTCATCTCAAGATGTTCATTCACATCCTTAACTGTTACTGTCCTTGAGCATTGAGAAAAGCTATTCAAATGCGTAAAATTGCTTTCTCAACGTACGACATCTTTATCATCAAACGAAAGATAAAAAAAAGGAAAAACAACAGGGCTATTGTTTATGTGTCCTTACCCAAGTACTTTATCGTAGATGGGTAATCGTCAAAGTTTATGGTGCTATCAACACAATCATTTAAAAAACAAAAAAGTTTGGAATCAAGTTATAAAAAGACGCACATTTGGGTCTGCAAATGTCAATGGTGCCACTTTGCCGAAAATATTGAATTTTTATGCGAAAGGTTACCATCTTAATATTTTGAAGAATTTAAAATTTTTTTTTAAAGTTGTTAAAAAATTGCAAAATCAGAGAAATGAAGAAAAGCTTGTAGAATTCTTGATTGCCAATTCGGAAAACTGTCTGATCTGAAATGCCATTAAGTTCCACGAGTCACATGCAGCAGACAAAGCGAATTTCTTTAATTTGAATGTATTCCAAACAAGGGGCACATGTTAGTGTAAAGACGAAAGATTTGATTTTTATCTAAACAACATTTTTAACAAATATCTGTTCAATTGTAAAATAAAATCCAGAGCAATTCCCTTTTATGTATCATTTTACCGTCTTAATTTTTTTGTAATTAAACTGATTTCCGTCTTTTGTAAAGATTTCTGAATTAATATTGTTACTTAAAAAAAAATGGTACAAAAAACAACATCGGAGATTAGCTCTATTACAGAAACAAATAATGACTATTTGCTTACAGTTTTTTCCAGAATAAAAGCTGAGTCCGAAAATGTTGATTAATGTCCGAAAGAGTTGATGTCGCACTGCACAGGTAAATTATAAATTGTGTTTATATTTTTGACACAGAGTATTCAGAGCTCCGAATTTGTGTTTGATTTTTTGATTTTAAACATGTTTGGAAAGCACTCGATAAGCTCGATAGCGAAATCTGAAGAAAAAAGTACTCATACAACCAAAATGGCGGCAGAAGGTATTTTGTTTTATAAATAAAAAAGAAAGAATGAAGTAAATTAATTAAATGTCAATTAATGACAGCTCAGAGCTCAAGTGTTTTTGAAAAACAAATCAGAGTTTATTACTAAAATGATCACGCTAAGAAAAATCACAACTAATAATGTCCGACTGAGAGTAACACTAGGTCTGTTTGGCATCTTTTATTTAGTAAGAAGTGTAACAACTGTCAAACTCCAATAGTGGGTCAAATTTTGTTAATTCTTGCATCAAAGTAAGCAAACGCAAATTGACCACATTTGTGTGTAAAACGTCAGTGGACACAAAAACAGAAAATGGTGATGGTAATAATTGAATGATCACTCCAGACATTCCAAAAATGAACTAACAAAATTTTAAAAAAAGACAAACACAAAGCAAAGAAAGAGCACAAAACAAAAATATTCTATAGAATAAAATGAAAAAAAAAATACAGGAGAATTCCACTGAACCAGTATTAAAATTATATGGGTTTTTTTCTTACTGGGTTTTTTCTTTATTCCTTTTTGGGATTTGACAGTTTTTACACCAGTTACCCACAAAAATTCCTGGCGTAAGAATTCGCAATTTTATCAAGTATTTGTAGTAATATTTTCGAATTTTGTGAAAATTTGTAGGTACAAATTGTTACGAATTCGTACGAATTCACAAGATAACAGCCAGATCTAACGTCAATGACAGTTTCAAACTGAAATTAGGAGTGTATGTGACATTTTATTTGCGTTATTGATAGAACTGTCACAAATAACCAAGAACACATTCTTGTCAACTATGTCCTTCAAAATAGTCTCCGAAAAAAATTTTTTTTTTCATCGAAGTGTTTTTTGTTTGACATATCAATTGTCAAACCTGGCAGTCTTCTAAATTTTACGACAACAACTGTGATGTAGAAAATGGTAGTACTAGAGAAATGAAGGGATGTAGACATTTTAAATAAATGTAAAATCCAATTATCGAGGGCTGAATAATATCATTTTTGTGATTTAGCTTAACAAAAATTGAAGCTACACAAAATTATGGGTGAAAATTATAGTGAGATTAATTTAGGGTTTTTACTAAAACGATTTTTCGCGTATGACTTTTTTAATTCGATTTTTGAACTCCACTTGTTTTCGATCAATTGAATATGAAAATATCGTAATTTACAAATTTCCTCGCACACATATGAACTTCGTCACAATCAAACAAAATGGCTACTTCGAGAATATATCACTTTTACAAATATGTTTTATAGCTTACTCAGAGCAGCCAATCGTAGTTTTTAGAGTAGTGGGAGTAAAAACGTAATAACACCGAATACCCAAACCAAAATATCATTAATAAGTAGAAAAGGACTGTCAAAATAAATATCAACTACTAGGTAACTTCTCGCATTAAATTTAATTCCTCGATGTCATTAGGAACAAAATTTACTTCAGTGACGAGGGCCATTTTTGAATGAATGGGAGCGTCAAAATGCAAACTTTCCGCATTTCGCCTTCTTCTTGATGACATTGTCATTACTTTATTACTAACAACGGAGTGATATACAAATCGGTGATAATCAATTTCGTTTGGGCCTTGTAGCAGAGCTACATGAAACCCATCAGGGGCCGCAATGGAAAATCTGCACCCGTGAAATTTAGTATTGGTTAGGTATACCACGACCGAGGTATTCAATATATTGTTTTCTGTTAACTTCAAATAATGATGATGCTGCTTAGGTCATTTGCAAAATTCTATGGACAGGCTAGATTTCAAACGCTGTCTATTTGTTGCTACCAATATATGGGGAGAGTACGATAACTTTGGCGCCAAGATATAATAACGGTTTTTGGTAGAGGGGCTTAATACAAGCATTTTTTACTACGGGAGGGGGGGTCTATCTCCCCTCGTTTAGGTGGGAGGGGCAATTTTATGAAAATTTACTTAAAATATTTAAAAAAATATTAAAAAAGAACGGCAACACTTACCGTTATAAATTATACCTTTTTCAAAAGTCAGAACTCTACAATTTATAATAAATTTTAAGTAAAGTTGTTTCAGTCAATAGTTTTTGAAATAATTGACTTCAAAGTCAAAATTTATGAAAAAAAAGTTACAAAAATCACTTTGAATATTATTTTTCTCATGATTATGGATATCGATAAAAAAATAATTGATGTAGTTAACTGCTCCAATTATTTTTTTATTAAATACAGAAAACTACTTCTTTTTATGTCTTCTAGTTTTTAAGATATGTAATTGAAAAATAGTAAAACTATACTTGTTCTTTAAACCCAAAAGATTCTTTAATTTTAAAGAAACTTTGCATATAATAAAATTTTTACCCTCCCCAAAGCCTATAGTGAGCCCAAGCAGGGGGGTTGCAGGGGGGCAGCATGCCCTCCCTTAGGCATCTCACTGTTTGCATCGTAAATTTCATATATACCTTTGTGATTTTATTACAGTTAATGCGGTTATTTACCAACCGAACTTTGTACTTTTTGAATTTTCCACGGTCATTAAAATATCACAACACAGAGGTGGAGTAGACGTTTTGGAGGAAATTAACCCGATTTCTTCTAAAAACGGGATACTTTTTTCGTTTGTTGACACCAAATCCCCAAACGAACAAAAAATCGAAAAATTATTTAATTTTGGGTGAAGAAGTGGATGCTTAGCCGCCATTCTTAAAAAGGAAACACTACTCTTTCAAACGTTAAATGAAGAATGGCTTTGGTAAACAATAACCTGCACCAAACCTGTATAAAAATAACGGTACAAACATCGAATGCTTGGTCTTCTTTTTATGATCTAACTATATACATACTTTTTACTGTGGCTGCATTATATGTGTGTACATAGTTATATGCATATCTATGTATGACACAAACATATGTGCATATTAAGAAACTATGAGAATTTGCTGCCGTTGTGTTGTCGTAAAGGTAATGCAAATTTTTTTATAATGCAAAGTTTTGGCCAAGTACCTAACCGGATATTTAGAAAAAAGAGATTGAAATGGACATGACATATGTACATACGTTTATGTATATAATATCAATTATTTTTTTTAATCCAGATTCTTTAAATGCAAAAGAAACTTTACATGCACCCATCTGATACAAAATTATTTTGTTTTGTTTTTCAATTTTCTCAAAAACTAGAAAACATAGAAACGAATAGTTTTCAGTGTTTGATTAAAAAATAAATAGAACAGTTAACTGCATCAATTACTTCTTTATTGGTGTTTATAATCATGAGAAAAATAATACTCAAAGTGATTTTTTTAACTTTTTTTTCATAAATTTTGAGTTTGAAGTCAATTATTTCAAAAACTATTGACTGAAACAACTTCACTTAAAATTTATTATAAATTGTAGAGTTCTGACTTTTGAAAAAGGTATAATTTATAACGGTAAGTGTTGCCGTTCTTTTTTAATATTTTCTTAAAGATTTTAAGTAAATTTTTATAAAATTGCCCCTCCCGCCTAAACGAGGGGAGATAGACCCCCCCCCTCCCGTAGTAAAAAATGCTTGTATTAAGCCCCTCTACCAAAAACCGTTATTATATCTTGGCGCCAAAGTTATCGTACTCGTGCCCAATATATACTTAAACAGAAAAATATGAACAACTTGTTTGCCCAACTAAATTACATCCCTGATGTGGGAAAGTTATTATTCGGTTCCTATTTCCGGTTCCATTCTAATGTTAGAATTTAAAAATGTAACCATCTCCATTAGCTTATTTGTCTTACTACTGACATGAACCACACTTCTTATTACAATTACATCGCGCAATAAAATTAATTAAAAAAATTCATACCTCTCTTATAGCTTCAAGCAAAACATCAATCCGAATATATGTGGGCATGTAGTCTAAAGTTCAATTGCTCATCAGCATACACAGTAATTAGAATCTCCCAGCACGTAGTACACATTCTAAACATGTTCCAGCATTACAATCAGCGCTCGGAAGTTGGGTAGTTGCCGTGCAAGGATAAAATCATACAAACACACTAAATACCACACCTTATTACATTCACAACCACGTGTGGCTGATGGTGTGTGACAGGCATGCATTGTTCAGATTGTTGCTCTGGATTAGGATGGAGTTATAAAAATATACATATAAATGAAAATAATCAATATTCGTATAGCATGGTCGTTATGTGAACCAAATCTAAATGTTAAGCGTTAGTGTGACCTGGAATTGCACAAAACACTTTCAAGATTTCATATTTTACGTATCATTTAAGGACATCCCTAATATCTGTGTGGGCAGCAGCTTTTAATGACTGTTAAAGGTAATGGAACAGATGGAGCGACTTAAACTCTGTACAAATATTTGGACGAAACAGTCTAATAATGGATCTTGCCAGGGTGGAGAGCTTCAGAAAAGTTTTTCCATGTACAATTTTGTTTTTGTTTTGGTTAATTTTACAACTGTAGATGATACTGTTTATGAGGTTGGGGTCATAAAGGGTTACAAATAGTCTCATTCGTAAGGCGTGGTTCTTAAGTTTGTTTCCCATCAACACAGTCAAGCGATGACAAAGTGAAGAGTGTGTGTTGTGCGATGACGGGTTATATTACATGCGTGTGTTTTCTTTAGCACAATCATCATTAATAGTGGATTAGTGCTGAATTGACAACTAGTCCGAACGAGTAATCATTCGCATACTGTGTGCTACCTTCAAAATCCCCAGCCCACTAGATCTTGGTCTTAGGAATCCGACGAAGGTTTATATAAAAGCCATTTTTCGGATTGAGAAAAGACTTCAAGTCTTTGATTTTTTTTTTCATTTCCGAAAGTTCGTCAAAAAATACCCCTAGTATGGGTGGAGCTCTGAATATGTCGGAAAGGAATTACATATCTGTATGCTTTTCTGGTTGAACTTGTTGGTAATTTGGGGTTTTCATAAAGAGTGAGACAATATATTACTCTTAACAACTTTGAGTAGAATGTTGTCATTTTCCACAAGTGAATTATGAAGGGATGATAATTGATGTATAAATCTATTGCTAAAAGCAGCAGAATACATACATCTTACGATACCGACGCTATGAGCTTATTGAACCTTCTTAAGCTTAGCAATGTTGTATGCTTTGTTAAGTTCGTTCCGCGTGGATTGGTTATATCACTACATTTTTGGTCTACAATACATCTCCGATGCCTATATTTGACCCAGATATGTCAAATCAGTAGTGCATTGTATTTAATCTTAAAAGAGGATTTAAGGATCCTTCGATACACATTTTGGGTTTAACATTTTTTTTTTCTCTTTTCACTGTCCATTTGCAATTTTGAAGAAACTCACGAGACAAGATACAAATACAAAACAGAACTTAATAATTATATCCAAAAAGTCTGCATTCAAGCACGATGACATATTAAAGACCTCATTGAAAAATGTAATCCTTGATTGATTTGTCCATTTTAGATATGATTAATAATGTCACTTAGAGCATCTCAGCATTCTAAGGGATACTTTGGGTTAATTTACTGGTACTTCTTGTACGTCAAAACATAGCCAAAAGTAAGTATAGATACAACCAAGTGCCTTCTGCAGCGGCGCGTCGATGAATAATAATGAACAATGTATTCGGCATGAATAATGTATTAGAATTGTGTTCATATGACATTATGCGAAGTGTTGAGAGTTTAATTGACATTTTTAGTCAATAAGCAAACATCTACATCTAAGACCAAAAAATATAGAATTCTACATTTTTTTGTATATCTATTTAACTTTTTGTATTTAATTATTTCTACTAATGCATTTATCAATTTTTGCGTTAACAAATATCTGCCAATCATATGAAATGATAACCTTCAGCCTGGTAACGTTGTCAGAAAAGTAAATTAGCAATCCTACAATCTGTCAACATAACATTTCTATCACTCATTTGAAATGACACAATATTAATGGTTGACTTTTGTTATTAACAGTGCAATGAGAAATCTAATTATTGTAGGATCTGACAACTTGAAAGCTTAAAACATTTCTGTAACAACTTAAACAAAAAAGTAAACTCAAACTTTTTGGCTATCTACAAAAAAATATAAGGGAAAAAAGATAATTTCAAAGAAAAAGCAAAGACCTCTGCAAAATAATTTCGCTCTCCCCATTAACTCTCTCCCAATAATATTATAATGTCTAAAACAAATAATAAAAGAGTGTGTGTACACAGGTTTCATAATTTTCTTGAAAATGATATTTTTTTACCCAACCTATTTCGAAACTATTTGATTCTTTCATAATTCTATGTCAGCTACAACATTTTTAATTTTATGGAAATCGTTCAAAGAACAACGAAATTGAAATTTCGTATAGATACATCCCCATAACGACGCCATCTTCCAATTGTACAAACGTCACTTTATGAACATACAAGTAAAAAAATTAAAAAGTGTGTTCCGTACTTTGTACACAAGAATGTGAAGAATGTCATTTTTGCAAGAGTGGGAGTAATAATCTCTCAAACGTCATCGTAAAAGTGTATTTTTGAAAATGTTTATTAAAGATTTACGTGAAATTATTTCTTAAAATAACCAATTTGATGTCACAAATTTCAATTTATTGCACGGATAACCCCGACCAGAGTATAAATTCCATTAATTTCAACTTTTGTAACGATACACTCTTGGAAACTGACAGCTTATGTAATGTTTTTTTTTTCGTTCATTTAACAGTCTTCATAATTTTGTACAAAGAAATTTCTTGGGCTAAGATTCGCAGCCTATGGAAATATTTTACTCCCTCAAACTACGAAAATTTGGACTGCGGGAACAGGATTTGACTGTTTTTCGTAGAAATTCGTAGATTTTAGCAGTTTAAGGGAGTACGGGAACGGATATAAATATTCATATCTAGAAATAGATAATGTACTAGATCACATATCATGAAAACGTACCATCAGCATTATCAAAATTAGATCCACTATTCAGCAAGTTGTAAAATGTCAAATAAATTAATGATATCACTTTACAATTCAACTATACATCAAGTGTTATGAGCAAATATAAAATACCTTTTTTAAGTTATGCATTACAAATTGGTTGCGTTTTATTTCGGAAAATTGTCATATTTTTTTTGCAAATTTTTTACAATAAAAATTTAAGAAATAAACAATGGCCCTTCGAGTCGGTCGTTCAATCTTTTATTCGTCAACTCATCGATTTCAGCCCAATAATTTAATTACACCGATTTAAGTCAAGAAAATCTAAAAAAAAAAAAAGATTAAAGAAAATAATGGCTCGTAATGCGCTAGAAAATGAGACTAGGGCGTAACTTAATTCACTGTTATATTTTAAAAACCATTCCCAAATTCAGTGAGACAAAACTAAGAAAAGGCTTTATTTGTACATACATACATTATATCCTCGTTATAGCTTGATACTAATTTAACGACGAGATTTCGTCAAACTAACGGCGCGCATATAGCCTTTTCACACCAAATCCAAAACACGGTTTTCGCGAAATTATCGGTTCATGCTGAAAACCTAAAGCGAAAACACATATTTTCCCATACATTTTTGATAAACCACTCGTTTTGATAAACTACAATTTTTAAATAAAACCTGTCGAAAACATGTTGGATTTGCAAGATGAACTAAACAAACACACCTTGTGAAACATTCAGTGCTCAATTAATCGTCACATAAATAGCTGACGGGTTGCTGCCAGGAAAAACGAAAATACAGGTATCTGAGTTAATTTAAATTTCATTTCACAAAGTGTTTGAGTTTTCGTAGACTTTTAGCTGAAAACACGGTTTTGGGGTTGGTGTGACAAGCCTATTATTTTCTTATCGCATTCATTCTTTTCAAGAATAAAAAATTCCTCCAAATGCTATTTTAGATTTGTCAGCGGACTTAGCATTTTTCGTATGTGGCAATGTTGGTCTACGTTTATCAATAAGATAGTTTTGTTTATTTTTTGAAAAATTTGTATGTTAATTTTAAGTAGTTAGATTGTAAGTAAATTATAAAAAAGTGTGGTGTTAATTAGAGTTAAGTGCTTGGTTATGTAAATAAAATAAATTTGTACAAAATTATGTTCGTTGATGATTTTTTTGTAAAAGCAAACGGTTCAGATGGTTGCATACAAATATATGTGCTTAAATGTTATGCCGGTTAATCTTTGCGGCTCTTGAAAAAAAACATTCTTTTTTTGGTATAAAAACGTTTCCTATAAAATATTTACTGGTGGGTACAATTTTTTATGACAGAAAACGTCTCGGATTGACATGGCACTGACAGTTCCATATACAATTTTTAGCCCCAACGCGCGCCGGCTATGGGTGCTGGTAAGAACTTGGACATAAGATTTAATATTTAGCTACGTACGTTTGAGTTTTTATTTTGACTGCCATTAATAATGTGGAGGTTAATGTAGCAGTAAAAACATATAAACAAACAATGAAAGGATTTTTTTTATTGGAGCTTAGTGATGAAATGAAACACCATGACACAGGTTATTTTTCCATCGAAAAAAAGCTGATTTTTTGTTGGATTGTTATTCGATGCCACGTTATGACATTTTACTCTTAAACTTAGAAACACATTCTGCTTATCGACGTGTTAAGTCAATACATATAAGGTATGCATGTATACAGAAAAATGAGTCTCAACATGTGATTCCCGGAATTATTTTTCATATTGTATTATCTCTGTTTTCCCATCTATAATTCTGTGGAATTTGACATTTTCTGGTGACAGATAATTTGAAAATATAGATTTGGATGTACCTAAATGGCTTATTTAGTTCGAACAACTGTCATGTCTTTTTCCAGGAGCTAAGAAGAAAGCATTTACTCACATATTTGTATTTGTACGAAGTTTCTATTACAATTAAAATCGTAGCCACGGTTGCCATATTAGTCATTTGTGACCAAATTGGCTAATTTTTGTTCACTTGGTCATTTTGTTCTCCACCACTTTTTTTGCAGAAATAACAAAATCGACTTTTAATTTTCATGTTCTCAAAAATCAAGCGTAATTTTATTGTATCGCCAAATGCATTCGTTAAATTGAACGCACTTCATTACCCAACTACTTCCCCTGAAAAAAGACTAAATGAACTCATTTTCTTCATTTGACAATTTAATGACAGATGGATAGTTTAAAATATGTTTGTGCTTAAACGTTAAAGCGTCTCCGTCTCTTTCGCTTGTTGGTTGTAGGTTCTTTTTGAAAACAAATCATAAAAAATAGATGAGTAAGTAATAAGATAAATTAATAAATCTTTCTTGTAAGATTAAAGGTTTGTTATTGTGACTAAGAAACCTCAGACAAAATTCGATCAGACGACAGAAATCCTCACATAAGAAAATGAGCCCCAATATTCCTTAGAGAAAATATAAAACTATTTACCTGTTGAAGATGTTTGCATTGGAAAAAAACTGAGGAATTTCTTTAAAAATCTAACCGCATAAGTTTTAACAAAAATTAAATAAAAAAATATAAAAAAAACGATTTACATTTTTATTTAGAACTTAACAACTACTACTAAGATTTGATCTCAGCATCAATGATTTGAAAAAATTTTATATAATGACTCCTAAAAGTATCTGGTCGAAATCCGAGGTTTTAATTTTGACTTTTATTAATAGCTTGTTCATACTTGTTTCAAGGTGATCCCTGGAGATGTAGTAACGCAATGGTAATTGCTTACATATTTTACATATGCGACTCTTGGGAAAAAGTCAGTTACCTTAAAAATGGGCTAACCTTAAAGTGGTTGCCAAACAACTCAAATTGCTGCTGAAATACAGTTTTCTGATTTAAGTTTAATTAAAACTAAGTTAGAAAAATACTTAACTTTGACACCATAAATAATATATTATTATGGCCAAAGATATTCACGATAACAAATGTGTCAGCCATAACGTTTGGTGGGCAGAAACCTTTTTTTTAATAAGTAGATATGTATTATTTTGAGCACATTGCCATTAAAGTAAAAAAAGAATTTTGTGAATTATTTTGTAGCTTTTTATTTATTAATTTTTGTTATTTTCTAATTAATTATTTATGATAATCAATTTTAAAAAATATACCTAACCTTAATTTTCTGTGTACTATGATGTTTTCAGATTTTAATTATTTTGCTAAATGTTTACTGATTTTGGTCCTTTTTTATTTTCATTTTGGTCAAAAATTTTATTTCCAAGTGGCAATCGTGATCGTAGCCATAGGGAAAGAGTATATTTTGTTGACTTATGAAGAACATATTTGAATTATTTGTTACTATTTCTAGTTATCTATTGATTGTTCGCAGAACAACGAAAATCTTTTCGATTTCTTTCTAATTTTAAAAATTCAACATGGCATTGCTTTTTGAATATAAAGTGACCATATTGTATGAAGTGCAAAACGTAAGAAAGCGTAACCATGTTAAGTGCTATGCTTTCATCTCACCCTATATTCGACAGTACATACATGTGTAAATAGATCATTTAACATCAAAAACGAAAAGTTATTCAACATATAAAGGTTTTTTTTCAACCTTTAAGCTAAACAAATGTATTCCCCAAAAATAGGCTAGTTGTACATTTTATTTTGCCTTTACACTTTCTAAGGACGAACGCATATGTATGTAAATCAAATTCACTATTCAAGCGCTTCCCGGAATAAAAACGGTTTGATTCAATCCACAAATTAAAAAAAAAAAGGTTTCTTCCGACTTTATTTTAGTTTATTCAGCTTCACACATATTTTTTCTCTCTCAATAAATTGAGCATACAAATGCCTGAAATACAATTCTCCTTCCTAACTGAAATTCTATTCCAATAAACATTTAAAATATGTGGTATACGTATAGCCCAAATTTCTTGTGTTGCCTTTGAATGGTATTTTGTTTCATTTTTGTTTTTACTCAAAAATCGTATTTTGCTCTTTCAATGATACTAATGGAGGTAATCGGTAAGATTAGGATTTTATTTAAAAAAATAAAAAGGATGCTAAAAACGTTTTAAGATATTTAAGGAAAACATTGTTTGCCAAAAGATTATTTTTCCATAAATATAATAATTCATAAATATTTTATTTAAAAATAGTAACAAAAGATTAAAAAAAAAACATCAACGTAATTTAAATTACTTTGTTCTCATTTCTTTGGTCCGAAATTTGACTTTGACGTTAAAAAATGAAAAGGACTCTTTTCTTATTTGTACGAGTGATTGTGCTTCATTATGCATATACATAAGTCCAGAGTATTGCTCACTTAAGCTTCACTTTATTGTCCAAACGTTTTTTCACATTTATTATTCTCTGTCGACTTTTGTGCACATTTCCTTTTTGTCATTGCAATTTAAGGGCAAAAAAAAACACAAAATGCTAAAAAATTCTGAGGATAAATGAGAAAGGATGTTTTCCTTTGGGCGTTTTTTTTTCTTGTTGTTTTTTTTTTACTATTTAAATGAAAAATGATAAGAGCACATTGAATTTGTACTTAGCATTACGACTTCTGTGAAAATTCAAATATAAAAATTTAAGTAGATAATTTCTATATCCTTAAAAAAATCACCAATTAATTTGTGAAAAACAAAAAAAAACATCATTTGTTTAACTCGCAGGATTAAATGTCGTTTTTACTTGAGTTTTTAATGAATTTTTCTTTGTAATTTCATTACAAAGTACATTCATCTACCAACAACTGAAATTTATCCAAAGTATGTTTTTTGATTCGAAGCTTATGTTTACTTTCGCCTTGTTAGCTTAAACACCCAGTATGATAAGCAAACAAATTGCTCCTTGCATTTGTACATCCACTTCGTTAACTTGATTTTATTAAAGCGAACTGTTGCTGGGAACTGATTGCTTCTTGGCTTCTTAACTTGCTTCCACCAAGGGCATAAGACTAATAAGGCAATTTATTAGTTTTCGTGTTGGTGGTATAAAGCAAGGCAAATGAAACTATTTTATTGCGCTTATAAAATTGGCTTCTGTGTTTTCTGTTTAAGGTTTAATTTATTTTTCCTTCATTTCCTTGCTATGATTTTGGCCGAGTTGGGGTAATTGGCATTAATCCAAAATTAAACTGTCGACTACATTTATATAGCTATGCATTACTTTTGAAATATAGAGAATTTAAATTTTTCTTTAACATCAACGGTATGTATCTATTTTGTTTATTTTAATAAATTGTATTTTTCAGAAACACAAAGTCTTATTATATATTATTGTACTGTAGGCGAATTTGCTATATTATATGCACTGAAAATTCTTTGAGAAAATATTGATATACATTTGTAAGCAAGGAAACTTTGGAATTTAGGCCCCTCTTTTGTAAAAAAAAAAAAAAAAGGGGCTAATTATGCATTGATTAAACTTAATATTAATATGACACGAAGTCCGTCTGTCGCCGTCGGTCTTTGAGTAAACATTTGTATGAGGACTATATTTTATTTTGAGAGAAATCCATTACAATTTAATAGGCTACCGCTTATTCATAAATATATCTTAAGAATAAACAATGCTGGACCAACAGTACTTCCTTGCGGAACATCAGCATTCTTGAATTCTTTTAATTTTAACTAGATTTTTATTTAAATTCAATAACCTCTTAAGCCCTGAATTCTAAAAATTTGGTGGCAAATATATTTAAGTAATTTCGTCTTGATATTTATCCCAAAACTTTTGGAAAAATTGAAGAAGGAGAGAAGAGCCCTTGACAGGTTTTTCCTTAAAATTTGTTTGGATATTCTATAAGACCCATCTTTGTTATAATCAGGAGCTGACAATTTTGTTTTCAATTTCTCGCTAATTATAAAACGTCACCATAAGTCAATGTGCTGGGATGTAGAAAATTTTTGAATCGTATAAAAGCTGGGATGTAGAAAAATGAACTGCCTTTCAGAAATGCGATAGATGGATATGTTGACAAAGATGGTTTTTGGAAATGATCAATTAGGGGTATTCACGATCCAGTGTATCTGGTCTTGTATCATTGTAAAAGTGTAAAAGTGTAGCATTTTTTTGCACTACATCAACAAAATATACTGAATGTCAAAATCTTACACTTTTACACTTTTACAATACCCGAACCCTATTGTAACAGAAAAATACTAGGGTGTAAGATTTTTTTAACACAAACTTAAGCCTTCTTCAGAACAAATGTGAAACAGATTTTGACATTTGCTTCAGTGCTGCTACAGATTAGTAAAGGTGTGTTCACAGTCTGTTGTAAAAAAATAAAATTTTACACTTTTACAAGACTTGGTACACCAGATCGTGAATACCCCTATTGTGTGTTCGGTGCCAGAAAATTGTGGAAATTCGGCAATTCCGTCTGTCTGTCTGTAGAACGATCTACAACCTAAATGGCTTAACCGTTTTAGGTGATTGTCCAAAATAGATTTTTGAATCGTTGTTTTAGCGCCAAAAATAACCGTACTTCCTATACAAATTTTTCTACCATCCTAATTATCTCGAAAACGGTTTTAACGATTCCGGAAAAATTAATGTGTGTACTACTTTTTATGGTCTACATTTTGGTCAAATCTTTTTTTTTAATATTTTGTTATTAAGTTTAATTTTGCTCGAAATCCGTTGAGTCGCTTATGAGAAAGTCGCAAATCAATTAAATCAATTTTCGACCTTTTCATAAGCGGCTAAGCGGCTTTCGATAAAAAATTTTATACAGGAGCTCCTTCGAATTCTAAATAATACAACATTTCAAAATTTTCGAAAAATAGTTTTATTGGATTTTTGAAAAAAAAATATTTTTTGTTGAAAATTCAATATTTCGTAAACGTCTAGACTATTTTTTCTGAAATTTTGTTTTTGAATTTATATTATTAAATATTAAAAATGGGTAAACCATTTTTTTTTTTAGAAAAAATTTAAGAATGTATTTTATATATACAAAATTAACTGAAAAACAACTTTAAAAATACATTTAGCGTGTCTGTTAAAAATCTTTTACATAGTTATAATGTGATCGAACATAGGAGCAAGGCGATCCAGTCGCGTATATCATTTATGTATCAATTTTTTTAAATTTTGTTTTCTAATAAAAGTTCTCATAGTAATTTAAAATATTTAATAATATTAATTTAAAAAAAACTAGTCCACCTGTTTCCAAAATATTGAGTTTTTACAAAAAATATTATTTTTGTTATCAAAAAATCAAATAAAAATATTTTTCGAAAATGTATGCATGCAGTTGTGTTAAGCATTTGAACGACCTTCTATAAACAAATTTTTATTGAAATCCAGTGAGTCGTTAATGAGAAAGTCGAAAACCAAAATAAAAAGTTCTATGGTAGGCACCGTTAATAAGATTTTACATATGTAAAAAAAAATGTAAGCCAAAATGTAGACTACAACTGTAATAGTGCATTAATTTTTGTTTATCAAAATCGTTAGAGTCGTTTTCCAGATAATTAACATTTACCATTATTGAAAATTGTATGGCAGGTACAGTTATTTTTGGGGATAAAAAACAGATTTGAAAACAAATAATCGAACAAATCACTTGAAAGAATTTTGGCACCTACTTGTTTCGTGTTCTCTATCGTAATGTCAAGTTTGATTGAAATCTCTAGTTCTATTTTTTTTTTCAAATGCAAAACTTGCCTTATAGTAACTCTTCATTTTTTTTGGACATCGATTGGACATGCATATTTCTCTACAATATTTTGTTTTATCTAGAGGAACAGTTTGGACAGTTTGGTTTTACACTGATGGGACTTAGTCACTCGATTTATTTATTTTTATTTCAACATCCTCCGTTGCAACATTTCCTAGATCTTCATATATTTTTATTCAATTATTTCAAGCAAAGAAATGCACCCATTACTCGAATCCACTTTTATAGATTTTGCCAACTTAAAAGTCTGTGTAAGTAAAAATTATGATATGATCATAAAAAGTAAGTATACGCCGTAGTATACATATGAACAAAAACTTTCAATTTGATCCAAATCAATAATTATAACTACATTGAATATACATAAGTATATGCATACTTAAATCTTTCATAACAAATAAAAAGAAAAAATATATTTTGGAAGTATTGCTTTACGCAAATAAATACAAAGCGTTCTTACAATTATCATTACTCTCTCCACACCGATGATTTTTCGTCCTTATTTGTGATAACATGTATTTTCAAATAAAGTCATTGATGTTCTCGTTCAATCTATTACCTATAAAAATCCTCGATTGTATTGCCATTTCGCAAAAAAAAAAAAAAAAAACAAGATGAATGTAAGGACTTTTTATTGATTCTCCTACGTGCAGATACAATTTTGTATGTTTTGTATACCAGTTAGGGACCGGAATCTTGTTGTTTTTTTATGGAATTATTGTTCACCCCTGCCAGTGACATGTGAGCTGTGAGCCACTTCTTCTTTGAAAATATTATATTCAGGTGTGCACACTTGAGTTACTAGTACTTAGGTTACAAGGGTGCTACAGTAGGTAATAAGCTGGAAGGATCTTTCACACTCTGACTTGTGTTTATAGTTTTTTTTTGGTTGTTGGTGAAAACTTATGTTTTATAGTAAAACTTGATGAAAGATAAGACACGTTTACACTTGACCAAGGAGGTTCATGGAAAGAAAGAAAATATTCGTCATGTTCAATAAATCAATGATTATGTTAAAATACTTATGAAACTACTCAAATTGAATGCTTTTCCACAAAAGCCTTAAGAAACATTGACAAGAAATTTTGGCCGTAAGAGAAAACAAACAGGAGACTTACACCAATAAATTATTACATAATATTGGTTTCTGTGTTTATACGTTCAACAATATATATATGTAGATATTATATTCTCAATTTATTTATTAGGTTTCCTTCTTCTAAACAGGATCAAGAGTTTTCGTTAAGGAAATGAAGACTTATTATAACTAGTAGGTTTTTGTTTTTTTTTAATATAGTTTTTTCTCAAGGTGTTTTCTAGCTAACAGCTGATTAAAGTCATCTCATAAAATTAACATTGAATTAAGGATTTTTATTTTTGTTTAAAATATTATCACACATTATCAGTTTTATTATTATTTTTTCAAAATGTAAGATCTTTTTATGGTTGACCAATTTTACTACCGATTAATGTCTCTAAAAGTAGTATATCGAAAATCCTGTCTTTTTCTGAAATCCCAAAAAAGCGTCAAAACACTGTATTTTTTTTGAAATTCTGTTTTCATCTTCTAAAATCGAGAGTAGAACAACCTTATGCAAAATACAATTAAAAATTAACAATAAGGACCCAATAATACTTCCTTGCGGAACACCAACACTTGAATGATTATAACTTAATGTTAAAGTTTTTCGGGGCTTTTATGATTTCCTCTATCTACCTTTACTATCCCCAAGGATTCGACTGTAATGCCAGAGCCAAGATTTTTTTCAAAAAAAAAAAAAAAACATCAACGACTTTGCAAAAAAATCGAATCTCATAAAAAGACACAGTACCACAGTAACAAATTTGAACCAAAATGATTCACTGCTGTAGGCTCTGTTTTGATGTACGAATTACATACGGTACTTTGGACTTAAGGTAATGAAAGTATACTGAAAATAATCTAGTAACTCGCACAGAATTTTTCGATGTTATTGAAGATTCCAACAAGGACGAAAATTTGACCACCGTGACTACCCAAGCAACACATAAACTCTTTAAGATTTCTTTGAATAAATTTATCAGGTCTTAACAATCTCTTAAATCAATCTTCTTAATACCATTGCACTTAATAACCTGTTAATTTGCTCTTTGAAAGTGTTGTTTGCTTCAACTATTAAAAAAATTCTTTCTAATATCTTAAAAACCTCTTTGACAAATATATTTATTATGTCTCTTTATAGGTCCTCTTTTAAACCTCTTTACATGAAGGAATTTCAGAGTGTATTAAGAGTATTTCATTTGTCTCTTTCAAACATTATATTGAAGCTATTTTATTAATGGTTTTATTAAAACATCTTTATAAATGCTTAACATGCCATCTTCTAGTAGTGTATATTTTATCTTTAAGGAAGGTTATTAAAAAAAACTTTTTGTTTCGTCTTTGCCTTGTATTGGTAAATTTGACTTTAAATCGATGAATACATTTGAAGTCAAACAACAATTATATGTGGTGTAATGAAACTACACACAGACCAAATCTATACAGCTGCCGAAATTTCCCATCTTTGTCTTGCTCATGTGTGGCTATGAAAAGAGATTATATCAAAGATGGCTTAATGACTTCTTAACGAACTCTTTAAGCAGTCTATATAAAAATAGAGTGTATTTATATGTCGAACACACAAACATTTATATAAAGGGTGACACTGTTAAATTAAATTTCAGATATTATTTATAATTACCACAAATATTATTTTTTGTAATATTTTAATACCTTAATATCTTACAATAAAACATTGTGTAGGTAAAATGTTTATTTTATGTTTTTATTAAATTTGAATAATATTGTTTATGGATGTACATATCTTAGATGATCCGTTTTTTTAGAACTTTTAGCTTTTGTTCAAGGGAAATTTTACAAATGTATGGCTATACAAACTAAATTTTAACAATTTTTTGTATATTCTGCTCAGAACGTTATCCAAAAGCCCGAGAATCGCATTTTCAGAGCAGAAAATAAAACCTAAAAAATTACGGAATTTTTAGCGGTTTTTTTTAATCAATCGACGTCGTACTGACATACGTACGTAGATATATATGTACATACACATTTTGGTCCAAAAGTCCACTTCTCACTTATTACAAATTAAAATGATTCAAAACCCATAACGCATTATGGAACCGTTCAATAATATAAATGAGGCACCCTGTTGGAGTATTCGTGATGACGCCATATTACTTGCAATTAATTTCAGTACAAATTATTATTTATGTGATTCAAATTACGATTGCATATGAATTTATAGCAATAACACACTAACTTTCTACACAATGCTTCACTTTTAATTGTTAAAACCACTTTAGACTGTATTGTATACAGTTTCTGTCAACTCCGTGGGGAGTTTTTTTATTTTTTTATTAATGAATATATGCATTATGTTACTAAATTTGTGGCGCATTTATTTAAGCGATGTAGAATGTGTGATTTCAAAATAAATCTTTTTTGGCACATCAAAACACAGATATACAACACCAGAAAAATGAGTTTAGTTTCTATTACAATGTATAAAATAAATCTGACATTGAATGTGATGAAAAAAAATCATCTTGATCTGGCATTTTATTTAAGTTCATTCTTTTTCGTTTCAATTGTATTAAATTTGCTTTTGTGTAAAAGAGATAGACATTTCTCAACATTTTATTTTTTCTTCCATAAATTATTTACTCAAACGAAAAACATCTTAAAAACATCTTTAAAAGATCTATAATAAGAACTCTTCTTCCTATGGAGTTGGCTCCACCCCTTTGGTCCCTTTTGGGTCTTAATGACCTCTTGAAGATAGTGAAAAGAGTTAAAAGCTCTTCCGAAAGTAGACTTCAAGATATTTGAAAGAGTCGATTGTGTTGCTTGGGTACCAGTCTACTGACTTTTCCTCAGACAGTTGTGGTAATTTTTCGTTTAGAAGAATACTGCCTCAGTATTTGTCAGCCTTATAATAATAATAATAATAATTATATCCATGTGCCTGTAAGACCTAAAGTCCTTTTAAATGCAACCAGAATTGCACGGCACTAAAAAGAAATTAAATATAGGAAAGTATTTTTGTTGGCACAGTGCGTGAAGTATATGCTCGTCGGGTCCAGGATTTATCAAAGAAACAAACAAACTTTAGTGTATTTGAGGTAATTTTATTCACAGTTCTGAAATTCTGATTTTGTACTTTATTCTAATTTTCAAACATTTTCTAGTAACCTTACAACTGCTTTATATATTTTAAAATTCATACATTCTTATCAGTAACTTGACTGGGAATCTGAAGTATAGCAGATGTCACTACCTGACTACTAGTACTTAAAACCTGTTTTTTTACTGTTCTTTCTAGAACCTAAGTCTTTCAAAATGTGAAGTTTTACCGCGAACTCCGGATTGGTACTTCTACTAATATGTTTGAACCCGATTGTCTGTGGTTTGTCTACGCTTGCTTATGGATATTTCCGTTGAAACGGAGTGTGAACTCTGAGTTCACATAAGAAATGGAAATAATATTCCACTACGAACACTACCATACCATCAGGTAAGCAAAGGCAGGTAGTGCGTATTACAGAAGTTGGTAGGGTAGGGATGTAATGCTCATCATCAAGCAATTATTTAATGGCTTCTCTAGAACGATTTTAAATATAAATTTATTTATTAAAAGAAACATTTTACAATAAAAGTTCAAATAACTGTACAGCAATAGGAAAAGTTAAAACATTTATTTATTGAAATTATTGTGTAAGTAATTCACATTAAAAAAGTAGCTACCTTTGAATTGCAGAACTATTCTCAACTAAATTCATAACAATAGCAAGCTTGTAAGTTTAAAAGTTAGAAATGTGACTTGCTTCCTCTAATAAAGTTAATTTTTAATTTTCTATATTTTTTTATCGATTTTAATATTTTCATTTTCAACATATTTATTTATTACTCTCCCTGTCTCTCTTTGTTTCTAAAGAGGTACCTTCAACGTTCCAAAACTTTTTTTTTTAAATAATAGTCAAGGTCATTTCATTCAGATGTTGTGTTTTTCACCTTAAGTATGCAATTATGTACGAAATAAGAAATGAAATAAATTACTCTCTTAATTTTAAGATTTTGTTCGTTGTTTTCATATAAAAGCAGCATTACGTAGTATATACCGCAATATTATAATACGTAATTGTAGACAAAAATATTTATCCAATATAATTATGGCATATATAATGGTAGATGTGTTTATTTTTTTGTTTAAAAAAATATCCAACACAGCAACGGAATTCAAGATTTACCTGAAAGAAAGAGAATTAAAATTTTCAAAGTTAATTGAAAGGAAAATGTTAAGTGTGCAATCCAATTTAAGTAATTTTTGCTTCCATTCTTAATAAAACAAGGTAAAACAGAAAACTGAAGCCTGCGCCTTGTTTAAATTGGGAATCGATATATTACTAATAATAAATATTTCAAATTGAAAAAAAATATATATATAATATAAAAAATCCACAAAATTATTAATGTTTTTCCTATCACAAAACATGAATTGAATATTTCTTCAACCTTTCTCACAAATCACCCCAAATTATTCATTTTTCGCACTGGTATGGTATGCAATTTCCGCGTTCACATGCCGCGAACTACTTTGTCGATCAATAGTGTCGACATAGCTTTTTGGTCGTGTGAAAAGAAACTATGTCGATACAGCAGTTCGATTTCAGAGATCCAAGTGGTATGTCGACATGGTGTGTAAAAAGGAACAAACGACTGTTGTGTTCTTGTTTTTTTTCTTTTTTGTTATTGTCTGTTCATTTTGATAATTTACAGTGCGAATGCCCATGCAACAACGAGCTACTTCTTCGACATGATATATTGATGTGGCGTGTAAAAAGGGTAAATGTATAACGTTTCTTGAAATACGTAGTACTGCTTTTACAACAAAGTGATTTTTAATCAATGTTTCCTTTTTGAACTCCTTCCGGTTGCAAAGATACTTTTAAATACTGCGATATTTACGATATTTAATAGATGTTAACTTTCTTCAAACATATATATGCACTCTTTACTCCATTTAATTTAGAAAAGTTCAATCGTACCATAACGAAAAGATACAAAGAAGAAAGTGCGATTACTCTGCAATTTTTCAACCCGAGTAATCTTGTCAACCCCGGCCACCACATACGTCACTCAACGAGGTGCTTCAAAATCGCAAACTCAAATTGCATGATATGCAAAATATTTTCTGTCATCAGCTGTAACTAATTTCCGGTGACAGATTAACAAAATACACATTAACAAAATAAACAAGAATTTAATTCGATAAGCAATTTAATACTGAATGAAAAAATATCTGTGATACGGTTCCAATAACAACAACAAAATATTACAAACGTCAAACATTTTAAACAGTCACAAAGAAAAGCATAAATAAGGCATCAGTTAATATGATATACATTGTTGGCGCTTAGGAGTTCAGTCATCAGTCATGACAAAATTGCAGACTCAAAATGACACTAACAGTTTGTAATCTGACGCTTGGCTTCAAGAATGTCTGGGGTATAAAAAGCATCCAGGCAGTGTGAATTTCTAGTCGGTAGTACCTTTATGACACGCTTAGTCCGTATAGAATGGAACTATGAAAGTAATTTAATACGACTCCGGTTAGCTTATACGTAGGTTGAAGTTGCTTTCACTAAGAAAATACTGACACTCCTAGAACATTAGTTGATACTCTTATACCACTCAAGTCTAGTAACCTTCCACTCTACTCGTTCAACCATTTTATATCCTCCTCAAATGTAACGGGTGATTTTTTTGCTACTTGGTTTTTGACGTTTATATTTTTGACAGATCACACATGACAAATTCCACGAACATTTGACATTTCGATTCAGTATTGTTTGCCATTTCATCATGAATAGACTTACGCCTGAACAACGTTTGCAAATTATTGAAATTTATTATCAAAATTCGTGCTCTGTGAAAAATGTGTTTCGCAAGCTACGTCCAAACCATGCATCAATTGAGAGGCGAATTTGGTGAGCAGTTGATCTCACGTTTTGGCGCAGTCAATTGGCCACCCATGTGATTTGACCCCGTTAGACTATTTTTTGTGGGGCTATGTTAAGTCTATTGTCTATGGGGACAAGCCAAACACGATTGCTGCCTTGGAAGCCAACATTGAACGCGTCATTGGTGAGATTCCGGCCGAAATGTGTGAAAAAGTTTGCCAAAATTGGACCTTCAGAATGGACCATGAAGCGTAGCCGCGGGCAACATTTAAGTGAAATTATTTTTAAAAAGTAAATGGCAGAAATTGATTAATCGATCCAAATAAAAATTTCATTCACTTTTTACAAGTTTCTGTGTTTTTTTGAATTTTCAAAAACCAAGTTCTTAAAAAATCACCGTTTATATTAAATGCAAGAATGTCCTTAGAAGAAAAATTTAGTTTATTTTTCCAAAAAGGAAAAAAACTTCAATTAAAGGATAATATCTTGATTGTTCAGTAAAACTGAAAAGAAATAGACAGCACTTTCAGGATAAAATACCAAACACAAAATCACAACGTATTTGTGTTAAATATAAATGTAAAACTAAACAACTTAAATTGTATGCAATAAAGTACGAATGTACACATTATCACATCTTCTTTCCTTCCTTATCCTATCGCACAATCTTATTTGAAACAATCTTGAGAAATTTCGACGCAGATTTACACTTCGGGGCACTTAAATTAAATTTTGAAAGAAGTGTTCGCTTTTTTGGTTGGGGAATTGCTTCTTTATTACTTCCTTTTCTGACAGTGTGTGTCGTTTGTGGTAGTACTGTGTAAGGGGTACTTGATTATCTTTCACCACAATAATCGTTATATTAGTCACTTAGAAAACACAAGAGATAAAAGAGAAAATACTTTCTGATTTTAAATTTGCAATATTTTCAGTTGTACCTTTAAGCTATGAACTAAATGAACAGCAGCATTTGAGAATAATTAGCATGTCAAAAGGTATTCCATCTGAAAATTTTCTTTCCTTTCCGTTTGTAGTGCTTGTATAACATATTTATTTACATACATACATGAAGTACATGAAGTATATTCTATTTGTTTATAAACTTTTGAAAAAAAATGCTCTCTCTTATTATAATGAATTCAACAAACTGTTATTTACATATTTGACTTACTTTACTCGTTCTTTCATTTCTGTATATTTATGTGTACATGCCTTTAAGCAAAATGTCCTTATTTTTGAAAGATGAGGCTTTCGACTTGAAAATGCATTTGAACAATTTGCAAACGTCGATATTTACAATGAACTGTCAAATTAAACCAATCTGACAAGAACAAATATTTTTAAAATCGACTGTAAGAGAAAACAGTGTTACCCTAAAGTTTTCCATCTAATAAACTGCCGTTTTCTTTTGCAAGCCCATACAGAAAGAAATCAATCCAAATCTTATTTTTTTTTTCAAACGTCAAAATACGGACTTTGTTGAAATTGACTTCAGATTATCGATTTTTGAATTCATATTCTAAATTGTGTCAAACTTTATTTTCCGTTAAAATGTTTTACCAATCCATTCCAAAAATATTATTGACCTAGCAAAACTAGAAAGAGAACATTGAAAAGAAATCACCTGTAGTTTATTCAACATCGATAAATCGCATTTATATCGAATGCAAAATATCGATTTTCACAGTTTTTAACCAAATATTCTATCGAACTCTTGATAAAAAATATTATTGCAAATCGGTTTTGGCTGTTACATTTTCGGAACTGGATGTATCAGTGATCTATTAAATCTTGGACTTTTATTTTAATTTTTGGCCAATTTGTCTGATTCGTCTCTCTTCATTAATAAACTGCATGAATTGGCATTTCGGTCATCTCCTTTCGAATTATCTGTCTTCTATTAACATAATTCAATATTCAATAATTGGAATGCAACTTTAACCGAAAGGTTTAAAATTAAACACATTTCTACCTCTGAAAGTTTTTGATAAGTTTATAATTGAAAATTATTTTGATATTTATATTTCTGTATAAACTGATAACCTCTGGGGCTCGAAAAAACACAAAAATAATGAACATACAGTAAAATCTCTCTAAGCAGCCAATCAATGACGGTGACAATAATTTTCTCTCGCCTTTGATCCCGCAAAGCGGGTCATTGGCATTTTACGTATATCGAATCGAACACACCTAAATGCTTATATATATGTAGTTTGAAATAGTTGTCCATCTACGTGATCTGCCCATGTAATGGATTTGAAATATATTAATCAATAATCACGGTGTGGTAACCGCAAGTTTTATTGTAAATGGGTTTCCCCGTTTTAAATGGATATTTTGTTTTTTTTTTCGAATAATGTGATTATTAATTAGGAAGCAACCACAATAGTAAGTACAGGGTGCTGCAAATTAAGTTTTTCCGACTTGCGAATACTTTAAGGACGGGAATAGTAGATTATTCAATATTTGTTTATTAACAAAAGTAAAATTAACTAAAATTTTTCCTCACGATAGAAATACACATAAGGTAAGTTGGCGGTTTATGCGTTCGTAAGAAAGCGATCTCGAGAATTTCATGTTACGATGATAAGGAAAATGAAAAAAGTAAGTCACGTAATTACTAATATCGTCAAGACCGCAGTCATTTTCAATGATACGTGCAACAAGACTATGGACGTAACGATACCGTTTGGTGATAATTCAGCTACGGAATGAGCCGTTTAAAAAGAACATCGTCGGAGCGGTTTAAAAATTTTTTTTTCTGTATAAAATTTTGAAAACATTCTTAGGAAAAAAAATTTGAACGTCATTTTAAAGTAAGTCTTAATATAAGTATAAATCTTTAATTTAAAAAATATTCAATGACTGGTTTTTGAAAAATTAATTTTTCAAAAAAAAAAAATTAAATATTTATTTTTAAAAAATCGAAAAAAAATAAGAACGCAAATGAATTTTTTTTTTACTTAAAAGTGGACTACACTGATTTAAGAACACACATTTTTGCTATCAAAACTCTTGGAGCAGTTTTTGAGAAAAAAATTATTTTTTAACCATTTTTTTAACATTTGTATGGGAGATACCGTTGATTTTTGTCAGGAAAATTGTTTTTTCAAGTATTCAAGATAATGTAAGCTACCGTACACAAATTTTCGAAGAAAGCGATTGAATCGTTTTCAAAATATAGAGTTTCAAAAAAATGTTTAATGAAAAAAAAAGTATTGGAAAAATGTCGGTTTACAAATTTGTTAAAGGAGCTTCTACATAAAACATTTGAACAAACCAAAAGAACTAGAAAATCAAAAAACAACCACATCGTCTTACTAGAGGGGTAGGTGCCAAAAATAACAATTTTTTCAAAAAAAAAAATGAATTACGAAAAGTAATTTTTCCCTTCATTAATATACTGTTTTAATTTATGAAAATCGTTGGAGTCGTTTTTTGAAAGAAAAAAAAAAGATTTACATTTTTGTCCAAAAAAACATGTATGGTTATTTTTGATAATAAGAACATGAAAATGAAGAAAAACGTTCCAACCGTTTAGTCTATGTAGACTCGCGTATACACAGATAGTCAAGCTGACAGACAGACTTGTGAGACCCACATTTCTTGTCTTCGTTATCATTGTAAAGTCAAGTTTGATTAAAATCTCGAGTTCTATTTTTTACGAATCCAAAACTTGCCATATAATAAGAACTGGGTACTTTTACCGCACCTTTTGAACAATAATAAATTTAATGTATTTATTAGAAGCTTTTTTCTGGCACTAACCCAATTTATTTCCTAAAATACAGTCTTGATTAGGTAAATATCTTTTAAGATTAAACCGTCGAACAAATTGACACCTGGATTTTCTAACGTTCTTCAAACAGACCCTGTTACAGCTAGCTATAATACAGATGTAGACAAGAAAATCATCATTAATATAATTTTCTGTGACCCCTATCAAAGTGCATATTATAAATAAAATACATTGTAGAAATCTTATTTACTAACACAACTGATTAAAATTGTGTCTATAATCAGAAGTCCACTGATAAAAAAGTCAGTATTTAAGCTAAACTTAAAAATGTGACGAGATCAGTGCTTAGTTCGAATATTTATATTCAATTGAAAAGTTCACATAGCTAAAAATGGATCGTAGTCTTATCATTTCAATATTATTTATACTGGCTATAGAAAACCTGAGAAATGTTAACGGTGAGAGAATTTCAAATAACATTAAATATTTGTAAATAAATCGAAACTAAAATGGATAAAACATTTATAGAAATTTCAGCCAAATAACTCTTATTTTAATGAAAAATTTTAAACTCGAAAATCATAAAATGTGTTAAATATTTTTAATGGAAGGTTTATTTCAAAATGAACTATTTTTAAAAACTATGTGTTTTTTTATGTATGTGAATATAGTATTTGTATTTGTGTTTATTGAATTAAGACTAACATAATACAACAAGATAAAAAATCTAAGAGTATCAATGTTTGGTAACCCAAGTTGTTAACTTATTATAAATTTGGGGAGCAGCAAGAAAAGAAACAAAAATTTTAAAAGCGATTTGCGCTTAGCTATAAACAGTTCCAGATATGATTATAAAAATGTAATCAAACCAAAATCCTTTGGCATATACATAAATTCCCTACTTATTAAACTTAATTTTATGAGTTTGTAAGATTCTGCAATATGTCAACATAGGGACTTCATTTCGAATTTCAATGAGAGGAGAAGTATATTTTTCTAAATCCTACGAAATAAAATTAACAGATGGGTTAATTGTTGCCGAGCTTAAAAGTTAATTCATTTTACTTTTATTTAATTAACAACCTGATGTCGAATTTGTGGTAAGAACTAAAGATTTTAAACAAATCAAAAAACAAACAAAAGGATTTTTTCATACAAAAATGCAACAAGTTCCGGGATATTAATTCTGTTCGAAAAAAAATGTAGAGACTTCGCCAAATAATCTGGTTTTCACTTTGTCGAACCCCGTACGTAGAATGAATTTATGTATTTATTATTTTATTTATCATTTTGTTTATGAGAGTTTTCCTTTCAGATCAGGACGTAGTAGTATTTGTGTTTTAATTTGTATTTTTCACTTGTAAGGTTTTTAGTAAAAATCGGTTTCTGAAGTTAATATCGTCTTTTTGAATAACTAATTTTCCTTAAAAATTGTTTCGATGGTTTTCAATTAAATTCTATCAAAAAGCCTAAGAGACGTTTGATATCTGTTCATAAGAAATGTTTTTTTCTAATTTAAAAAAAAATCAAAATATTTTATTTGAAAACTTAATATTTCAAAAGCGAATAAGTCCACAATTTTTTAGCACGTTTGCTCTAATTCGGCTCGAGATTTGAACCTGAATTCTGAATTTGAACTTGACATTACGATGATAAAGAATACCAAAAAAGTGGGTCCCGCATTTCCATCTGTCTGCCTGTCTGTCTGTTAGTAGTTCGATCTGTAGACTAAGCGCCTGAAGCGATTTTCTTTAAATTTGGTACTTAAATATTTAAATATGTAATTCTTTCAAATAGATTTTTAATTAACTCGAGAACGGCTATGACAAAATTTGATTTAAGAAAAGTGTCTGCAATACTTTAGGTATAGTCTACATTTTGGTCAAAAATAGTTTTTAAATATGTTGTTATTAACGGTACCTACCATATGAAAATTTTTATATATTTATATAGAATTATAAATATTTATATAGAATTATAAATAATAAATTTTTTGTTTTATGAAAATCCAATATTTCGAAATGGGGTGAATTATTTTTTTTGAAAGTTTATTTTTAAAATATATTTTTAAATATTTAAAATTGCCATACCATTTTTTTTTTTAGAAAAAAAAATTAAAGAAATTTTGTATATAAAAAATTAAGTAAACAACGACGTTTCTATTAAGATCTTTTGCATACGATGTGATCGAACATAAGTGCAAGTACGTGCGATCCAGTCGTGCATTTTATTTTTCTGTATGCACCACAGGACGTGGTGATGTGCGAAAACAAAAGATTCTAAGTTGTCGGGAAGTGCTCCATAACTTTTATGTTCTATCAGTGAGTGAGTAAGTCGCACTTTTTTGTAAATTTTAGGCATTTATCTAAAAAACGACTAAAGCTGTTGAAATGGACTTAGCGTATAGTGCAGTGCAGTTCGTATATAAGTTTGATCATGTTAAGAGTGTATTATTAGTATCATAACTTGATTGTGCACTGCCGTGTCCTTTGATTTCATAAATAAATATGCCAATAAATATATAATGTTTTTTTCCAATAGTTTTACAGCTACATTGAAAAATTTTAGCATTAGCAAAAACAGAGGGATCTAGCTTAACTTAAGTTAACTTTATATTTTCTGATTCTTTCAGGATTTGCAGGTTACAATTGGATATCATTAAATTTAGGTGATACCATACCTGAAAATGCAGTCGCCATTTCAGAAGAATATTCCGAAAGCGCTTACATTGGAAGGGCAAGACATTATGATGAAATTCTTCCAGCTGTAATCGCTGCAAATGGATCGGCATTCATTTCATCTTGCCACAAATTAATATCTAAGGAACAATTTGAGATTCTAACAACATCTAACAATGGCATATGCGAATGGAAAAAATATGGTGAAATCGGTGATATAGATGATACTGTTTTACGTGTTGGTACTGCTTTCAATGGTGAACCAATTTTTGTCGGCAATTTGTTCAATAGCTACTCGTATTATGGAATTTATCATATTACATCAATTTATTTAACTAGAAATGTAGAATATAATCATAATTCGAATGACAGATATAATGGGTATGGCCAACAACGATACCTTAGTTGTAAGACTAATACCACATGGATTGATTCTTCTTCAGCAAAGGTGCCAAATAACACAATCTCTGGTGGTCAATCTGAGGATGGATATGAAATGTACGTTGCTCGATTAAAACGAAACTGTGAAATTGTTACGGGACAGGTCATTCCAAAAATGGGCATTGCAACGGCATTTTTGAGCAATGATTTAGCTATTGAGGCTCTTTATTGTCAGGTGTTAGTTGGTGCACCAAACGAATACACTTGGGTTTCAGCTAGTGATGGAGAAATTCCCGATTATGCTGTTGTCAATGAAAAATATGGAAATGAACTTTCATATGTTGTGAGATTCAATAAGACTATCGGACATTTGGCGCATAGTGAGGCACTACGCCACCAATTAGAGTATGATGTTTTGGTTAGAAAATTATAATTATAAGAAATTCTTATGAATTTTAATAAAAATATTAAATGGAATAAATCATAGAAGGAAGTATTTAAATTTAAACTCAGGTTTTAGTTACAGAAGTTTACAACAATAACTGTTGAATGCCTAAGACTCAATGCACCTTATTGTATAAAGTCCGGTATTTGAAAAAGTGTTTATATTATAGAAAAGTTATGTACTTTCCTTTTTTTATATACCATATTTTTTTATAATTCATTACACGCTGAAACCAGATGCACGCGAATTTTCGAACAATATATGTGCAAGAGAGAAACGAAATTTGAAAAAATGAGACAAAAAAAAACAAATACATGAACACAATTTGACATTTATTTTTATTTTTTCTTTCGCTGTTAGCTTGTGACTGCACTCTGTTAAATCAAGTAAATAAAAAAAAAAATATATTCTGTCTTTCAACAAAGAGGAATAAGGAGAAATATGTCGCTTTACATGGCAGTTTACTGCTCGGAGGACGAAACAATATGAAGCAGAATAGTAAAAAAAACGGACAAGAGAAAAGAGAAACGTTAAACTGTTGCACCGAAAACTTAGTCAGGTATTACACAGCGCGTGACTGTAACGCCCAAGTCTTGGTTATTTTCTTTTGAACTTCTATTCGGAAACACGCGTGTTATTACACGAAGCATTTTTCTCATTTTCAGTACTGCGCGTTTATTTGACAGCTATCTTTCATTTTATCTTCTTTGCCCAGTGCAGATATTGAACAAAAAATAAATAATTTTTAAACGAAAAATGGAAGGAAAAGTTAATTATATAGGTACTCCGGATGACAAAGACAAAGACTGTAGAGAATGGCGTTCATTTGGTAATTTAAAATAAGCTTCGAAGTTTTTTCTTTGCTCCATTTAAATTCGTCAGCTATTTGGATTGGTGTTCATTCATCTACAGCGAAAATTAAATGAAGCAAATCCGAAAAAAAAAGAAAGTAGAAAGAGAAATGTCAAAAACACGCAAGGATAATCCTACCCGCGCGTGTTCAGATAGATTTATTTCCATTTCATCTTTTAGTTCTTTATTTCTCTTTTGCATTTCATTCATTCAGAGATAAGCATGCACTGTGTAATAACGGACTTACCCACGCGACACACGTATAGGGTCACCATCTCTAAAATTTAAAAAAACCTGATAGTAGAGATAAAAACCCTGATTTTCGAGAAAAAGCCTAAAGAAATTAGTTTTGTTCTTTTTCACAATTTCAAGAAAAAAACTAAAGACAAAAAAATATATAAGTAGTATTTAATCCAGAAAGCGGTAGTAGACATTTATATATACCAAGATAATACTAAATTCGTTTACTTTTCTCTACAAATAAACTGAAGCCGATCCACCATATTTTCATAGGCTAAAAAGAGAATTATTTCCATGCAAGTACTATATATATGAAGAGTTCTGTAAGTTTATTTTTTTTTTAAATTTTAACCTTTGTTTATTTTATTCTGCAGAGGCAAATGTTTCTTGACGTCAATAAAATAAAAAAGTATATATTGTTATGTATTTAATAAAAATATTTAAAAAAATTTAAAGACCTCTCCATATATTTACATGAAAGTAATATAATTGTTTGTCTTTTCCTAGATGGCGGCTTGGTTTCACCTTTTGACGTGGTGTTGTTGTAATCTCGAGTAAGAACACAGCTGATGACAAAACAGCTACTACCACAAAAAAAAATCTCAAGCTATCCGAAAAACTTTGGTATCCATGCACAACCCTATACAAATTTAATCTATCTGATTTTTGTTGTTCAGGATCATAAATGGAAAATAACCCTAGATAGTCAATCGTATCAACATTCGGATATTCATATTTCACAACTCTTTCTAAAAAGTGATAACTAAAACAAGAAAAATGAATGCGATTATCGTGCTTTTGTAAGCTCTCATTTGAACGCATTCGGGAAAGTCTTTTTAACTTCTTTTTTCAAGTTAATATGTTTTGTGTAATTGATATAGAAAAGCCTGACAAAGCACGAAGCCTGACCAAAGTCTGATTGAAATGTTTAAAGCCTGAGGCGTCAGGCGAAATCCTAACGGATGGTAAGCATACACACGACAGTCTTTTTTTTTGTCTGATCTTTTCGATTTTTTTTTCTCTCTTGCACTTACGTTGTTCGAAAAGTTGCATGCATCTAGTTTCAACGTGTAATAGCATACTTACATCAATTTTACTAACAACGAGAAGCATGCAGTTGGGAAATGACAAACGTTTTCGTTACTTATTTTGTTTTTACATTTCTACACCCCTCGCTTAATCTGTGAAAAAGGTGAGAGACGAAACACCCAAAAAAAAAATCGTGTAAGTCTGGTTTTACACGCCTGCAATTTTTAAGTGTTGATTCTCTTTTCGGTTCCAAGCTATTATTACGAATGCGGTGCTTAAATAAAAGTTAACTTTGTCCGAGTGACAGGAATATTATCTTAGCTTCCCCTACTCTACTTAAACGTAGGAGGATAGTTCGCTGAACAATAAGAAAAGCATAAAGAATAAAAAACGATAACTGCAATTTTTTGAATTTCAGCACGTGCTTACAAATCGCGGACACAAATTGCAAAGTTTAATAGCAGTCTATAAGCTGGTCAGATTTGAAGCGCCAAAAAAAACTGAACGATCGGTTTAAAGACGAATTAAAAGCCAGATCTGCAAGAAAGCGCAGAACAAGCGTACTTGGTTTGAAAATGCCTGAGTTTCAGACGGTCAGTCTTCATTAGTCATTGGTAGTGCTAAGTTAAAAGCTCTTATTTCGACTACGACTACATAATTCTTTAAAAAATAAAAATATTTTTAAAAAATTTTATAAGACTGGTCACACTAGCAATACATGCCGATTATCGATTTTTTTTTCAAACTAACTATTTTGGTGGTTTGATAAGATAATTTTGAATGATAATTCCAATAATTTTAGGTGAGCACTGATTAACCTGCAGCAGTCACAAATATTCGCTTCTACCTGTAATACCATTTTTAGTTTCAATGTAAAATTCGATGTGTAAAAACAATCGCAACGCAGACATATGGTGATATGAAACGTTTACGTTACATCAAAATACTGATATTTATAATTTTCCTAAGCAAATTTCATCACACAGCTGGTGAGATGCATATATGAATGTGTAGGCGAATTAAAGCTTTTTTATATTTTTGTCCAAAGCAAAAGCAATCAAAACAAAATTGTTACAAATTCAAGAAAACAATATGAGTCTGGTTGAAGTGAGTGATCCGGAACGAAAAAAGAAGAAAAAACTAATTATTATCGATGCAATTCTGTTTTTGATTAAGAAATTTGAAAACAAGTATATTTTAATGTAAATTTATTAAAGTTATAAATTAAGTTAAGATATTGTTTAAGTCTTATGGGGCGCGCGAGCGATGAAAATAACAAAAACAATCCAGAAGATAGAAATACCGATACTGCAGATGAAGACCCTGATAAAGCATTCCTTTTGTCAATCCTTACCGATTTGAAAAACCTTAACGATGATGAAAAACTTGAATTTCGATTGCATACCCTTCATTTTTTTAAAAACATCCGCAATGCAAGCAAACAGCAGCCAATTCCTCAACAGATATGCTATTGTACCCAACCACCAAATCATCCAGGGCTATCTCAATATTTTTTGAACTATCATGACTCACGGCAAGCATTAGTTTCAGGATTTAGAGATAATAATATACCACCCTTGTATGTCACTCCCCGTCCATTATTTAGATCAACATTAGACACAAATTTGCATGGAAGACAAGAACAACTTTTTTGTGAAAGTCCGTCAAATTCAAAAAGCTTAGATGATTATTTGTTAGATTTGAAATAAATATTCTCGAAACATATCCACACAAGTCTTTGAATTTCATAAATACATATATTTTTCTCCAACTGACCTCTACAGATGGCATCGATGTAATCGAATTAATTCATTCATCCAGGTCTTTTGTTTCCTGTAAGCAATCCAGTCCAAAAAATAGGTAAATAAAAACAATCCAGATTGTTGGTTGCAATATGCAAGAAAAAACAAGCAAAGTATAAAGTAAAGGGAGTTTGGAAGAACAATAAAGCACCTTTCACATGAGCTGCGAACTACGAATGCAAATCAATATTTTTAGCAATTTCAATATGAAATATAAGCTTATATTTTTTTTAACATTTTCAAAATTTAAGAAGAAAACAGTACAACAAAATTGTTTAAATATAAAAAAAATTACATTTTATTATTTTCTAACAAAATTGTTTAAATATAAAAAAAATTACATTTTATTATTTTCTACGCGACCTAGAAGAGACTTCTGCGAACTGTCAAATGGAAATTCGCAATCCACAAAACAACAGGTCGCATTCCACAAATCGGCGATCAAATAATTCGCTCGAATTTAACTTCAAATTCTAGACGTCATTTTATTTGGTTGTTCTTTGAGTTTGCTTGTTTAAATTATTATAAAAAATGATGTATATTTACATTTGTTCTTATAAGCATTTTATATATTTTGGCATTTGATATAAAGCTGATCATTGAGGTGAAAGCACATCCTGCAACAACGTACTGAGTCCTCGAAATCTTACTCCAGCCGTAATCAAAAAAAGAATGATTGGGAAGAAGTGGCCTATCGTCGACATCCCCATTCTAATCTGTAAGCCAAATCAAACAAAACTTAAAGCGGTTGCTAGAAACCTAAGAGCGCAAACTAAAGATATGTTTTAGATAAAATTAGAATTATTGTAACCTCAAAGTAATGACCAGGTTTTCTTTCGGGGATTCAATCCTTTTCAATAATATGACAAATTTGGTAACATTTTTCCATGGGCATTCGGAAATACTGATGAAACATATTAGGATAGTTTTTAAGTTGCAAGATGAAAAATTCTCCATCTTCGTGGCATTTCATGATATCTACTTTGATGCACATATGTACCTTTTATTTGATTTTTAGCAAAAAAAACAGCAGCTTATCAAATTCGAAACATTAAAAATTACTTATGTGAAAGAAACGTCAAATTTTGTGACCGCTAGCAATTTGACTTTTTAACTGTCACGGGTAAAAAAGTTAATACTGTCATATACAAACTATCGGTATCTAAAATGTAATACGTGATGTGCTGGTGAAAAACATTTTTCCAAAATAAAAGTTAAGCCTCCAAAGTTTTATCAAAAGCTTGTGATTTACAAATGATTTATTCGAAAACCTGTATTTTAAATTTTTGATTTTCCCGAAAATATGTCGAGTTCAAAGATAATAAAATTTTTTGCTATATAAATAGATGCGATAGGGCAAGTGTGAAACTTGGAAAAAAAATCGAAATCGAGATTTTGATCAAACTTGACATTGCGTTGATAGAGAACATCTAGGAAGTGGGTCGCGCAATTTAGTCTCTGTGTCCAAACTTGGTACTTAAATGTTTTAGATGATTGCATTAATTCTTTTTTTTTAATCTTCTTTATTAGTTCCAAAAATAACTATACATGCCATACAATTATTTGTAGCAAAAAAAATGTGTATCTTAATTATCTCGACAACGGCTCTTATGATTTTGATAAAAAAAAACATTTTGTGCAGTATGATATATATACTCGTAGCATACATTTTGATCCAAGACAATTTTGAGACATTTTGTCACTAACGGTACCTGTGATAGAACAAATAGGAGGTTCTTTGAATTCTAAATAAATAATAATTCTAAATAAAATTTTCCAAAACTATTTTTTTTGGATTTTTGAAAAAAAAATTTTTGTTTGAAAATTCTTAGTATCGAAAACGGGTGGACGATTTTATATTCAAATTCTCTGTTTTTTTATTTATATTGTTAAATAGTAAAATGTTCATACCAACATTTTCTTTTGAAAAAAAAATATTTAGCTATTTCTACTAAGACTCTTCTGCTTACGATGTGATCGAACTTAAGAGCAAGTACGTGCGATCTAATCGAAATTTAATTTTTGTCGCAGATACATTAGAATGTTAAAAAACAATTTCCTAAAATAGGTACCTAGCATTAAGATTGCTTAACGTTATAATCTCTCTAATCAGGAAAATGTCATTCATAAAAGTTATGTAGCATTAAATAGATGTATCTTAAGCTATTTATTTGATTATTTGACACAAGAAATTGATCGCAAAATGTGTTTTTTTATATAAATTTCCGTAAAGCTGTATAGAGTCTTAAAAAATGCTTATTCAGTGAATAACTATTCAACCGATACTTATTCAGTGAATAACTATTCAACCAAAGAAATATATTTTAGTAAATTCTATTGAATACGGCAGAGGAAGTATTAAGTATAGGCTAGATCTTTGGCTTTTAAGCTTTTATTGTATTTTTTTTTACATCGAAATCCTAATCAATTTATAGATTGGGTTAAATCACAAAATATCAATGAAAATTAATGCCATAATATTTTTAGCCATTTTTAAAGAAAACGGATGCAGACATTGAAAAGAAAAATAGATAATAAGCGGAAGTTCTGATGTTTCTGAAAAGCTTTAAGGTAAAATTACCAAAAAAGTGTATTATCATGTGTTTCAAGAAAAATAAAACCTTTTACTGTTTCGTAGTACCATCATCCGTCCCTGGTAGCAACACTCGAATTCCTAGCTTAAAGAATTTATCAAACAGCTGAAAAATATATTTGACTGCAATAACCAACCAACGGAAACACTTAATTTATTTTTATTATATTTTTAAATAAATGTAAGCTTTAGGTAAGAAAGTTGTAGATCTAAGAAAATACGTGCTTACTTACCAACTTACTCCCCTTTGATGAAATCTTCTTGGAAATTGGAAATATACCAACATTTGGTATGGTTAAGACTTTAACGAATATTAAAATGCAAAGCCCAGCCTTTTAAAAAGATTGGTTATGTAGCCCTTAACCAGATTTACTAGATATGTTTTCAAAGTAAAATGTAACCTTCAATATTTATTCTTAAATTTAAAAAAAATAAAAGTAACCCAAATCTAAGGCAGCATGTGCCTTTCAACGACCCAAAACTAACTACCTTTTAAATTCAAATAATCCAAACAACTGTTTGTGGCTTAAAACATTATACCCATTATATTGCCTACAAAAGAAATTGTTTTTTGTTTGTTCCACTAGACAGCAAGGACATAAAAAAAATAAGACCTTCCTATAAAGTTTGAGATGAAAGGCAAAAACCTCTTTTATTATCCTTTTCACATCATCAGCCATATTATGGATTTGTATATGTATTCGTTAATGTATAAAAATATACGTAATGGCTTCTAAATGGAAAACTTTTAAACAAAGGAAATATAATTAATAATTTCTATACCTTGTATAATAGAGTAGGAAATGCATTAAAAACTTAGTTCTGTTTATGTTTCTAACTTAGAAATAAAAACACACTAGACCATGTTCGCAACCGTCAATGAGTAATAATGTAGATAAATTTTATAATTCACTTAGGGCCTATTTCATTTTGTTTTGTCGGAGTAAATTTCTGAGGACACTAAAATTTTGGGACAGGATCATAAGTACATTACAAGGCTCAAGTAATAATTTGTGGAATTATGTAATCCTGTTCAGGTATGTAAATTGACAGAAACTGTAGAGAATTTGGATCCTTGATACTTACATTATGACTCTGAGCCAATATTTAGGTGTGGTTTAACTAATCAGAACTTTAACCAAATAGCTTATGCCCGATTTCATAAAAACGAGAAACTTACGACATATACAAAGTATTATCATGGTTTAATTTTTGCAAATGGCATTAAACGTCTATTCTATTTAGAAAATTTTGAGGTAAAGTGATTGAAAATGCACGCCAATAGAACATACGTACATATGTAACGGCTTGTTGTTTTAGCAGCATGAGAAAAGTTTCGACGCTTGCTGTGTATGGTTTGACAGTTGAAAATGTCAAACTTTTTTGACATTTCTGTTCATTAATTTAATTTAACTATATGCATGTAAGACCTAAGGTATTTTATATGTAACCTGAATTGCACGGCACTAGTTTGGCACAGTGGATTTGAGAACCAGGTATTGACTGTCTCATTTTAACCCATGGGCGGCATCCAATTAAAATTGGAGGTATAGAAAAGAATGCGCCTAGCGTGGGGATCGAACTCACACGTACTAGTTAGCAATCAAGTACTTTATCCACTGCGCCATTGCCACCCAAAGGTTTGGGAATTCATCATGAATCCTGTAACACCGGAACAACGCTTTCAAATAATTGTCCAAATTTACTTTATAAAAAAAAAAAATTTGTCCGCGGAGTTCATAGAGCATTTTTACCGAAGAATTTTATTTAGCGATGAAGCTTATTTGTGGTTGCGTCCACTAACACGGCGACACTTGCCATACATCGCGCTTAACCATAAATGTATTACAAAAAGAATTTGGTGACAGTTTATTTCCAGAAGTGGTCCTATTAGCTGGAACCCTCCTCCGTGCGACTAAACGCCTCTAGACTACTTTTTATGGTTTATGCTGACAAACCAATAACACTTGAATTATTGGAAGCTAATATTCAATCTACCATTAACGCAATACGAGCAGATTTATTGGAGAAAGTAGTACAAAATTGGGCTCATCGAATAGACTATGTAACTCATAGGTGGATTTTGCCGGAAATCATATTTAAAAAATAAATTCCACGAAATAGAAATAGATAGAAATAATAGACTGGAAAATAAACACCATTTTCTCCTCCTTTTAAACCAAATGTATATATATTTTTAATTAAAATTTGTGAATAGAATCATCCATTTTATGCTTCTGAAAGTAAATTTAAATAAATACATATGTATATTATTGAGGTTTCTCTGAATATTTTGTTTCAATAAGTGTCCTTTTAGTGACCTTTATGTTTTCTTAAAAATAATTGTAGAAAAAAATTCCTTCGCCGCAAACATATATAAAAATATGTAGGTCTTCCAGTCCGCTTAAATTTTGGTGTGCGTTAAATTTTATTTTATTGAAAAAAAGCATTATTTTTGCATTGACTTTGTACCATATTATCAATTGATGGTTAAACTATCAGGACCCTAAAATTTTAAGCCCAATGTCCTTTTCGATTGGATTTTCTGAGTGGTCTATTCTTTTTCTAAAGAAATCGCTTTTCCAAACAATTATTACTTTAGACGAAAAGTCGGACAAAAACATTTATATGTATACGTGTGTTCTATTTTTACTCCCCGAAAACAAAAACATACTCCGAAAACCTTAGATGGAACTGCCAAACGATCAAGAGTAACTCCGAGCAACCAATCGAAAACGACTTTAAACTAAATATTAGCAATAGCGGATACCAATACGCAATTATTTCAAGTTCAGTTCATCTTACATGGATTTTTTGACAATATCAATAGCGACGTAATTACATTTCCATGCAAATTATCGATAATTTTTTTGTTGGGAACAATTGTTAACCTCCAAAAGTTATCTGATCTTTGGAAATCCCGAAGGGCTTTTTGCATTTATCGTGTAAATAATTACTAAGTCTATTATACCTAGTGTTTTTTTCTTATTCACACAACAAAAAAAAATACGCCAAATACCTCGCGGATGACAGCTGTGTTTGACGTATGTTATTGTCAAATCTGAACCAATAATTGGAAAAAATCGATAAACATTTACATCAAAAGTTTTAATTTTGGTTAAAATTTTGGAGATTTAAAATTAAGGTAATGATAAAAATTGGAATGAAAAAAATATATTTATTTAATCACTAGAGAACGTATGTGTATGTGCCAATTTTAAACTCCATTGCTTTGAGAGAACCAAAACAACACCTTAAGACTATTCACGAGGGAACGACCTAAAACGCACGAAGCAATTAACGAATACGTTCGTTCAAATGGCGTTTCGGGTCTGCCATGAAATCTGGAAAAATCTACAACCACCCCCTGCTTGGCCTGATATATGGTTTGGGGTAGGTTTGAGTTTGGCTGTACGCAAACAACACCTATCAAAATACGAAAATTGGGACTTTGAGAGACGGGATTTAAAAACCTTTTTGTACATTCAAGATTTTCGTCATTCTTCATAAAGTCATGAATACGGCTTTTTTTATTCGCCCGCGAACAATTATTGGTCGAAGTGTGGATGGTATATGGAACGTGATTAAAAAATGACAGTTCTAAACAATTAGATTGCGATTCGCAATTAACAATTTGTTTTTGTTTTTAAAATTAATGTTTGTTTGAAGAAAAAAGGAGGAACTTTGTAAAGGGAAACGATATTTTTAAAGGGGAATCTATGTTTTTTTCAGATTTCGTAATGGCTTATCAGGAGTGAAATCAATTCGTTGTATAACGGCATTCCTAGGTAAAAATATTTCGAACACTTAACAAATATAAAGTATGTTCCCGTACTTTGTGCACAAAAATGTGAAGACTGTCATTTTTTGCAAGAGTCACTCTCAGATAGTGAAAAAGTTTCACAAAAAAAAAAATTTAACCAATTTTTAAACGTCAAAACAAAAATCTTAAGCAACGTTTATTTTGCAAAAATACTTATAAGTTATAACCAATTTGTTAAACAATAGTGTTAATTTACTGCACAAATATGCTACATAGATTGGATGATATATACAATTATTTTCATATTTTTTAACGACACATCTGGAAACTGACAGCTTATGTATTAATTTTTAATTTCATTTGACAGTCTCCATAATTTTGTCTAAAGAAATTTCTTGAACTGAAATTCGCAGCCTACCAAAATTTGGTGTACAGGAACAGGATTTGACGGTTTTTCTTAGAAATTCGTAGATTTTCGCACTTTTCGAGAGTACAGGAACACTCATATAATATTTCTGAGATGCCAAACATTGTAAATAAAATCAGAAGTGAAATTTTCACATGTACAAATTGAATATTTTTTGCGTCAAAAATTAAATGCATTTGTTTGATGGCAAAAAACAACTAATTTGATTAGAAACAAACGTAATGTTCTTTAACTAAACCAAACATACGGTGAAATTTATTGTGTTTGATTTAAGGATCGATCTATTTATATTTCACTTTGATTTTCATTTCACTTCACTTAGATGCATAAACCAGTTTAAGCGAAAAATAGCTGCACTAATTGCACTGTACAAATATTTTTAGTTTTTTTTTGTATTCAACATAATTTTTCTACAATATGCTCCTTCTTATCTATTCCGCTGTGGAAGGACTCTCCTTCTTATGGAACTTTTTTACTTAAATTAATATATTAAAAAATTAAAAAAACACTTACCTGAAAGTCAAATGATGATGTGGAGATGTCGTTTTATGAAGAAGCAATTGAATTTAAAGGGAAACAGGTTCGAAGGATTGAAGATAGAATTTAGAGTTTTAAAGAAAACTAACTAAAAACACTGGGAAGACAAGTGGGCAAAGCACAAATTTTACATTTTTGTAAATATTTCTTAGGAAATTATTTAATTTAATTTTCAGAGATAAAGATTATAATTTTTTTTAAATATGCAATTTTTTATTTGTATTTCATTTTATTTCACTTTATTTTGAATAACGTTTGTATTATTAAGTTTATATTAATTAACAGCTACATAAATTCTTAATTTGTATAATCTACTGAAAACGTTTCATATATATATTTTTTAATTTTAATCAACACAGAATATACTTAACTATTTTTTAACAATATATTTATAAATATTTTGATTTAATTTTTCTTACGATTTTTTTCCGAACAGTCTATTAAACAAAAACAAAAACAAAAAACAAATCAAAAAATTATTGTACACATATTTTGCTGACTTTCTCCATCAACTTTAATATTTTAACGAAAAATATAATTTTCATTTGCCGAACGATTGCGTTATTTTGACTCGATTTTCAAAAATCAACTGAAACATTTCGATTCAAGCACCGACTGTATTATGTGAATTTTTGTTTGGAGAGATAGCATCCCGAAGGCTCTATAAACACCACTAACCCAACTGATAAAACAAAATTTGTTAACTACATGTGCGGAGCTGGAATCAAAAGTCTTGTTTTAGATATAAGATACATTTTGGCATGACTATTAATATTGGGTGAATGAAATTCAAAAGACTTTCGCTGAATTCTCTTAAGTTTTAAGCAAATTCTCTTTTTGGAATCTGGCGCATGCATTTCGTGTTCGTAACAACAAACATTCATCCTAAGAGTACGGCATTCCATCCGTACATTATATTTAATCCTAAACGTAATACATATGAGGATGTATTTGGAGGGAGTTCGTTTATGCAATGAATAGCAAATTGTTGCTCTATTTATTATGAAAATAACATTGGAGATGTTGTGTGTTATGAGAAAATTGATGTTTTCTATGACAAGGTTACTGAAAAACCACGTGGGTTTTAAGGAATAGTATTGGCTTAAAAGTTCGACAACTTAGATTTTGTACATAAGAGAGGACAGAGAAGTTTTGTATTTTTTATGAATGAATATTCTATTTAATATTAGATTAGAATAGATACTCTGTGTTCGTGCTCAGATTTTGTTTTTTCTATTTTAAGTTATGTTGGAGAGAACTGAGCGAAAAATATTAAGCAGAGTGAATTTTTGCGTTTGTTCTTTGGTATAAGTTTTCAATCGCAACAGTTCCTCGTGGATATTCAAGCAATTATTGTGATCCAGGATGTTGAGTGCTTTTTACTAGAATAGAATTTCTAAAAACGATACAAAAAACATGAATTTGTGTCGGAAGTCGGATTGGTTTGGTTCAATATTTTTTTTCTGTCGGATACTATTAGAAATAGAAACTTGAAATGCACGACTGGAGCCACACATATTACATTTGATATAAAGGGAATGTTAGTTTTATGTGGGTATCGATTGGATTTTAGGACATTACTTTTTGATTCGAATCGAACTCTCATAGGATTCAAGTGGATTAGAAATGAAAAGATTTATGTTGAATAATAAATTAACTACATTTTTTGTCATATTAGAAGATGTGGGGTGACAGCTCTTAAAGAAAATTGTACTTTTACTTTTGTTATCGTTTTTTTTTTACATTTTTCTCTCCTATTTTTATTTTCAAATTGTCAGATCAGTCCACGGTTGTATTCAGTTCTATTATGTTTGTTTAAATTTCAATCATAAGATTTAAACTTAATGCCGCCTTTTTAATTTTATTTTTTTTTGTCACATGTCCGTCAATATTTTGCATTTAGCAAATATTATTAGTAATTTCGTAAAAGTAGTAAAAGTGTGCAAGAAAAAATAGACAAGTTCAGAAAAATAAGCTGTCCAATACTGAGGAAAATATATATCTACTCTTTTTCACCTATTGACAAGCCAAATTTGTGTTTAATTTTTTTTGACAACCGCTCTTTGTTTTGACATTTAATTGAATTTTGAATATTTCATCGATTTTTGAATGTTTCATAAGGTATGCATGTGTAGTTCATATCTGAATTTCATTTTTTTACAAGACCTTAGAAATGCCAATATATAACAGTTTTATAACAGTTGTCCGCCCTTAAGAGCGTTAAATACTGCCCGCGCGTTTTTTTTTTTTGAAGATTCAATATTTCGGAAACTGTTGGAAGATTTTCTTTTTTGAAATTCTGTTCTTAAATTTATATTGATAAATACTTAAAATTTCCGTACCAACATTTTTTTAGAAAACAAATTTAGGAAATGTTGTATATAAAAAATCAAGTAAATAACAATTTTAAAAATATAAATAGCTTTTTCAATCAAAAATTTTCAATTTTTCAATTAAAAATCAATCAAAGCCATTCCCGCCCAGGGGCCCAATTCCACGAGCGTGAATGCTTTTCCGTGCAAAAAATGTATTCACTTTAAAAATATGCTTGAATAAATTTGGCTATCTTTGTACTGCATAAGTTATTGTCAGAAAAAAATTAATCGCACCCTTCGGGGAATCGCAAATATGTATATGAAGACGCCATTCTGTGTACACGAAAGTTGTGTATACATACATTTATTCGATTTCGCTAGGGTGCGATCCATTTTTATTTGACAGATAACGTGTACACATATAGGCAAATTTATTCACGCATATTTTGAGGGTGAATATTTTTTTTTGCACAGAAAAGCATTCACGTTTGCGGAATTGGGCCGCAGAATTTAAAAATTTGACAGAAGAAAGAAACAACATTATATTCGTCTTTTTTACTTGTGATATATGTCGGTATATCAGACGTAAATCGATTTTAATCAAAAGTGGTTCCCGCTCAGTTTGTCTGTCTGCTAGTCTAACTGTAGAACGATCTACAGTCTATATAGCTGAAGCGATTTTTTAAGCTTGGTATTTAAGCGTTGTAGGTGATAGTCTCAATTAGACTTTTGAATCGTTTTTAGCCCCAAAATTAACGATTTAAATTATGTCGAAAACGGTTCTAACGATTTTGGTACAAAATTGTGTGCCCTATGTACATATTTTGTTATTAACGCGTATCGGCCATACAAGCATTTTTTTTTTAAGTTCGACTTTCTCATAAACAGTATGACGGATATCGATCAACATTTTTGTTGGTCCTTGGACCTGCATACCAACATTTTAGAAAAATATTTTTTGGAATTTAAAAAAAAAAATTATTTCATACATTTACTGCCAAATAAGGAGTAACCATTATAAAATTGTTATAACTGTTATGAATTTGCGTTTCACTATTCTCGTCCATGAATAAAAGGCCACACAAACAGAAAAACAATAAGCTTTTTGATCTATTATCTAAAGTATTATGTTTAAGATTTTCTCAACGACTTTTCAAATAAAAAATAAACGTATCTGGCTTAAAAATACTTCCGTACATAATTTACATAAAAGAAACAATAATATTTGCATCTTCAAACGATAATATGTAGGTAAAATCATTTTGGATTTTTTCGAGCCCACTCCAGACAGCATACGAACTATTTAATGATTTTTTTCATCAAAGGTATAACCATCTGTTGGGAGTGTATTTTTGTCTTTTTGGTGAGGGTCTACAATTTTATATAAATCTGCCTTTAAAAAAAAAGAAAAGATAAATGAGGGTGCGGCTTAGTGGTTCGGTATCTGATGGATCCAGATGGGCTAATCCATGTTTTCTTCTCACAAAATTGGAAGGAAAGAAAAATTATATTTCAAGTGTTTTTTTCTTTGGCTTTTAGTGGGATAAAAGTATTTTTTTTTTTTTTTAATAATTTAAAATTTATTATCCAGGTTTTCTTAGAGCATAAAAAAAAGAATACAACGTCGGACGTATAATCCACTTTAATCTTCATTGAATGATTATGGTTACGTGTTTTACATGATGTCAGTCATTCATCAGTTTGAAGAAAAATTATGAAACGCTTATAGGCACTTTCCTTCATTATATTTTTTGTTTTCATTATTTTGGAATTATAAGCTTTAGAAAATTGTATCAGTTTAGATTATATCAGTTTGATAAATAATAAAAGGCGGCCCTGAATTGACTGATTCTGTAGAAATCTAAGTAAGGTTAAAGGAAATACATAAATATCACGAAACAAACTATACAATACGAAAGATTGGCAGCTTCAAATTAATAATCAATATCCTAAATGAAAAACAATCATATTTTCGTGTTACCTATCATTACACCATATCTGTATACACATTGGAATAACTCAAAGCTAAAGAAAAGTATCTATACATATACCTACATAAGTAGAAGTTTAGGATTATTTCTTCCTTCCTCCGGCCAGATAAATATTATTATTCATCGGATATTTTGTTGTTTGTCTTTCGAAGAAGCAAACTTCCTAACCGACTTTTGTCTTATGCACGAACATCAAGAAAGACCTTCAACACAGGAAATCGTACATAAAATACAGAGTGATCCAAGAACACTCATGCTATATCTTTAAAATGAATAAACAACATAAATAATTTATTTATTAAAAGTCATAATCATTAAGAAAAAATATATTCTTATAAATACTGATTTGATGCTGAAGTTATTTTTTTAATTATCAAGAGTTATTTCTCTATCAGAAGGTGCTTATATTTTTTGAAAGTGGCGCAAAATGTCAATTACGGTATTATTGTTTTATTGTTGTATATTTTTTATTTGTTTACTTCACAAATGTCAAAGTATATTTGACATTTTTCAACATTTATAAAAACTATACCATTTTCCGATAACTTCTGCGACACTTATTACTTTTTGATTATTATATCGGTCAAGTGGGCTTTTTCCTTAGAAATATTTTCGTGTAGGCAAAACTCATTGATAATTATTTTTCTCGAGCAAATTGGGCCTGGTAACACTGACGGTTGGTTTGTTTTTTTGATGCTTAACATCTTTCTGCTCGGTTTCCTATAATTTGTTGTGATTTCGTAATATAACAGAAAAAAAGTGGGTCCCGTTATTATGTTTGTCTGCCTGTACTTATGTCTGCTTATACGTAGGTCGATATTTAAACTTAGTAGGTACTCAAGCGTCTTTTCTTGTTATAAATCTCTTTTTAGCCAGGAAAATAACGGTACCTGATAAAAAATTTTGCTAACAAAAAATGGTAATTCCTAGATAGTTATCTCGGAAACGGCTGTAACGATTTTGGTATATTTTTTATATAATGCTAAAAATCGTACTAAGCATTTAATGAAGAATGGTGTTTTTTGAAATATCTTCATAAGTCACTTTGTCATTTCTCGAGATATTAATGAAATTCTTTTTACCACATTTTATCTATTTTTTATGATCTCACGATTTAAAAAAATTAAAATGGTTTTCATTGCTTTTTTTACTTGCAATATAGGTTTAGGTTCGGTGCCCATCCGTCCTCATTTTTAGAGGACAGTCCCTTTTTCCGGTATCGTGTCCTTTTTCTTTTTGATTTTCTTAAAAACACAGTAATTTGTCCTACGTTTACTAAATTTTCCTCTTAATGTAGTATGTTTTCTTTGAAGCATTTTTCCTAAAGTACAGAGGAAAGTACTTTCTTCAGGACTAAATTACTTTAACACAGATGAAGACATCACTGGTTTGAATTATTCAGCTTATGTCTTTGTGAGGTTTCTAGTAAGGAACAAAGTGAAAAATGGGCAATTTGTCACCAAGTGAGAAATGGATTCAAAAAGTACGAACAGACTAGTAAAGTTTTCACTGTCACTTCCAGCTTCAAATGCCCCTACCTAAAGAATGTTTTCAATTTCTAATAACATATGGACACCTGAAAAATCGCAATAAAAAATTGATACACTAAAGGCAATGTTGATAACAAAGTTCAATTTTGAAAATGATTGTGGAGATTTTAAGACTTTTTTAAGAAATCGGGATGAAATCTTAAATAAAATGCACGACTGGATCGCACGTACTTGCTCGATCACATTATATGCAAAAGATTCTTAATAGAAACGGCTAAATATATTTTTAAAGTCGTTTTTCACTTAATTTTTTATAAATAAAATTTCTTATTTTTTTCTTTAATATGTAGTACAAAATTGTGTTTATGACAAAAACATTTTATTTATTTATTAAATATTTTTGGTTTTTCTTAAAATGTTTTAAAAGAAACTTTTTTACCAACTTTTTTTTTATTTCTTTTTAAATAATTATATAAAAGAAAATAAAATGCACGACTGGATCGTACAAACTTACTATTGTAACTAATAACTATTCCATATTTCAAAAACGGATGTAAGAAACTTTTTGAATTTGGTTTTTATCTACCAAAAAAGTGAGTCCCGCAATTCCATCTGTCAATCTATACAACGATTTTCTTCAAACTTGGTATTTAAGCGTTTTAGATGATTGTCTAAAATATATTTTTGAATGAATTTTAGGGCAAAAACTAACGGTAACTTCCACACAATTTTCTTGAAAACGGTTTTAACGATTTTGAAAAAAAAAGTGTGTGCAATATTTTAAATATACTTACATTTTGGTCAAAGTTTTTTTTTTAATATTTTGTTATTAACGGGATGCTGCCATACAACCATTTTTTTATTTTGAACTTTCTCAAAAACGGCTTAATGGATTTTGATCAAAATTTTTACATATGAGGTCCTCCAGATTATAAATAATACTGGATACCAAAATTTTCGAACAATATTTTTTTGGATTTTTGAAAAAAATATTTTTTTCTTTTTTTGGAAATTCAATATTTTGTGCAGATGATTTTTTTTGAAATTTTGTTTATAAGTTTATATTATCAAATATTTAGTTTTTTCTTAGAACAAAATTTTAAAAAAAATTGTATATAAAAATTTAAGTAAAAAACGACTTTGAAAATATATTAAGATTCTTGATAGAAATCTTTTGCATACGATGTGATCGAACATAAGAGCAAGTTTGTTCGATCCAGTCGTGCATTTTATTTAATTTTGATTTAGAGATGTCAGATGTTATACATCATAAAGGTGCGCTCGTTTTATGTTAGTTTTTTTCAATGCGAGCTGCAAAACGTCTTCTTGTTTTATAAGTAAAATAATTAACGAATTATTCGAAAGATGTCTAACGACTTTGGAGCAAGCATATAACGTTCCTTAATTTTTCGTCGTTTATTTAGCATCAGTTCAATTATTTGCACAAAAATGACAGTTGTGCTGTCATTTTCAGACGTTTAATCATCTCCCGATATAGAGATAATTCTTGGAACATCCTGTATCTACATTTCTCTCAACCGGATGAAATGCAAAATTATTATTTACATTTCAATTTGCTATCGATATACATTACAATGTACACAGATATGTGTAATATGTTTATGCATCTTTTACTTCATCATACAAATCAATAAGATTGTCCTTACTTTGTACAGTACGAAGGGTATTTTGAAAGCGTCGAAATTTCTGAAAGAAATAGATTAACTGAAAACTTCCTCAAGACTTGACCTTCATGACAAGACTGAGATGTATCATTATTGTCTGATGAAAAATATTTACAAATTTAAATTGGCTAACAATGTATTCCGGTCACGATTAATTGCTTTTGTTAATGTTTTCTTTGTCTAAAACGGATGCTGCTCTTCAGTTTCACTGTTCATGGTTTAACCAATTTCATATTTTATATTTTTGTTAAAAAAATAATACCATTTAAGATCATTTTCAATGAACATGGATTTTTTTTGTATTTTAATGTGAAAGAGTTAATAAAAATATAATTATATGGTCTAGTGATTATGTATGTGCGTTAAAATGAATTTACTTTGTTTGTGTTGTCTACAAGTGCAAGGTTCTTAATTCACTTGAATTTCAAATATTAAATCAAAAGCTTGTCCCTACAAATGAAAGGTCTTATATTCCGAAATTAATTTTTAACAGTCTAGACATTGAAATAAAAAAAAATAAATAAAACGAAATATATATGTAACTTTATGTTTTTTTCTCTTCTATTTCCCTTAAAAACATTTACCTCAGGAACAAAATTCAAACTTGATTTGGGTTGAAAGTAAATAATTGTCTTTTAGTATAGAAGCCAATTTTGAATAGAATCAAAACTTTTCATTTCTCGGAACAATTAAATACATTTTGCTCGTCAAACAAAATACAAAACTGAGGATATGTTTCCCATAGGAGGGTAGGGTAGACTTGGACAATCCGTAGCGGCCATGTTGTTTTATTTATTAAAAATAAAACCATACAAAAATAAAATAAAAGCTATTATGGGTGACTTACAATGCCGCGTTGGGCGTCGCTTTTACAGATTTTTATCAACGCGAAATTCTCGACATAGAAACTAAGGTATAGTGTTTACAATGGGGACGTTTATTCAATTATTCTCAGCAATCTGGAATAACTTTCTGTTGTTGTAATGCGTGCAAAACCACATCTGATGAAAAAACAGCTGCTCTCATGAAAGCTATCTTGAGTTATCCCAAAAAAATTGAAATAACTAGCAATTCGAGAACAAATGTATAGAACCAGCTGACTGCAAAATTCGTTGGTATGCGTTTTGCTTTGATTTTTTGACAGCTTTCAGCTAACCTATCTGATTCGTCCACAGATATACCCCGATAGCTTGGTATCCGAGATAACATATCTAATAAGTGAGTGATCGCCCGCAATGACGCGTTGGTTACTATGTTACGAGTCGGCATATAGTAGCAAGTACACAAACCAACGTAGCATAAGCGATAGCAACGCCCAACTTAAAAAAAAAATAAACTTTTGCGTTTTGACATTCGGGCATTACATTTTTCTACATGGCACAATTTATCCGACACTATATTTTTATACAGTGAAACCCGCTTAAGTGAAACTCGCTTAAGTGAAAAACCCGCTTACCTAAAAACATTCAAAAATCCGCGTATATCTGTACATAAAAACTACCTCACTTAACTGAAGACTCGCTTTAATGAAAAACCTGCATAATTGAAAAAAAATTCCTTCAAGTTTTCTATTTTTCAATAGAGAACCACTCGGTTAAGTGAAAAACTAAAAATTGCATGCTAAATTGTTTCATTTCCACCACTTCTCCATTCATGACACATGTAAATGCTAAGTTTTAAATACAAGAGAAAACCCCACAATTTCCATTTACTTACATACATTGTAGTTTTTGTAACACGAAATGTATCGTTGGTTGGGTACAAATTCGTTCTGTTTAAAAATAAATTACTTGTTTGTTTGTTTGTTAATTAGGTCCTCTTTTTTAATTTTTTTAATTTAGATAAACAAATTAAATTATAAAAGCAATTGGTAAGCATTTAACACGGGTTGTTTTTTAGCTGTTAAAGTTCAATATATGTAGTAAAAATTGTAACGTATTACGTGACACGAAGCCTGCCTTACTGAAATATTTTTTTCAGTTATCCGAAACCCGTTTAAGTAAAATATATTTTTCACTTATCCGAGATCCGCTTACCTGAATTTTTTTTTTTCAGTTATCCGAGGTCCGCTTAAGTGAAAAAATCGCTTAACTGAAAAAAACAAATTCCTGATCTTTCGTCTTTTCTCTTAAGGGGGTTTAACTGTACATCACAGATAATTGATGTCGGATTGAAATTCCAATTTCACTTTAACTTTGGCTTAAAGTCATTTGCCATGCCGATGAGTCCATATTGATTGTTAAAGTAATCTAAATTTGACTTAAAGACAAATCACCCTTAGATATATACATACATTATTTGTGACATTCTGCGAGGAGGAACCGTTGGAAGTCCAGCCCTATTTGACAAACAAATTTAACATATTAAGAGACTGGTCCATTTTTAGATTAACCTATTTGTGACGCTGTAAATCTAAATGAGTAACACTTTATCACATTTCAATGCAGAATTCTCTTATGTGTGGACTGTTGGCCGGCCGACGAAATGATCTGTCAGTCTGTACTTCTACGTAAACATCTACATCGGCCTACAGATACAGACGATTAATGTTACTTGACAATATTACTTGAAGGCGCTGTTTTTCATGTTAAATTGATCATTTTTAGGCTCTTCAAAATTACTGTCAAGTAAAATTGAAATATTGAAGGAAATCAGATTTGATTTTGTTTTCATCAATTTTCATTGTCATTGTTCAGTGGGAATTATTATGATAAGGATGTCTGATTTTGTCAATGTTCATTGAACGTGTGGTGTCGATTTTTCATCAATGTTTCTCGAAAAGAAAACACGCCAATACCGGTAATATTGATCGTCTGAGGCGCTTATCAACTTGGCATCGCCATAAACAGAGGGCACTGCTGATCGATTCTGATCAAATTTTGTTTTGGATCAAAACTGCTTTCACACCATGCACTTTCAAATTGCGATTTTAATGCACGGTGGAAAAGGTAGACAAAATTGTTTATGTTGAAAAGCTGAGGAATTGTCGTATCTTCTCCCTTATAATTTTATGTTGAATGGTTTGAGTTTATAAGAGTTTATCCGAAAGGATAAAAATCACTCTAGCCAAAAACTAACGAACTACACATAGTTCCAAAAGCATAGACGTGTCTCATAGCTGACATTGGAGACGAGTGACCATTCACATGATAACTACCAACGAGTGAACGATGAAATAAATATGATTTAACAAACCTAAGTTCTTCACAAATTATTAAAAAAAAATATAGAAATATAATTTTTATAAGCATTAAGCTGCTACAACTTGCTGTTTTGTTGTTAAAATAAATTTGATAAATTTGAGAAAATGAAATGATGCGAACTGTCAATCGCTATTCGCGTTCCACATACCATCCACACTTCAACTAGTAAATTTCTCGGTTTTCGGCAAAAAGTTTTCAAGACCCGAAAAGCGTTCGCACTGCAGATTTACGAGAACATGTTTTTTTTTACATATCAATTGTTTCAATACTTGGCTGTCTCTAACTTCTATACGTCAACAGCGGGAATGTAGAAAATTTTAGTATAGGTTAATTGCTGGCATGATAATTGTACATTAAAAAAAATCAACATCACAAATCGAAAAAAAAATCAAACTGGGATTTCACTATTTTAATTTTTTTTCATTTTGAGTAATTTTCGCTGCTTATGAAAACTTGAAGCTACACTTATTTTTATGGGAAAACTAGAGAATTTGATGTGCATAGGATTTTTAGTTAAAACTGGGATTTTGGTTCGATGTGAGAAGGCTATAACCTCAAAATTAGATGTTATTAAATATTAAACGTCATTTATAAGACGAATAACAAAAACGCCGTGTGAACTAAATTTCCACAGGGGCATAGTTGTCGCACGCGGAGACGATATAAACTTATGTGGAGTTTTATGAAGTCGCGTGTCTTTGCTGAAAGAGTCATCGTTCAAATGCAGTCAGAGTTATCGAAAGCAAATCGCTTCATTCCTGATTAAACAAGCCTTAAATTTGAATATCTCTCAAAGAAATACGTATTAAATATTTGAAATTTAACAACATTCAATGATAAAAATTTGTGTGATTTGTTGTATATTTATTTCCATCATTATACTCATTCATCCATTTGACAGAGTCTGTGATTTCCTTACCAAACTTTATACTTGCGCAAATTATGCTCAAATTCTAATAATCGATTTTGGTTAATAGTTTTTTCTTTGCAATTCCTGAATAAAATGATAGACAACATCAAACAGTGTGGTTTTCAACAAAACAACAATAAAATAAAATGTTCCAATGGAGATTGCACTAACTTGCTCTTGTCTCTTTAAAGTGTATTTTGACTAGACATTGGAAATATTTCATATTAATAACGATTATTATTGCTTTTAAAGTTAAAAACGTTAAAATTAAGACGAATATCTACGGTAATGTTTGGTTTGAATTTAAAGTTGAACCGTGTCACCCAATTGTCAGGTGACAACTTGGGTGTCCTCAAATTTTCATTCATTCACACTGATAATCTATTTCGTACGACTTAGGGCCAATTTTTCAATAGACAGTTAAATAGTCTAGTACATATTCTCCAGATAGAGCAATCATCAGTTTTTCAACAGTCAGTTAGTTAACCCTAGGAATAACGCTATCTGTTCATTTTAGAACGGAATAAGGATTTATTCTGATGAATAACATAAATAGTTAGTTTCGATGTAAAAAGACATTTTGAAAACGTTAAACAAAAATTAATTTCTATGAAAAGTTCGATACTCGAAATAAAAGTAATGTTCAAATTAAATTATTCAATAGATTGTTTTTTCTTGATTGAAAAATTAAATGTTGTTATCCAGTTGTTTAACAGTCAAGTAAGTTTATTTCTTTGTCAACTAACCGCCTCTTTATCTAGAGATTGAAAAATCGGACCTTAGTTTTCAAATATGCAGATGAAACAGAATTTTGAATTCGCCTTCTGACTTTTTAACTTTTGAACAAAATATGTAAGATCTCAAATTGTGCTGCCCAATTAAAATTTTGTAGATAGCTAACTTGTCATATTCTAAAAATGGCAAAATTGTCATGACATATTCTTTCGTTAAATTTAACTGACATTTATGTCATCTGTCAGTATTATGAATCATGAATTCTTAAAATGTGTCGAACTGTCAGATGTCTACTTTGAATAAAGCAATGAAGCATTCTTCTAAATTTCTCCATGAAGCCAATACTTGTCCTAATAAGCAAGTAAAACGCAAAGTCAAACTTCCGCCGCATTCTTCTATTCGATGCTTTTCTATTGAATTCAAATGCTGGCGAATAGACGACCAACTTTAGAAAAATGTCCAAATGACATTTCGTAGAAGGAAGGGGTTCATTATTTTGTATTCGAACTTTGCCACAACAAAATAAAACATTGTATAAGCAAACAGGAAAATACTTTCTTTTTCTGCAAATATGAAAGGTTGTGGTGTTGAAGATTTCTTTTGTATTGTGTTTTCGTTTGACGACATAAGTCTTTTTCTATTTTCAATGGAATCCTACTTTGAATTATTTATCCCTAAATCGTTTTACTTCAAAGAAAGCCTCTAATAGAAAATCACAAATCAATAAATGATTTGAAATAAATCAACATTGGTTTTATTTGATGAAAAAAACATGTCGCTTGCAAAACTAAATCAGAAGTTTGATGAATATCTCGAAGAGATTATGTATTCAACTATCAATATTAATGATGCTTATGGTGAGTTGTGAATTTGTTGTGTCAAGTTAATACATAATTTGGACGAGTTTTTGTATAAAATCTAGAACGAGTAACAATAATGCAATGGATAAGAAAGCTTAAGAGTCTAGATCCGAAATCATTGGCAGATTTAGAGATAAGAAATCAATATGCAAATTATTTGCGAATTACTTTAGATAATGAAAAAATTTATTTGTGTGCACCCTTTAAAGAGGCTCCCCCGGAAGGTGTTCTCAGACCGTTATTTGAAGTATTGGCTAATTTTGTGGCTGTAAAATGTCCACCAATTCCAATGACAGGTAAGATGATATTATGATTGGATGATTGTGGTTATGAATAAAATAAAAACAAAATTTAGGTCCAATTGAACCAGTAATGTCACAAATGAGCTCTGACGGAAAAGTTTTCACTAAAATTAAGCAGTCTCCTGATGGAGGTGTTTTTTGTTACATAGCAGTAACCCCGGATGGATTTGAACGTAATTCACACTAATTAAAAATGTGTTAAAGATCTTAAATTAAAGAAGATCGTAAGATTGACATCTCGATTGTTTTCCTGAACTTGTGCACATTAAATTGACAGATGAGGACTTCAAATACAAACAAATCAGACCATCAAATTTATCTACATTTTCCTTTTGCCTGTAAAAATTTGTTATACTAGCCTTGTTCTCGTGACTGTCAAGTACAGCAAAGTAAAAATTTTACAAGGAAAACAATAATAAGAACTTACTGGGAATTACTTTAACTTTTCATCCGGAGTATAATTGAGTTCCGATAAGTAGTAAGTCTATTCAATCATAGAGGGCATTGAAGTGATTTTTTTTCAGTAATGTATGTTTGTATTTCTTTTTTTCCTTGTATTTTTTATTCTTTTTGACAAAAAAAGAAACACAGATGTAAAAATCCCTCCATATTAAAATAAATAAAATCAAGTTGGAGTGTGTATCGTTTTCGTGAAAATGTTTTACTTTGTTGTACTTGCTAGTCACGAGAACACGACTTATATACACCGCAACGGAGTATAAAATTACAACAATCTAGGATGGATGTTTTCTGAGAATTTTCTGACAAGTTGTGGCAGACATTTTTTGGGACAGAAATTGGACGCTTATCTTATTTTAAAGATTTGGCGATGAAATTATCTCATGAAAAAGTCTAGAAAGTCTTTAAATTCATTGCTGTATTTGTAAATTTGACTTTCTATCCATGAATAGATGTGAAAACCAACGACAATTATGTGGTGTAGTGAAACTACACACAGATGCAAAAACATTAGTTTTCTCCTAAACAGATGCAAATATATCAGTTTGATAACTGTACTAGCTTGTGGAAAACCAAGGTATTCGCCGAAATTTCCCATCTTTGTATTGCTCATCTGTGCTCGAGACTTTTTTCTTTTATAATAACAAACGTCAACCTGACAATTGTAAATTTTCAGCCCAGAACTTACTGCCAACAAAAATGTATTTGGCAGATATTGTAAAGAAATTATCAAAATGAGGAATATTTTATTCTCTCAAGAGCGCTCCCTGAAACCCAAAGCTACCAAATTTGTAAGTCTGTAACAGGAATGGCAGAAATTTGTGCGAATTCGTTCCAATTGGCAGTTATGAGCAGAGTGTGAATCAGACGTTTTTTTCTAAATGTTTATCTCACATAATTTTTGTATACTATACTTCGCATCAAAAGGTGAAGCCGAGCCGCCATCATATGAACAGTGTTGTTTGAGTTTAGTTGAATTTTCACCGATTGATATGGTTTTAACCGCAGAGTTAAATATTTTTTGACGTAAATAAAATAAAAATATATATATGTATTGTAATACAAATTTATATCTGGGGGTGACCGTGGCGCTATAGATGTGTGTTCGCCTGTCAACCTCATGGTCACAGGTTCGATCTCTGCCGTAGTCTATGTCATCTTATTTTATCAATAAAAACCAATTCTAAAATAAATGTCATACAACGGGTTGCTGGTTTACTCATTACATGCTGTTTAGGCATAGAACTAACAACATGTGATTGAGTAAAACCAGTATACCGATAAAATATGACAAAGAATAAAAAAAATAATGCGAATTATAAGGGACATCGATAAATAAGACACTGACATTTCTCCGCATTAGTTCAGCCGTCATCCCTAAAGATAAAATCTGAGACAACAACCACCCACAGTCTCAGAACATCGCGCCAGACATCTTTCGTATCCTTCATTCTCTTCCTAAGCCTCACGTCCGCGCTGTGTTGAAACGTTTAAAGGGTAGTACAATCCCTTGAGCGCATGTAGAGATTATAAAAAAAATGTAAGTATAAGACACGGTTTGTTTATTTTTATAATTTTCTATCTATTTTAAATTTAATCATATTTTTCTTCAAATTTTTAATTATATTTAACTCAAGGAGCATTTCACCCAGCAGAATAAAATCGCTGGTTAGTCATAAAATTGTTCAAGAAATTAAATTGCCTCACGGAACTCTTCATATACTTTTATCGAAAGGAAACTACTATTTGTTTACCCTACTCCAAAATGTCAGCAGAGCTTCACTTTTTCTACAGGTTAAATTCTATGAGTTGGCTATGAAAGTATTAGGTAGAATGAATTCAATAGTTTATTTATCTTACATGGTTTTCCTTTCAACGAAGACGGATCGCTACTAAAATTCAACTCTTTTTGAGTTGAAAGAAATTTGAAAACAACGTGGTAATATTTTTTTTGAATGTGTGAGTGAAACAATTCCAGGGCTCTTTCAAAATACGAGATACGACATGTTTGTGTTCATACTACCTGAAAACACAGTTCGTTGCGTTATTAATATTATATTAATTTATACATATTTTTATCAGAATTATAATTTATAAGCCAATAGAACTTGCATCAAAACGTTTTGCAATTAATTATAAGAATTGACATCTTCGAAATGTCAAGTTGTGTGTGTAAAAATATGTGTGAGAATCTATGTAAATTCGTCTTCAAAATGGGATTTCATAGAATTCAATTCTTTCAGAAAAAATTAAATTTCTTTGTCTATGGAATTCGTTTAGAGGCGAAAAAAATTGCTACACATCCATCACGAATCATATTTATGTTGTAAAGAAATCGACATTAGTTATTTCCGCATCCCAGGGCTACATTAAACAAATTTATTTAAAAAATAGTAAAAAAAAAATGATTTAAGTATTAAAATGATTGTCCTTAGAAATTATTTCATTTAATAATAATTCTTTCAATACAAAACCACAGTCCTTTCAAATTACATTATAGTATTGTTGTTAGTTTTTAGAGCAAAAATATTGTTCCTTTTGTTCATTCATACTGCTATGCTATGGTTATAATAATAAATAAGAAAATAATAATAACACTACAACTAATATGCTCTATCATTCACGACATGACTCCATCTCCTACTCAGGAAGGTCTTTAGCAACCGGATGCAAGACAATAGAAGCTCCATTACATCCTGTTGTATCCGCTATGAAGTCGTGGAAATTACTTTCCAGCGCCCACATGAACTTTTTGTGCCCTGGTACAACCTATGAAGACATGCATTTATATTATTTTTTTTTAATTTCCAAAACAAAAACGAAACATACCTGTGTAGATAGACGACAATCACCTCCATTCTGCACTTCAACTAAATTCGCCATCTTGAAACATGTTTCTGTATTCCACATGTAGATGTCATTTTCACCCTTGAACCTCAAGAACAAAGAAGTTCCACCATCGCTTCCAAGAAATACTAAAGGCTTGCCATAAGGCTTTGGGCCAACATCCACCACAGCTCCAGCACCTTGCCCTATACGAAGGTAATGTGTTTTTATTGAATAGACACGCGGTGAGCTAAGGAACGTGAGGAACATTGTTGAGGCGCCACAAGGCTTAACTGCGAGAGCAATATAAAGAACGTCATTGACAGGTGCTGCTGCTTTTGGTAATACAACACGGAATGCCTTAGCTCCGATTACGTCATAGACTAGAATACTTCGAGTTCCAGCATCAGCGACGTATCTAAAATTAAAAATTAATCCATTTGAACAGAAAATCGTATTTATATAAAGATTATAATGGCATTTTTAAAATGTAAATATTGAGCTCGTCTGTAAGGCGACCCTTACACTTCGCAATTTTTATTGATTGAAAATTGGTCGTGCTTAGGCGCTGCAATATTATTGCCTATGGTTGTAGTTTATTCTAGGCGTTTTTCTTCTTTAGTTCAAAGCATAGTCTGACTTGTCAAAAAATTTGTTTGTGATTCTTTTCCACTCAGAACATTTTTAAATTTCACTCGATAAACTCAGAGACGTTCGACTGTACATTCTGAGTTAATTGCTGAACACGGAACAGACCAAAGAGAGATACCAGTGTCAAGAACAAAATATGAACAAAAAATACTCGAAATATCAATTAATGAGATAGTTATAAGCATAAAATTGTGTTAAAAACAGATAAGTGTCAGGAGTTCGCCCAATTTGGGACAAATTCAAACAGAGAACTCTGTTTCTGCTCGTTGATTACCACACACATACAAATACAAAACATCAGAATTGAGTAGAAGCATTTATCACTGCATTGGTTTTCAGAATGAGTGAATACCTGAGTGAAACCAATTGAAAACGGCATTAGAGACTACAATAATTTGTGAAATAATTTTTCTTCATGTAGCTCTCAGAAAAAAATTGACATTTCCATAGAAACTATCAATAATAATGAGGTTATGTGCGCCGATAAAACAGTTTAATCCAGAATAAGAGTTAATTTCGAAAATCAATCTTATACCAAGGAATTTTGTTTTTGGATGATTTAATTTAAAAATTGCCAACATCGTTTTTTTTTTAAGAAAACACGCCTTCTGTAAAATGGCCAAGACTCATATGGCAGCACGATTTGACGTATACGATTCAAACAGTAATGTCAAGCCCCATTTATTAATTGGATTACCTCTTAGTCCCATGGAATTATTTTCTTTTCTAATTTGACATATCTACTCCATATAATCACATAATTTTAAAATATTTGCGCGGTTATACTACTTAACGATTTTCATTAACCTTACCTTACCTTATAATTTTATACACATTTAACCTAGAATCGTACTAAGCCTATTACTGTTAATCAACACGTCTAAAATAGTGACAGTTCAAAAATAATAATAAATGGTCACGTTCAGAAAACACAAGTAAATGCTCATGAAGTTAATTTTCACATGTCATTCTTGTCAAAATTGAAAGCTTACATGAAAAAATTAATTTAATTCAATCACGTTTAAAGATTTCTTCGCAATTCTCGATATTATACAAAACAAAATCAATTGTAGTTTGAGGAAAATCTTACTTTTTAATAATTGACTTCTATCGTTTGACTTTTATCGCTGGCCAATCAGAAACTAAAAACTTTCCTTACTTTCTTTTCGACACCTCTTCTTAAAATGGCTAATCTAATTTGGACATTTGTTTGAAGAATTAGTATGACAATAAAAACATTAAAATATAAAATATTTTTTTCTTACAGAAAGAAACCAATTTCATGCGACACCCACATCCGTTTTAATTTCAACTTTTTTGAAATAAATATAAGCAGGTATGAAGTAATGTACAATTATACATATATACTAATATAACCGGAAATTTGTTCTATACATTCTTTTAAAAGAAAAACCAGGATGATGCGCTTCTGGCTTTACTTTTAACGTCATTAAGATTATTGTTTATCTTCCGGTTGTCACTTGGATAGCAGGCGAGGCGCCCGTTTCTTATGTAAACCTAATTGAACATTTATAAGGTTTTCCAATTCATTTCTTTGTTATTTTCCACATTTTCAGTTGTATACAACTTCATAATACAAAGTTATAACTCTCTGAGGTTTATATTTATATATGTACATAAGAACATAAAAGGGAAGGTTTGCAATCACTTTTATGATAAGAAGTATTAAATAAACATTTCAAGATATTCATAATTGAGTGTGTTGCAGAACACTGCAAACAACTGATAATAATGTAGAATATACATTTAAGGAAGCTTGTGAGGTATGTAACATTTTTGTATTGTGACATAATAAAAAGGAAGTAAAAATCTTGAACATACTTAGAATATTATATCATTGCCTATAGCATTATTTGCTGGTGGAGAGGGATGTCCTTTGTTTATTATTTTGGGTTGGCAATAAAGTGAATGAAGTAGGTACCCTTTTATTTCAATAAGGGTTTCAAAATCGTCTCACCCTTTTATTTCAATAAGGGCTTTTGAATCGTCTCATTTTTGGTTTTATAACTCAACAATTGGCCATTGGGATTTTTTGTTGTAAACGGAAATGTTTGGAATGGCTTGCACGTACTCAAGACTAAATATTAAAAAGGTGTTGGCTCATTTTTTTAATTTATAATAACACACATATGTACATATGCAGATTAAAGCTACAAATGTCAAGAGTATATTCTTCTAAAAGAATTGTCTTTAAGATAAAGGGTGTCCGCCGGAAAGGTATACTTCTTTGTTAGTTTATAATTTTTGATTAAATGATAGAGAATGGATCTTATATCGATAAATGTTTTATTTAATGCCGGCAATTATGTACGGAATACAATATCAGGTAAATGCCCGCCTCTGTTGATCTCACAAATGCGAACCCTTTTGAGCAAGTTTTTCATTACATTCTTACACGCGGTATTTCATTAATTTCATTACGAATATTTTGTTTCAGTTGCTCAAGTGTTTCTGGTATGTTTGCGTAAACCTTGTTTTTCAGATATCCCCACAAAAAGAAGTCTGGAGCAATAAAATCAGGCGACCGTGGAAGCCAATCAAAGTTGTGCAAAGAGGTCTCGCAGTAATTCCATTGTAATCCTGGCTGTATGCGATGTGGCAGCGTCTTGTTGATACCACATGTTAATCATGCCCAACGCATGCAGTTGCAGCGTTAAAAACTTTTCAATCATATCAGGATATCGCTCCCCATTCACAGTTACCGTTACGCCGTTTTCATTTTCAAAGAAGTAAGGTCCAATGATTCCTCCTGACCAAATTGCACATCAGACTGTAACTTTTAATGGATGCAAAGGTGACTGATGAATAATTTGAGTTCCATTGCCCAGAACCGACTATTCTGTTTATTCACATATCCATTCAAATGAAAATGTACCTCTTCACTCATTATGATTTTTTCATGAAAATCAGGGTTGTCATGGGCTAGCTGTCACATCCAAATGGCATATGTACGTCGGCTTAAATGGTATTGTGGAAAAAGCTCTTCTGTCAACTGAATCTTAAATGGAAACAAATGCAAATCCTTGTGGAAAATTGTGGCCAAAGTTGTTCTTTGAAAACAAAGCTCCTGAGCACGGCGTCGAATTGAGGTTGATAGATTGTTATAAACATTCATTGAACAGCAGTAATGTTTTCAGCCCATCTTGCAGTACGTTGTGGTCCATGCTTGGGCCTATCACCTACTACAGACCCTCTTTCTTCGAAATCATTCACTACACGATAAATAGTGCGTTTTGTTGGCACGTTCTCCCAAAAATTTCACGTAACTTCCTCATCGTCACAGTAATCGATGATTGAATGTGATAAAATGTTTTAACGATTAAAACACGTTGACTTATCGACTATTTTTCCATAATAAATTTGCCACGTGTCTACTTAACGACTGCCAAATATGAACTGTCAAGACAAATGTTTAGCAAAATGGCGGCAAAACAAAGTAGTATACCTTCCAGGCGGACACCCTGTACACACCGAATGCATTCTTCTGATGTAATAATGTAGATCTACTACGTTTTCATTAGGGTAAATGAAGCATTTTCGGAGAAATTTTCTATATTTCAAGTATCTTCTTCGGAGATAAATTTTACTAAATTTCCACAAAAATAATTAAATGCAATCCTAACCAATCAAATTAGAATGGAATCCATTTTATATATCATTCTTATTATTAATAATTAATTAATATTAAATGGAAAAAAATTAGCTGAAAATTGCCAAACTTTAAATTAAATACATAGCCAAAAATTTTAGACATTTAAACCCTACTCTAAATGTAAAAAAAAAGTACACTTTAACGTTAAAGAGGTCGTCTAACTTTAAACAGAACAAACGCTTCTTTATCTTTCTTAAACTATACTTTTCCAGTTGACGCTACTTGTCATTTCATAACAAAAAGTGAAAGAAAAATGTCATATACATATAATAGTTTTAAAGATTTTGAATTTTAGAAAGTGAAAAATGTATAAATTTTGAGGAGCTTGAATTTTATTCAAGACATGGATTGGAAAAACAAAAGTTCGATTATATTCGGTCGGAAAAATTATAAAATAATACCTCCAAATGTATAGTGAGTCTTTTTTATAGGTATATGAATATATTTTTTGTGCTTATGTTTAATTTTCGTTCTGTTTCATTACTCTATCTGTAAAAATAAGGTGTGTTCAACTTAAGTTTGACTAAAGTAGCCCTAAGGATCTACTTTAATTAGAAGAGTTGCTTAGTGTGCTCAAAATTAAGATAAAGTTAGACAAAAGCTGGCAACTAAACGACTGCTTTAACTAGAGCTGGGTTTATTCTCTAAACGTTTGCACATGTGCCACAACTCAGAGACCATTGTGTCACACAAGGCATGGGCATATATCCAACTGTTAGTTGCAATATCGGTTAGCGTTACTTTGAAATAACAGTTATTAATAGATGTTAGTAAACTAACAGTTATGGAGCATAAAATGTCAGTAAAATGACAATTTTAATAAACTATTTTCTCCACGGATTTTACAATGAATTATTATTAATCACTTTAATGTTCCGGAATCCGATTCATTCAAAATAAGAATTTAAACATTTTAAATTTTAATTTAAGATGTTTTCGATCTGGTGTTATATATTACTTAATACCTCTTACTTATATATTGACCCATCCCTATTTGTAGGTGAGTGTGTCAAAAATTAGAGTGCAAATTTCAGAGACCTTTGTGTCATATATGACAACCAAATTTCGACAACAAGCGCCAGAGCATACCTTGTAATATGTGTAATGTGATCTTAAACATCTTGAAACTATGGAAAAAAACATTTTACAAAATACGAAAATTATATCAAATGATTCAAACTGTTTGACGTTTAATGAACAGCTGACTCATTTACACAAAATTATTTAAGCCTTGCCCAAGTCGAATAGCTATGGTCGCGCAATATAAATGCGATCAAAAATCTGCTCAAGACAATACCATATCACGATACATGCTTGTAACGAGTTACAAGTTGTCAAGTTTCAATAATTAATGCTCATAATATCTATTGATTTGGAAGCAATCGTTACAAGTTGTAACTGTGCGGAGGAAAACGAAAAATTTACAAAATTAAATTTCACATATTTTGTGACTTACTAGATTGGTTAAAACCGGCAAATTAGTTTAAGATTAAGAAAAAGTATATACATAGGTAGTATTTCCAGCACAGAATTTAATTAACAACTACATGTATATTAGCTTTGACAGCACCTGCTAAAATGCAAATGGTGGTTCATTGTGTCAAACGAAACCAAACATTAACTTCTCCAATAAATGTGTTAATTTCGGTATTTCAATAGGTTAGTTCAATTTGTACAATGTTTATTTAGCTTAAATCTTTTTATGAGGCGATAATAAATCAATGACATTTAAATAAGACTAGATTTACTTAGCTTCACAGACAATAGTGTAGATTAACTTTCAAATTCATAAGACAAGAGGCAGAACATTTGCAGTATACCGAACCCACGCTAGGGAAATTTATATATGTAAATACTTAACAGATTATGCATACATTCATATATATTAGGATTTGTTAAATTACACCAATGACAACATTGCTTGTATTCTCCAACTGTAAAATAGTTGAAAGAAAGTTAACAAAGTTAAACCAAGTCTCCAAAGACAGGAATTATCTGTGTACATACTTCATTTCAATTAATAATAATTAATCAATAACTGAGCAGGCTAGTTCAAGTCTCAAAATTGTCAGCTGAATTTCTCAGTTTTATTCAATTTCGGGATGAGTATAAACCAAACACAAGTGACATAATATATAGTGCATGTATAATTATAACATTAGAATTAGTAGGTTTCTCAAAAATGCGTTTAACTAACCATAACCATACGATACCCAAAAACAAGAGTTCTTAAAGCAAAATCCTTATTTATTACTAAATGCAAGAATTAAAACAAAAAGTAAACAGAGAACTGCGCCAATTAAATGCAAAATTAGTCGCTTCGAGCTCTGTGGTCAGTTTGCTTTTACAAAGTCAAACTAAAATATCCCTTTGAATCGGATTGTCCTTGCGAACATACCGTTGAGAGTAAATGCATATGTACACACGTACATACATAATTAGATACTCCAAAAATGTTTCAATTAGTTTTCATGATAAAGTTTGTTTTGTAAAAACACACAGAAATAAATTACGAAAAAAAACAAGCAAACGCATTATGTGAACCGAAAACTGTGTTGTTTGTTATTTATCGTTAAGTTAGTTGACACTCTTTAAGCGAAAATACAATTTCTGTAGATCCAGGAAAATTCATAATTAAGGAAAAATATACATTTATACATGCTTTTACTACGTTCAGCGGAGTCATGTAGTCTCTTACTCTGTCAGAGGTTTTCCTTTTAATATTTTTTATCAAGCAGGCGACACGCGACGCGTATTTAAATTCATATTATCTGGATAGGGTGACCATTTGTTATGTATTTAGTTAGACAAATGTCATATTTTTGAAATGGCAACTGGTCAGTTTTAATAATATAGACTTAAGTTTTTTTTGTTGATGTAATAAATTTAAAAAAAAAAAAAAACAATTAAGTATTTATATAAGGGGTATTAACGATCCGATGTATCTGGTCTTGTATCATTGTAAAAGTGTAGCATTTTTTCGCACTACAACAACAAGATATACTGAATGTCAAAATCTTACACTTTTACACTTTTACAATACCCGAACCCTATTGTAACAGAAAAATACAAGAGTGTAAGATTTTTTTAACACAAGCTAAACCTTCTTCAGAAAAAATGTGAAACAGATTTTGACATTTGCTTCAGTGTTGCTACAGATTAATAAAGGTGTGTTCACAGTCTGTTGTAAAAAAATAAAATTTTACAATTTTACAAGACTCGGTACACCCACCAGAACGTGAATACCCCTATAATATTTTTTTTTGTAATGTGTCAGTTCCGAAAATTTAAATTTGAGAGATGGTAAGAATTAAGAAAAAATGTCTAAACTCGCCTATGATAGCAAAAATACACACTACGTAAAATATAAAAATCAATTTAGTTATTTTAACTTATTATCTATTTTGTAATTTACTTTAGCGAATTTAACTAAGTTTTATCTAAAGGTTTGTCAAAGTTATCTTATTTTCCCCAAAATAATATAAGTTACTAATTTAATATAATAATATCGCATAATCTTTAAAACAGAAAATATGGTAACCATATTGTATGGGTGCAATTGCGTGGCTATGGTGCAGTTAACATTCTAAAAATTTGTGAAATTTTTTGTAATACTCACACAAAAGGCTTATTATCCTTGGAATAATCGACGGCCATAAATTGAGGCCGAGATTCTGCCGTTACGATAGGTGACAAATCGATGCTCTTGACAACTTTATTGTCGACCGTGTTAATGGCAACAATTTTCGGTGGGCACCGGCGGATAGGTTGTTCCAATGTGTTAACAATACCAACGTCCAAAGCCCAGAGAATACCCTGCAAGCAATCAAACAAAACAATACGAAAACAAATGAAAATAAATTGAATGCAATACAATACAAAATAAATAAACTGCAGAATTTGCTGCCAATTTAGTATTAATATGTTTAACATTGGCAAATTATTTGCATACTCAACTCCATGGGCAATATTCGACGGATATAAAAATAAGCGCAGAGACGTAACTAATGCAAGCTATGCAACTAATCAGATTGCGGCAAAATAATTTGCAACAGATTCAATTTCATAGGGTGTATTATGCTAATGAAAATGTCTTAACATAGAGAATTTTGTTTTTTAATATATTTTGATAAAGAATTTCTTCAGTTTGACAGCTAATTTGTGAAAATCGTATCATCAGAACTAAGAAAATATATTAGACGTAAATTACAACTCATAAATCGGCTATAAAAGTTTGAATTGCTATAGAATGCAATGCTTATATTTTAATATACTCGGAATATACAAACTTGACCAACCGTGTTACCGAAATGCATTTGAAACCAGGGCCGGACCATATTCTGTAACTTTCAAATCGATAAAAATGGTCGAGAAACAAAAAAAAATGTTTGTTTTGTTGTTAAGATGCCAAAATGACTTTTGCGAATTATCGCCTTCCCTTGGAAAATCTCAGTCAAACAAATTAAAAATTTAAGGTATCGCCTCAACCTACAGAAAACCCTTTTTTTCAGAAGCTTTAAGTGAGGAAAAGTTATCGCCTGAGTTACAGAACAAGGGCAAGGAATCTTATTAGAAATGTTGGGGAAAACGGAAAACAGGCGATTATGTGCCAAAATTCAACCCTTCGTAAAAATAAAGAACCGGCAATATTTTTGAAATACGAGTAGATATTATTAGAATAGCTATTGTAGTAAGTAAGGTAATGTCTCCAATGTTTTTTTTTTATTTCATTCAAATTTCAACGCAACTGTCGAATTTGGAGAAAAAATAGGTTTTAGAGACCTTGTCACATTTTCGAAATTAAAAACTGTTGTTCGTATGAATTAATTAAACAAAAGAAGTATATTTAAAAATCATATCTGACATCCAAGTGCCATTTTGCGTTTAATGAAAATTCTTTGGATTATTTAAAGAAATTATATGCACAAAAAATGTAAAAAATAATTTGACAGGGTCACTGAGATTCTATTTTTTGTGTCATTATCTGGAAACCTACTTTTGTCAACATGCGCATTATAATAGAATATTTCTACTGTCACTTATGTCAGTATTCAACACATTTCTACGTTTTGGTGTCCAAATCTTACTCCAACTTGATAATTTAAAAGCCTCATTTGAGCATTTTTTTCTCGCCAATGACTAGACGCAAAGAAATAGCGTCAATGAATTCAATGTCAAAAATAAAATATAAACTCTATGAATTATTATTACAAATGACATAATTCTGACATAAGACAAATTGTAGCAAAATCATGTGAATGGTCAAGCATTAAACCACGTTTTCAATTCAAAAATGTATTCTTGAAATTCCAATTTAAGTTCTTCCATGTTTTTTTTTTCGTACGATACATTTCATTCAGTATACTATTTACAACTGCTTATAATTTACTTATGTTTTTCAAAGGGTTAACTTTAATTGATTGTAGTTGTGTCACCACCGCCTACACTTTGTTATTGTAATTGAAACGTACGACTCGCAAAATGGCGTTAATGTATTAAATGTATCTAAATATATATCTTAATTAAAAGTTAATCTGTTTATTTTGCGGAAAATAATAATTACAAATGCCAGAGCAATATTTATTCAACTCGAAGTCTTTAATTGAAAGCATGGTCCCTGTGACATAATAAATGCGAGAATATGGCATTAGCGACGCCAGCCGATGACGCACATTCTAGAGACAAGGTCAATGCCAATATTAGTAGAAATAGATACTATTTTTGAAATAAATTGACCTCAAAGTTATTTAATTATACTTAAATTTATGAAATTCAATGATATAGAATTACAATACAAGACAAAACCATAAGCTACTTAAAAGCAAAAAAAAATATAAATCAAACACACCTACACACATGATTCGTCAGCTATCCTGTGGAAGGGAGGGAACCATGCCAAAGAAATAAACACAAAAAATAAATGTAAAGCTTTCCTTCCTGGCTTTGGGATCATGGCCTTTTAATCTTATCAAACAATAAATATAGATATATATATTTCTACAGAGTTGGCTTTAGGTCAAAATTTGTGTTATTCGAAACGTTTCGGGTGTGTTTAATTCAATTGTCTAAAGAAGGGCGTAAACACACCCGAAACGTCACAGCTGTAAACACACAACGTCAGGCAACCGGAAATTAAGGAAATTTAATTCCATCTTCTGAACGAGTGACTTCCGAAAGTTAAAGTCATGTCTGATATTATTTTACCGTTTTATTTCGACATGTTTAATATATTGACAACGGAAGAGGAAAAAGTGGGTGCAAATATAAGCTTATTTAATATTTAACATTTTTGAGATAGTACTGGGAATTCAAAAGTGTTTTACCTGAAGTTTTAAAGACTGGAAAAGATTATAAATTCGTTGTTGTTCTAATTAAGGATAAAGAAGTAATATCCTCTTCGTTAATAATGTTGAGGGCACTCCTACCAAAGTGTGTCCCTGCAAAAATAATTCTCAGGATTTTTAATAAGTCAATTTACTACAATAATCTTTTTTTTATTCAACTCTGTACATTTAAGCATGCGCTTTATTTTATATATACAGGATACACAGGATATACACTTGGTTTTACACACAAGCCGCTTCTATTTATAGCTGTGTTCCATTGGGGCCTGCGAAGTACTTTTTAGTACTTTTTAGTAGATGTTACCAGATTTAAAATCTAACCTCAATATGAAATATCAATTTTGTTGCTTGGTAATTGGTAATTGGTTAACAATAACAAAACAAAGTGGTATTATTTTAGACAAAATCATGTAAATCATCAATACTAAATATTATACTTTGTAAGCAAATGTTATAAAAAAATTGGAATGAAATAAACACTTTATACTGCATATAAGCAGCGCAGAGATTAATACCGAAAACCAGGGACTAGAACTTTTTTGGGAAATGTGTAAAAGAACAATAATTTATATGCAAATTCTTTTTACTCATGGTGTCGCCGTCTGTCGATTATACAGTTCGTATTTACTGTAATGAACTACTATCATCGCAGAGTCAAAGACGTTGATTGCAAAAGTACTTAGCAGTAGTTCTGAACGACAAAAGAACACACGGTATATAAAAGAAACTCTCGTTCGTATGTGTATTCAAAACTCGGGAACGGATATTTTGATTTTCAATATTTTGTATTCGTATATTGTCCCAATTAAAGACACTATATAGGAATACCAGGAATATTAGTTTTTTTAGTACATTATGTATGAAAAGAGATGGCGCTGTTCATCTGGTTTAACATTTTGTTAATGATTCAAAAAACCAGGGGCCATAGTTGATCCACTTGGCATTTTCTCTTGTTCGTTTCGTTATTCCAATTGAATTGGACAAAGTGAAATGTTCAAAGTGTTTGTGAACGATTATTTCTAATTTATCAAAAGAGATTCATTATTTCTCTATCGAAAAATTGTGTTGTGAAAAGTGAGGTAAGTCAAGTACTTTTAATTTCGATCCGGCAGGCCGGCGCATCCTACTAGACATCTTTAAAAATTTTGAAACTGATCTTTCTGCAGATAGCTCTATTTGTTTTAGCTCTATGACTGTCTTTTTCGCATTCGTAAATTATTTTGACTGAAAATTCTAATCGATGAAACTGCGTAACAGATAACATTACTCACAATGGTTAATTTTTGTGTACATACATTTATGATGGTTTTTCTAAATTTAAAATTCTCTTCTGGAAAGTAAAACAATAAGGAAAGCATAAGGAATGGTTTAGTTAGAAATATCCTAGTGGCTATAAGAATTAGCCTAGATTGATGATCCAATTTGAGTTTGATGAAACACATTAAATACGTACGACAGTTCTGATTCTGAATAGAAGAGAATTTTGCTTCTGGATTTGAAATAAGAATCGAAACTAAGAGCACCCACATACTCATATACGTCAAACTCGACTGTTGTCATTTTTTGTATCATAATTGTGCAACAAACATTTTTTTTAATTTGAATACTTCCACGTACACAATTTATATTTTCACACATACAATCATATTCAAATTCAGAATCGTTACGTCAGAATCACACCAAAGTGTTCAGTTGGGATCCCGGAACGGAGAGGGAATCCGGATTGCCAAAGAAAAACGCCATAAATAATCTCAAAATATCCGCGCAAAATATTCAAAAAACTACTTATTTGCATCATCCAAAAAATTGCATATTAAACATTTTATGCGCCTTGAATTTACGATTTTGTTTACATTTTGGCACAATTACTCGCTCTAAATCAGCCAACCAATTACCAATGGAATTAATATTTCCACACAAATTGTTACCACTAATAATATGCAATAAATTAATGCCACTAAGCCAATTGCATCTGACAGTTTGATTGTTTCAAATTGCTTCAACCGTAAAATAATCTTATTAAAAACTGACATATGTAGATGTTAGATAACAATCCCCCGCCCCAATTAACACCAAGGTATAGTACATATCTGACATTTTTATTACAAGTCTTTCAGGTGCCCAATTCAATATCAGGGAAAAAGTGTTTATTTAAGAATGAAATTATCCACAAAGTAGTGTGGGGTAATTTTACGTAATTCACAACCAAGATAGACGCAGGCTTTTGATATTTAATGACAGTTGTTTATATTTTTTTCGAGACTACATACTAATTTTCTTAGAATTAACGTGATTATTAAAAATATCTAAATTGGCGCCTTATAATATTCCTTTTTATTTTAAGTGTAGGCTTTGGATCTCGGTTCTTAATATTCCATTCACTCTATTCAAAAATAAATTTTTCACCGAAAAAAAAATGTACTCGCCTTTCAGTTTTCATTTTTTGTGTATTCATTGTTCATATAACAATTTTTGGATCGAGAGGGTTTTTAGAAAACTCAGTCTCTAATGAATATACATAATTATAAGGGAAAATAAAAATTAAAAAAAATCGTGAATAGATTTACTGAAGTGTCACTTTTTAGAAAAAATAACTACACATTTTTCGTCTGCTAGGTAATAGGTTTGATTACCTTAAGGCTAGAGCTAGATACACACGAGGCAACTGCCGAAGCAAACTCAGTATTATGAGTTCATTTTTACTATTTTCATTATTTGCAATTGCCTTTTTGATTTTTTCACAAAATTTGTCTCTCTTGGGCGAACTGAACGAGTAAAAAATATTTTATTTGCTCTACCACTTTCTTGCAAATTCACTTTTGATTTTTCAATGATAAACGCTTTCCATCATTGAAAAATCAAAAGTGAATTTACAAGAAAGTGGTAGAGCAAATAAAATATTTTTTTGACAAAAAATATTATATATATTATTACCTTCGTTTTGGTAAGAGCCTCAGAATTGATAGTCAAAGTTTTCAATGATGAGTTTCAATGAAAGCTATAACTGGCGCCTAAAAGAAGATTAATTTTGACAACACTATTCAAAATGCAAATATCGTTTCATTTTCTCATATGATGTAAAAGTGAGACAGGAAACTTCATCTGTGTCAACCGAAGGAAAACATTCACTTCCCCGATGAATGTTTCGATGTGGGAATAGGTTAGTACAATTTGCACATCTATTGGCCCAATGTAGATTTAAATGAAATTTATTTTAAATCTCCATCTGAGAAGAATGGTATGGTAAATCCTCAAGATTTGTGGGAGGTTTAGCTAAATCTACTTAAATCTCAGTTTAGTGATCGGTGGAAAAGTAGTATTATCCTACACAGATGCAAAAATATCAGTTTCACAACGGTACTAGCTTGACTTAAAGGCAACCCAAAATACCTGCCGAAATTCCCATCTTGGTATGGCTCATCTGTGGTTCCCATACTTTTGTTCTGAGTGTATTCTTTTAAGAGAATTTTAACATTTTGTTAGTTTCTGTGCAGAAAGTTCGGAACCAGACCTGATATAAAAAGATCTGACAGCTGTCACTTTGAAGTTTGAGATTTAACTTTTTATTTTTAAAATTAGGGTATTTCTTCTCTCAAATTCAGTTTTCTAGATAATGTAAGTACACTAATGATTTATTAGAGAGTAGAGTTGTTCAAGAATTAAATCATTTGTAAATACATTTACTGGAAGTCTTGTATAAATTCATTCAAATCAAGATTTCTACTTTGCATTCATTTTAAAGAATTCAAAACTAATTCAAACAAAATGGTCATCATTCTAAATAATCTCTCCTCTTTCTGTATAAATAAAATAAAACCCGAAATCCTCAAACCTTCATTCAAAAATAAATCATTTTTCACTCATAAAAGCCCTTCATAGTTATTGAAAGGTGATTTATGTTCTAAAGGTATTAGATAAAGGATGTTTGGATTCGTGGGGAAAGCGTAAATACCGAGAATTTATGTGAAGACAGTTCTTAAAAAAAAAAAAAAAAAAAAAAAACTGATTCATATAAAATTAATCGTATACACATCAATTCCAAAATGTATTGTTGGGAGGGTATGCTGAAGCTAAAAGTTGTTTATTTTCATTAAGGGAATATTACAGTAAAGGTATGTTATTTTAAGGTTGAATATGTGTATACATTTATGTAGATTTGTTTGAGAGAAATTTAGGTCGAAAATTGATTAAGTTCATTTTTCCACTTTAAAGCAAGATAAGACATGAATGATGGATCAAACGTTTTGGGTTTTGTGGATTTGGTTTAAATTTTTGATTTTCTAAAACCCCAAAACCCATACTGTGAAATTGAAAAATATACCAAATATGAACAACTGGCCCACACACAAGCATGCTTTTGGTAAAGTACTACCTTTGTTAATTAAAAAGTTATTGTTGTAATAAAAAAAAAATAAAATTTAAGTTAAGAAAAACATCTAAAAATAGCCGAAAATTAAATTCTTTTTTCATTAAAAAAGTATTTGAATGTTTGGTATGAACTTTTACATAAAAGTCACAAGTAACTTTCTTGCAATTTAAAGATGCAACAAATAAGTTTTTGGTTGCTTCAGTAAAACATTTGCAACTTAACAGTTTAAATTCTTTTCGATATATTTTTAGTGTAAAGATTATACCAGGTTTCCCAAAAAGAATCACAGTATCGGAAGATGCTATAATTATTTGCTAATGGCGGCAGATGTCAACCGAAACAAATATTTTGCGTTTTTTTGTATAGCAAACAGACACATACAAAACAGACGGAATTCAGGACCCACATTTTTCATGTTCTGTATTTAATTATTAGTTATAATTATAAAGTTATATTTCATGATATTTCATAAGATTTAACTAATTTAAAAGCATTTAACTAACTTCATATTAATTTTAATTACATTTTAAATATACCCTAGTAAAACTATTATTTTAACTGAACAAACATAAAACATAAGATTTCTTTAATGATTCTGTTCCTAGCTGCTCGGATTTTTTGCTCTTTCTCTTAATCAAGAGCAAGTGAGGTGAGAACAGATTTTTCAGAACTGTCAAAATCAGCAGCCGTTTAATTCAAATTGAAGGTCTGTTTGTTATCTTGTGAATTTGTACGAAAAGTTGCGAATTCTTACTACAAGAATTTTTGTGGGTAACTGATGCAAAAACTGTCAAAGCAACAAGGCGGCAAGATTGTTCTGCCAATTGTTGGTGTAAGTGATGGTCACATTCGAAAGATATAAGAACTTGAGCGAAAAGTTCGTTATTTGTGAACTAGAATGAAATGTTTGTATTGAAAACTAGAGACAAACAGGAATAGGAAAAAAAACGCAGTAGAGAAAACACAAATAATCGAGAAGAAGAAAATTTTAATATTTGTTCACTGGAATTACCGAGTCTTTTCTCATTTTATTCTATAGAATATTTTTGTCGTGTGCATTATTCTTTGTATTGCGTATTGTGTTTCTCTTTTTATTATTTTTGGTTTGTCTGGAATGTTCATTCAATTATGCCCATCGCTACATTCTTTCTTTGTGTCCACTGACATTTTATACACAAATGTGGCTAATTTCCGTTTATTTACTTTGTTGCAGGATTTACAAAATTTCCCCCACCTTTGAAGTCTGGCAGTTGTTACACTTCTTACTACAAAAAAGATACCCAACACACCTTGTATGGTTCAATATTATTTTACTGTATTGAAATTTCTCGTTTCTCCTAATAATGTTTTTTTTATAATTTTTGAATCTTTGTAAGAGAATTATTGCTATTTTAATATCTATCTGGTATTATTTCCTTTAGCTAAGCAAACAATTTTTTATTGCTGAATACTTTTGACACTTATGCCTGATGCTGGTGTCTGGTTTCATTCGTATGACCATTCTATACCGTTCTGTTCTGTCTTTCTCATTAAACAAAGTTATAGTGACAGTTCATACAAAATCAAACAGATTATTTTTTGACATTTATAATTATTACCTACATATACTTTTAAAACAGGCTAGTTCAAACAAATGAACTGAAATTTCGCACTTTTGCTGTCAAATAGAGAGCAAATAAATTTTTGGATTTTCCGCAGCGGAATTAGTGAGATCACAATTTGCTAAGCTGACACCTGTCAAAACTTTAGTATGCCTAGTTATATGATTTTTTGTACTGCTTTCAAAGTGCAAACCCACGATAAATCTCAAAACGCTTTAACATTTCATTTTGCCTGATATTTATTTTCATAATACATATATGCATGTATATGTTTATTTTGAGCAGCATAAATGATTGTTTTATGTATTCCTTACAAATAACCTAAAGGCATAAAAAATATAAAAGACTCATAACGTCACAACATCATAACATTTCCCCCTTGCATCACGATAAACCTTCTTGAGGAAAAAACAATGGGGTTCTATTTTCTATCAGCCATGTAATCCCATTTGATTGAATGAACTCGATTAAACTTTATGCAAAGTTGTGTTCTGCCCCCGGAGTTCAATGAGCTACAAGCTTCTTATTTTTATATTATTTTTTTTTTTTTTTTTTGTATAAATGCACTTTGGCTAAAAGCATCATTACCATGTGATTGTGCAAAGCCCCTGGTAACATAGTCTACACGTTCTTTATTTGTCCAGTAGATTATGTAGATTCAAATTTTACCAATGCAAATGACCAGTTCATCGCGCTAAAGTAAACAAAGTCATGGAGCAGTCAAAGAGTAATCCAGAGATAATAGACTGGGTTCAAATGCACGCATATTATTCATGTCCCAAGGAACATCTATTCTATAGGTAATGATTTACGACCATTTAATGAGTCCTGATATTTTTTTTATATTTAGCTATACGTGTACATTCGAGTTTAGTAGATTCATTTGACTTGACTGAAAGAGGACAATGTTCCTGGGAGCAATGTGCTATAATTCTGAGTACGATTTAAGCCAAAAATCAATAAATTCAAAAAATTTTATGTATATCAATTTTCCGGGAACAGAATAATAGATTTCGGAAAACATATTTTAACAGTTTAAACACCAAGCAAAATTGGTAATGTTGTAATCGTTTGGTTTTTGGCCTAAATTAAATCATAAATTCCACAACATGAAAATCCTTGAACTGCTGTAGGCTTAATTATGTCGTTGGCTTGTTGTTGAGTGCTACCTGTACTCTTAACCATCCCAACTTAAAATATGTATTGTATGTAAGCCTGGCAGGTTGAGAATTTTCAAGGAATTTCCTTTTATGTTAACAGGCGAAAATTATCAGTTTTTGTTTATCTTATTCGATTTTGTTGGGGTTTCTATATGCAGATTGAAAATAAAGGAAGCACGTGTTTCTTGTTTTAATCGATTCCTTGTCAGATTATCGTGCTATACATATAAGTATGTATGCATATGTGTAAGTAAATTCGTTTTCTGGTTCCTTGCACAAGAAAATTGGAATTGGTAGTATTCTCTAGTTGGGATTATTTTTGATGGAAATTTCAAAGGCTGTTCCAAAACTTGCATGCAAGCACTAATTTTGCTAGTTAGATGATAGCCTCTATGGAACTTTGACTGATGATGCATCGAACAAGGAATATTACTGTTTGTTCCTATATCAGTCAGTGGGATGCCGATAAAACATCTTCTGGGAAAAAATCAACCTTATAGCGATTCTATACTATACGAGTGCAATATGAACTTATCCTACAGGCAATGGAAACTAATTTTAACGTTTGTGATATGTCGGCCATCTTGGACTCGAATTATTTTTCGCATAGTACGCAAGCTGACGCTTAATTTAAGCTCTGGTACAAAATTATATTCAACACTTAGCGACGGTAAAGTGTATTCAAGCCATTTAGTCAATTGGTATACACAACTTTAACTAAAAAATCGAATTTTTGTTTCTTATGTCGTTTTCGTTTGGTTGTTCGGAATTACTCTTTTTCTACTCCGCATACTCCAAAACCATTCGATTGGTTGTTCAGAGTAATGTTTTCGGAATAGTTTTCTTTTCTTCTCGATTTTCAAAGTTTTACGTAGTATTATTTGCCAAAAGTAATAATTATTTGAAGAAGCCTTATTTTTTAGGATGGCGACGTTCAAGTGGGTATGCGTAAATTTGTTAATACGACATTTTCGTCATTTCGATTTCAATTTCGATTGAAATCAAAAAGGAGTAGAAAACTCCGAAAATCCAATCGAAACAACAATTCTGCACAAAATTATCTGAAGAAATTCAGAGCACGAATTATTTGTCGGGTATTCAATTACTAATGTGGTTTGTGTAGATTATTTACCACAAAATTTGCTAAGGCAGTTTGTTTTCTGTTCTTTCATAGTGTTTTTATTATGAAAAAGTCATTGTATAAAAGCAGACTTTGCAATAAGCGAATGATTTTTTTTCAGCAGTAAGACCCCTTTCACACAAGGAAACTGAGTTGCCAGCAACTGGGACTTTGTAGGTGAGAAGGGCAAGAAGTAAGGGGAATGAAAAAAATCTCCCCGGTCAAAGATTTGAAGAGATTTTTTTGACGTTATGCTTTGAAATTTTCTTAGGTTTCCATTTTGACTTCTGTCTCTGATAGATGTCAAACATATTTTTTTTAAGGAGAAATTGTTTCTTACAATTATATTATTACATTAACCAAACCAAGTGAGCTACTTAAATAAATTCATTGTGAAAGAAAGTTTTAATTCTTGTAGGCAAGGCATTTAATTCAATCACGAGTTGGTACACATTTCATACATACAATTATGCGCCTAGATATAGAAAATCGACAACAAAAACGCACACACCAACTAAGCTCTCAGCTTGTGGCTTCATCATCACATTTGGTTCATAATGACGTTCCTGTATTAGCGAGCAGCAGCAACAGCATTTACCTATATAATCGCACCAGGTTTCTTTATTTTGAATGTATGTTTCTAAAAATAAGCTGCGTTTAATTTATAACTCAAAATTGTGTAGAATTTTCCAGCCGCGAAGCAAATTGTTTGTTTACAAAAAGCGAATGTCATATCAAAAGCAATTCAAAAAACGAGCAACTCAGTTTCCTCATCAATTTCTTCGTGTGAAAGCTACAAGGCAATTAAAGGAAAACGTCAAAAATTTCTCCAGCAACTTGTTTCCCTGTGTGAAAGGGGACTAAGTGAATTATTGCACTGCGCATGTTTAGACGTGCATGAATGAAGTACAAAAGAGAAAGCAAAGAAATATGAACATGCGTGTACAAGAATTTTCTTGAATGGTTTCGACGTTTCTCTTTCTCTTTATTCGTTTTGCTTTTTTTGTTTAATTTTATCGTGGACACTCTCGAGGTTTCGAGTGAAGAACGAAAATGTATGACGGCGGAAGTGTACAAGTGGTCTTAGGAATAAAATTAAAAAACAGCTGTCAAAAATACGCGCAACTCTTAACATGCATCATATAACAGTGTTACGGAATAGAAGTTCAAAAAGAAATAAACAAGAAATCCGCATTAAATTCACGCGCAGTGTAATACCTGAACCTGACTATCTGCTGTTCTCTGTGCTCTATTCTCTCTCTATGCTCTTATGTCAAACTTTATTCAGGATTTTTGCTGATATTTGGAAAGAAAAGTATAAGGTCCAAATTTAACACGAGCTGCGCAAGCATAGGTCACTATGGCTAGTGACTAGTCTCCAAAAGCCAACCTAATTGGAAGGTGATTTACGAAGCAAACAAAATTCGGCGTGCTTATACTTATAACCGTTTTCTAAATTTATTATGATCAATCAGTAATATGCAAAGTGGAGCAAAAATTATGTAAGAATGAGCTAACATTTTTGCAATGGGCGTCAAGGAAAGTGTGAAAGTGAAAATATCGGACGTAAATGACGATTGTGCTGACAACGTGACAGTTTGATAGTTTCCATGTTTAGTTTGACAGTGTAAAAGTGTTTGCGACACGGTTTAATAATGTGTAAGTGCTACTATGTATATGCTAACGGTATACTGTGACAGTTTTACTATAAAACAGTAATATAATTTGATTTGCATTTGCCTACAAGGATAAATTTTGTATTTTTTATTTCGTCCAATACAGAGAAAAATAATTTGAGTTTTGTTGGGAACAAATGTTTGATTTAAATAAGAAAATGTCCATTTCTGACATAAGTTATGACCAAAATACTACGATAGAAGTTTTGAAAGAAACAAGTAAAAATATTAAACATTAAATTTAAAAATATCATGTAAGATAAATATTTATACACATATTTTTTAAACACTTTTGAGTTCAATTGGGAGAATTTGCAGCAACAATTAAGGTTCAAAAAATGAAATCAGTTTTGTAAAAAAGTGACAAAATATATCAGGGATTTATTTATTTTCTATGAATTAAAACCATCATCATATTTACAGCAAATCCAACAAAAAGGTTAAATAAGACAAATAAACTTACATTATGGTCAACAAAAATGTCAACAACCGACTGCAGAGCTGCACAATTTCCCTCCTCCTGAATGGCCCAACAAGGATACGGAGCTATTGGTGGCAAACATTCGCCCTTCTTCAAATCCACCTTACCCAATGTAAATGGCACACCCTGTTTGTAGCGCGGCAATGCAACAAAAGCAGAATCACGTAATATCTGCGTTCTAGTTGCAATAACATTTCTCGGTACATATCTTCCCGACTGAACGTAGATATTTTTTGTTGAAGTACATGGCCACAAGAGATTATTACCACCCAGTTGGAATGTTAATTCGGCAAGTGAACACTTTGAATACGTGAGGGTACTATGAAGGATAACCACCAAGGCAAATAGCCCAAGTCGAAAAAATGATATCCGACTATTGGACATGATTTATGTATATGAGGAACGAGCTAGCAAAATAAAACAACAATCTTGGACTCTAACGCGCACTTCTTTAACCTTTGTCCAAAACGACTAACCGACTAACTTAATTCGTTGGCACTTATATAAACTTATTAAGAACAAAATCTTTAATCATCTCTTGGAGCCATCACGATCAGAATCGAATTTAATTAAGTATCGTGCTATTTGAAGATATTTTTGTTGAAATATTTTAACATCTCGAGAAGAATGCCATCAGAAACATTGACATTGCTCGAAGGTCAAGTTTCACACGTCATATTCATATTGAAGCGTGTCTTTTCCATGTTTTGAGTATATTTCTGCAATGAAAGCAATTTTTTGCCGGTGCTAAATGGAAATGCTGTTTTCGTCGTCGTCTTCGTCATCGTCGATGTTGTTGTTTTTGGTCATCGTAAAGTGAAATACCTATCGCATGCCATTTTGTTGAATAATGCCTCGGAGACGGAATCAAATATTTCTGGCATAATTACTTCAAGACTGCTGAAATGAAATTCAAGAATTTACCAAAACTTTGCTTTATAATTTAAGTGAACCACGTGTTTTTGTGATTGACCCACCTTACAACAAGATACCATTTACAATTTTAGAAATGGAAGCAGGACGTGTCCTCCATTAACACTGAGAACTTTTTGTTTTATTTGTTTCATTGGCACTTATTGGTCAATCAATTTTGGGAACGGACATATTCGTGTTACTGAATAATTTGCTTATTATGAGTCTTATTTTCGTAAACACTTTACCTCATTTGCCATAACAGCCAAAAAAAAGTTTTTTTTTTTTGTTTTCATTTAATTGCTTTGCTGCAGTATAAGCCATTTCCGATGTAGTCGCAAGCTACAAAGTTTTCCCATATCATTCATTTTTCTTCATATTTCTTTTGGTTAAGTTCACTTGGCTACAGAAGATTATGTTTGATTAAGTTTGGTAGAAAACTTTGCTGAATGAATTTAATTTTAATGAAATGTTCATCTATTAACTATTTCGTCTGGATCTGGGCAATTTTGAGAAATTTTTAAATGACTCTTTCAAGAACATGATTATCGTGTGTTAAAATTTTTAAATATGTCCTGTATAATCGTAAATTATGAATTACGCATACCCTGAAAAAAACAACTTATGGTTCAATCATTAGCCTAAAACAGAAATGGTTTTTCTTTCATGGGTAAAACTTCTGGCAAGAAAGTAACAAAACCTCTTTTTCTTGAAAAATATGTATTTCACCTTAACAATATCGACAAAGGAATTTTAGGTCAGTAGGTTTCTTCAAGAATTTGTTACTCCACTTATTTGTTACCTAACTATATATAGCTTTATTAATGAATATTTGGCTAATGTGGTACAAGAATATTATATTTTAAGGTTTCTTTCTTTTCAAGATATTATAAGAAATCTTAAAACTATGCTCAAAACATCAATTATATGGAATAAATATTTTTGTTTAATTTAAAACCAATTCTTTTTTTATCAAATTGAGACACATAACATTTAAACAAATTGTAAAATTTTACATATGTAAAATATTTGAGAAATGGACAAACCAAACCTTAAATATTATACAGAATTGCATATCTAACTACTTTAACGAGCTAAACTTGTATTTTGGTTTCTCCGAAACGGCTCTAACGATTTGGATGAAATTTTTCAAGAAAAAAATAGATTTATTTAAAGCCACCCACTGCCAAGCCCATTATTTTACTTCATGCCCAATTTTATTATTTTTTAGTATTTTTGGAAATGGCATTATAGAAGATGTAATTTGGTATTCTAGACAATAATTTACATTTCAAGTTTATCTAATTAGGTATTATTCAAAGCCGCATCCAGGGGTTATCAAGAAATGTTGATTTTTCGGTTCTGATTAGAAGCTTCTGATCTTCAATGTTTCTTATCTAAATATTGAAGAAATTCCAGGCTATGTGTAAAAATTAATAAGGATAGGCAAAGCTTAAAATAATAAAATGCACGACTGGATCGCACGTTCTTGCTCCTATGTCCGATCACATTATATGCAAAATATTCTTAATAGAAACGGCTAAATTATTTTTAAAGTCGTTTTTCACTTAATTTTTTATATATAAAAATTCTTAAATTTTTTCCTAAAAAAAATTGGTATGAACATTTTAAATGTTTAATGATATAAATTCAAAAACAAAATTTCAGAAAAAATTGTCCACCCGTTTTCGGAATATTGAATTTTCAAAAAAAAAACATTTTTTTTTTCAAAAATCCAAAAAAAAAACTATTTTTCGAAAATCTCTAAATGCAATACTATTTAGAATTTGAAGGAGCTCCTGTACAAAATTTTTTATCGAAATCCGTTGAGCCGTTTATGAGAAAGTCGGAAATCAATAAAATGGTTGTATGGCAGGTTCCGTTAATAACAAAATATTAAAAAAAAATTTCTTAGCCAAAATGTAGACCATACCCAAAGTAGTACACATTAAAATTTCTATCAAAATCGCTAGACCTGTTTTCGAGATAATTAAGATGGTAAAAAAATTTGTATGGCAAATACCGTTATTTTTGTGGCTAAAACAACGATTCAAAAATCTGTTTTGGACAATCACCTAAGCACCAAGTTTGAACCAAATCGGTTCAGCCGTTTAGGCTGTAAATTGTTCTACAGACAGACAGACAGGCGGAATTGCGGGACCCCCTTTTTTGGTGTCCTCTATGATCGTAATGGCATGTTTGATTGTTAGAAGAAATAAATTTGTTTACGAATACATAACATTTGCCTTATAGTACCTATAATCGCAAGTAAAAATTAACATTAAGTAGTCTTATAAGGATTAATCCTATCCAATCCCAGAACATGGTGTCGGCTTTACTACTACATTGAAAAACTTCAAAATTGGTTTTTCAAAAAATACATGTTTTCGGGTTTACCCAATGATTAAATTCTTCAATAATTTTTAACCGACTTCTTCTATTGTACTGTGTCATTGTATACAGTCGGAGACAAGTCAGTATGGTTCTATGTCGGTATCAGTAATAACAGTTTTTGGAAAAATACTAAGATGAGCAAAATAATTATGATAATAAGTTTTCCATAAAACTAAGGGTGATGGTTTAGGTAAACCAGAATCTGTAAGTTCGTATGTTTTATTATCTACGGATATGGGTTTGGGTTATTTTTTAATACGTATTACAAAAACAACAAGAGATCCAGATTTCTATCGGGGTTTGGCTAACAGAGGTTTCAATTTTTCATAAGTCACATCGTTTTATTTTCACGGGGTGATCCATGTGGGTTATTAGCGATCAGCTCTAAATCGTTGTCACAGAGGCGCTTGCTGAATGCCAAAATTCAGAATTCTATATTCAAATTAAACGCATAATGTTTTACTTTTTAGTCATCTTAGGTTACATAGCCATAAGGTTTTATGATGAACTTAAAATATTTTTGTTTCATTTCGACAAATGTAGGCCAGGAAAATTTGACTTTACGAAAAAATTGCGACAAAAATTAATTTTGGGGAAAACTTTCTTTCTAAAATCGAAACATAGCAATCCGGATAGGATTATGTTGTTGCTAAAGTTTTGCGACTCTAAAAAAAAACAGTTTTTTTTTATAATTTTGCACTCCCTCAAGGGATTATGAATACCCTTTATATGTTTTTAACACAGCGCGGGCATCCGGTGAAAGAAGAGAAAGAAGGATGGGAAAGATGTGTGGCGCAATTTTCTGTGACTAGAGCTGGTTGTTGTCTCAGATTTATCTCCAGGGATGGCGGCTGAACTAAGGCGAAGAAAATTACCGTGTCTTATTTATGTCTCTTATAATTCACATTAATTTATACATTTCATTTTCATATTTATGGGTATACTAGTTTACTCAATCACATGTTGTTAGTGTTATGCCTGAACAGCATGTAATGAGTAAGCCAGCAACTCATTTTATGACAATTTTTAGAATAGATTTCTAATGTACTATAAGAAGACATAGGCAACGGCAGGAATTGAACCTGCGACCACGAGGTTGACAGGCGAGTACTTAAAGTACTATCTCCCTACATATAAAAATTTCTTCGAATTTCACAAAGCAAATTATTATTTGCCCCTCAAGCCACCGTAGGTAAATTATTCTTTAATAAATATTTTACAAAAGAAAAATAATTAAATACGTACATTTATAGTTAAAGTTTCTTTCAATTATTTTTATAATACAATAAAAAATTACTTAACATCAAGAAGAGTAAGAAATTGTTGTGCGCTTAAATGTAAATTTATATAATTGAGATTTATGCTCCAGACCGCTTGCTAAACAGTCTATAACAGTAAATCTCTTGATAACAAACGAACACCTTCATAAAAAAAATTACTTTTATCCTACAATCAGATTATATATTTAATCTAAAACTACGTCCGCCACTCACGCCATTCTTAAGTTTGTTATACGGACTATAATTACAAATTTGACTTTGAATAGTTTGTTGCTAAAAATGAAAGCAAGCCAAATATAAATTAAATCTTGAACACGCCACCGATTTATGAATTCTAGTAGAAAATGTCCTTTAATACAATTTTAATGATATTATTAATATTTCTTCCCTAAATACATATCTGCTATAAAATAAAGTAAATGACAGCAATAACAAAATAACAACAACAAAAATCATCAAACAGAGTACTTCAGTACTGCAATTCAACAAAAGTATAATTTTTCATTTTAAACGACATCCATTTCCACGAAGTTTATTGCGATTATCCTTCGTGAAAATAACAATAATCCTATTCCAGCCACAATTCCTAAATGGCTAAGTGAAAAGCAATTTAAAATATAAATCCTGACAAAAAATATGTAATCGACATCTAAGATTTTTTTTTCTCCAACATTACGAAATCGAATCCAAAAGTTGGTTGCTGTCTGAGAGGGAGGAAACATCTAAACTTGAAAAATCTGCCTCTTTTATTTGTTAAAGATTATTTTTTTACAATTGTGTATATCTATCTGCGTTTTCTTTTTGTCCTTGCAATGTGTATACATGCAGATTTAAAACTTGGAATATTTATATACTTGTGTTAATACAAAAAGAACTGAATGTTTGAAATGATGATTGGGAATTATTATTACTTACTCTTCGGGCCACATGATTAAAACTGCAGTTTAATAAGAGTTTTTCGTCCTTATTTTTAATATAACTGATGCATAATGTTTGTATGTGGAGTTATAAAATGTACCATTTGGATTTACATTATAAAAATTTTGAAATTAGTTCATAAACTAAATTTGCGAGATTTCAAATTTGTTCCATACAAAAAAAAATTGCAGACATAAATTTACTTCAACTAGTAGCAAAAAAATCTTGTATAAACCCTTAGTAAAAAACAACTGTCGTACTTTTTATGTAGTAAATATTAACTCCCATATCTACTTATTAAAAAACATAATTTAGAAATATGTAATTAATATAACAAAATATCTGCTGTTGGACGTTTTTATATTTTATTTACTTATTCATCGCTAATCAATCGTAAAAGGGGATTTATCTAATGAATAAGAATTGATATTTTGCAATAATTTACAGAACCAAACATGCATTTTCGGATAAAATTATATTTAAGTTTTTTAGGGTGGTCGTCGATTAAAGGTTATAAAGGCATTTTTTGTATTAATAGGGTGTTTTAAATAACTCCCGGTAAAACAAAAAGACACCGCTGAAAGAGTGTTAAAAAAACTAAAACATATGTTGATTAAATAATTGGGCTAAATGATCGATTTGAAAATAATGCAATTAATTAAAAAACTAATTCGTTCTTTCCCAACGTTTCTCCGGTTTTTTCCGGCTTCATCAGGGGTTTCGATTTATTAATTCTTAGAATGTAAAATACAACGAAAAGTTTTTGATTACATAAAAATAAAAAATAATTTTAAAAGATATAGTAATAATTGATTTTGATTTTTCTAGTTTTAAGAATTTAATTTAATTGTTGGACTTACTTTTGTTAGTATTCGATTACATTAATGTGTTTTGATGATTTTGTACATTCAAATAGTTATTATTTTGCATTTAAATAAAAATTATTAATTTTAAATAAATTTTAAAAAATCTTTTGTGTAACATCAACCATAGTTGAGTGACACGGAGTGTAAAATATGGTAGTAAAATATGACACCTTTTTGTTGTAAGAGAGAGACAGAGACAGAGAACACAATGTATGAAATGCAAATTAATAAAATAAGATTTATGTGCCTTAAGTGAAAAGCACCAACCAACAGCAGTTTAAGTTTTGACACTTTGTTGCTTACATTAGCCGTATTTTATTTTCCCCGTGATCCAGATCAGATCATCAATTTATTTGCGTCAACCTAGGTTTTTTTGACAACACCAAGAGTTGTCAAAAAAACCTGGGTTTCCGGTTCTCAAAAAACAACCGAGGGCCATTAATTGTATGTTGCAGAAAAGCAAGTTGTCATTTATTAATTAAAGCTTGAAACATGTTAAATTTAGCATCTCACAATACACAACTTCAAAGGTTTCCACTTTGCTGTGTCTAAAAATTAATTTGAGTATTCTCTTATTTCCATTTTAAAAATAACAATTCAAATCATATCTCATGTGACTTTGACGTTTATTTATTTACCTCAACTTACCCCAGCTTAAAACCTAGATCGAATTTGTTTATCAGGGTGACTTCAGGTTTTTCAAAAAACTCTTTAGGGCAACCCTAGCGCGACTTCAGGGCTCAACGAACAAACCTATGGTGAAATAGGCGAAGACCGTTCATAATCAGCTTAAAGGAGGCTTTATATGTATCTTCATCTTCATCTGCATTGACATCTGCAAAAAAAGAGGAAACAAAATAAAAAAATCATCAAGAGCGAAGACCAAAATGGAGATCATCTTCATGTATGAAGATTATAGGAAGTATGAATCTGAAGATTGCAGATTATAGTGAAGATGAACATGTTTTTTTTGTTAAAATACGGCAATTATATTTTTTTAGTATTTTTAAGGCGATAATCGAGTTATTGAAATGGAGAATGTATTTATACCATATATATGTTTGCATTTGTTTACTGTTATTATTATTGTTTAAATGCTGTCATCATTGTTAACAAATTGACTTTGTTTTGAAAGGCATTTTATTTAAAATAAAAAATACCAAAAAACAAAGCAATGGGTCAAACATTTATATGAAACGAAATGGGAAATTAATGCTAAAAAATGGGATCAAATATGATCGAAAATATAATCCAATTCACACGTGAAATTACTCATAAGTACAGGGGCCCAATTCAGCAAGCGTGAATGATTTTCCGTGAATAAACTATATTGACGCTCAAAATATAAAAATAAATAATATATGTAGGTATCTCTTTTTATATTAGTTCTAATTTCATCAATTTTCAGTGAGTTAAGTTTGGTTATAATAACAAGACCCAATTATGAAAAAAATATAGTCTACGTTTTAGGCAGAAGTGAGTGCCCATAACACATCGCCTCCATAAGCAATTTTTGTTTTTGATTTTATTTCACCATTTATTGCAGACATTTTTTTTCCTTCGTTCGGTGGGCAAATTATTTCATGAAATCCTATTGGCAATCAGAGTGCCAAGCCAACAACACCTATTGTATATATATTCTTGGCCTGGAATTACAACTCAACACGTCAATATACACACATGTATAGTTAAGAAGCATAGAAATGTCAATCGAATTGACATTAGACGTCAAATTATTTCTTAATTTATTTCTACACCGATGGTAAAAAATAAATGCTTTAATCGATTTCACAAAATAATTTATTTTATGAAATTTGTGGTCTGCATTGGAAATTTCCATTACGTGTTGGATTTTTAGAAAGAAATTATTGCTTGTGGAGGCGCAGAGTTGGAGAGACCAAAATATTTTCACTACCACACAATTTTTGTCCATGAAATTCTTCTCTGCAGCAAATAATGAGCGGATTCCAGATTCCAGTATATTGCGAACAAAAATGTGCAGACTGTCATTTTTGAAGTATGGGCGTAAAAATCTCTCAGAGAGCAACAAAGTTTCATAAAAGTACGGAAACGCTTTGAATAACAATTTGAGCCATTTTTTAAACGTCAAAATAAAAGTGTATTTTTAAAACTGTTTATTAAACATTTACGTGAAATTATTGCTTAAAATAACCAATTTGATATCACAAATTTTAATTTATTGCACAAATAAGCCTGACCAGACTATAAATTCCTTTATTTTCAACTTTTGTAACGATTCAAATCAAATGGCAACTGACAGCTTATTTTTGTTTATTGTTTAATGTTTTTTTTTTCTTCATTTGACAGTCTTCATAATGTTGTCCAAAGAAATTTCTTGGTCTGCAATTCGCAGCTTCTGTGAAAAACTACGAAAATGTGGTGAATTTCGCAGTTTTAGATATTACGGAGATACACCTAATAGGAAGTACAGTACTGATTGTTATATTGACCTTACTATTGGAAAACTTTAATGTTCTATTCAAAACATACATTGGCTTAAGTTCAGAACAATTTTAGTATTGTTGGTTGATATTTCGTATTATTTCTCAACAGTTACAAAAACAAAAAGGTTTTCGACATTTAAAAAGTGACAGAATATTTGTCTCTCATAAGGAAATAAAGTGCGAAAAAATGGGGAACGTTTTACTTTTTCGCACTACATATGTATATCAATTTGAGAGAATTTTATTCCCACTCTTCAAAATTAAACAAGTTGCCAATTTCTGCCCCCAAAAAAGTCTGAAATAAATAAATATACATATTTAACTTGACTTGTTAAGAGTGTTGTTTGATTTTCATAAATTTTCCATTTAAACAAATCGTAAACCAACTTTCCGTAAATTATTGTCTTCCGCATTTTTCGTTGGAATACATAAATTGAAACGCAACAAGTTATTGGTTTATTGAAGACTTTTGTTCATCTGGTTTCCTGTGAGGATAATATTAACATCCAAAATAAGAATTCGAAGATTGTGGTATTATTATTTAGACCTTTTCTAATTGTAATCTTCAGGATTCGTCTAGCCAAAATCCTAGTCTAAGCTTATTTCAAATACATATATTCCATTAATATTTATAATTAATAAAAAGCACCATTCAAAAATCTAATCATAAAGAGCTCTGCATGGAGTCATACATTTATCTTTTTTTTTCATATACATATGTACCAAGATACATTTTTATTCCCATTAGACCCAGCATGTGAAATAGATATTGAATTGAATTTAATTAATTTGGTGACAAACCAAAAATTCCACACACGCTGTGTTTCAGACCTAATAATAGAGTTGCTTCTTCCCGAATAAGCTGCATACGTATGTCAGAGTATGTATATCAAAGGAAATTCAGAATCCACATATTAACGACCTAAACGAACATCAACGAATTAGTTTGGCCTTCGTAGCCCCTATATGGCTTCCCTGCCGCCATATTGGCCATCTTTGACGCACAGAATTCTAATTTTCATAAGCATTATCACCACATGATGGAATAATAGAATTCCTTTTCAACCCCGACCTCGCAGCCTCTTAGATATAATTAGTCCTTTGTATAAAAGTATTCATGTGGTTGCGGGTTGCGGTTGTGGTGGCATCATCGGTAGGCGTCTTTCAGTCGGTCGGTGGCTTTGACAATATGCTAACATTTTTATATAAGACTCAACTTCTAGATGAGGCCATTTAAATGGGTGCGCAATCTATCCAAATCGATTAAAGAAATCTACAACTATCCTGGGCGACGACATTTGTTTGCTTTTAAAATCATCCTCAATGACCAATTTAATTTCAGCAATAAATAACTTACGCAATCTTGATTTGAATTGCATCCAAGGATGATTACGGAAGCAACAATTGTAGGATTTCTGTTTATCAAATTATTTCCAATGGAGTAGAGACAAGACGACATATACTTATATTAAGACAGACAGAAGCTCCGTCATTGAATATAAGAAGCTGAGGACGAAGGCAAAACAAGGAAGATTCGCATCTCTCTGTTAAGATCGATTTTCAAATCAAATGAAAACAAATAGTAATTGTTCATTACTATGATTGAAGGACTTTATTGACCTGAATTTCCAATCGAAAAGCGAAAGGACTCTATTATTTAAACGAGTCTGTCACTCTATGGTTATTTTGGAAACATTTTTACACAAATTTAATGGAATGCGATGGTAAGGAAATGAAGCCGATTAAGGATAAATTTGCTTGATTGATATTGATGGGTCTAGGATACGAATTGGTTCCTACTGACGAGAGAGGATTTTTTTATATTTTGATACAGTTTCAATAGATAGCATAGAGGCAACATTCTTTTGTTAACCCATTGTCATATAGATGAAATATATTACATAATATGTAAGGAACCTTTATCAAATACTTAATCTCAGTTTGGTTAAATAAATGTCAACTTCAAAGTGAACTGTCAGTGACAATGGCTTTTGTTTATTTGTTCAATTTGGCTCCCTTGCGAATTTCAATGTGTAAGAATTTTAAAATAAATTCCATTATATTAAGCAGGACTTTTTAAAAACGCCGAACTATGAAGATCTTTTTTTTTAAGTAAGCTGAGAGTTATAATTTACTAAATGTGTATGTCCACTAATCAAATCATAAAAAGATTTAAAATACACATGGAGTAGTCGTTTGCAAAACATTTCTGATTATAACGCTCATTTTTCATAATTACCTAGGAAGTGATTATACTCACTAAGGGTATTCATGCAACGGAGGAAAACCCGGTTAAACCTTAAAACCAGATAATTTTATTTCCGCAGAAATGAACTGTCAAAATTTGTATGGGAAACATATTCTGCAAAGTATATAAATTTATCTCACGAATTCGATGTAGAAAGAGAAGAAATAAACCTCATACCACAAATAAGCTATAATAAGATTGGAAACTTTCGTACGTTTCACCCCCCAAAAACCTATTTGTTTACATTGTTGTATTTGTACCTTTGACACTCTACTCATGAGTAGATGTGAAATCGAAAAACAGAAACAAAAACAAATTACTAGTATGTGTTTGTAGGCAAATGCGAATGACGTCAGAGGTTTCTGGTCTTTATCTTATTTGCTTTGCCTCATACAGTTATTTTAACGCACAGCTGATTATTTCCTACAAATACGCAAGTATTTTAAGGGGATGTTCATACAAACGTCTAGCGGAAACTTATATCTATTGTAGAGCGGAAAATTATCTCGTTGCATGAATACCCTTACTTTAAATGAACAAAATTGTGAATTCTTATTACTTTAAACGTATTTCTGCGTGTAACTTGCTTGGCAACTGTCAAACACGCTGTCAAATCACTAATGTCATTTTTTATTGGTAATATGGATCGATCCCTATCGAACTAGTTGACACTAGATTCTCGATTCTGAAGTTTAATGGTATAGTATGTGTAAAACGGGGAATATGAAACTCATATTTGTTGTCATTATTTTGTTTTGTAAACATGGCCGACACAATTTAGAGAATATTAAAGCTTATCAAACATAATATGATGACGACGTCGATTTCACCACCATATCCATAATTTTAATTCTATAAAGAAATTACAAAATTACGGTTTGACTTAACATTTAGTGGATGTGAATATGTGCATGCTACTGGTTTTGAATCTGACTTTAAATCCAAAAGCAAATATCTTCTTTTCAGTAGAAGAACTGTCATTTAATACCAATCGAACACCTTTAGGAAGCCTTGCGAGTGACTAATCGAAAACCACAAAAGCTGTCAAGCTTCTTTTGCCATGTGTATCTATTTGTTGTTGTTTTTTTTCTTAAATGGAAACGAAAATTAAAATTAGAATTAATATATTTTTAATAGATATGTTATGTATAATAACCCCAAAAGTAATTCAAGAAATACAAATTTCGATGAAGAGCTGAATTTATATGTGTACCAGATTATTTGGAGAAGTCACCCATATAACATTAATTCTGAGCAAAAAACTGACATTTGATTTTTTTTTTTAAAGTTTGTGCAACATTTATTAAAGTTTTTTATTAGTTTATTTTGCTAATTAATCAATTAAAAAAATGAGATCTCAGTTATATGTCTCAGAAATTCTTCATAATTAATCACTGCATTTTTCAGCAAAATTAAAATTTGTGGGGATGAGTGCAAATTAATGCATTCAATACACTATGTTCACATATTGACAGGTATGCTAGCATCTGTGTGCGCATAGGTATAATAATTTGAACCTTGGGTTAATATACTTTTTAAAACCTTTTCACACTGCAAGATCTCAAAAACCCGTTCACACTCCACATTTACGTGTTTTTTGTTTGGTATATGAATTTGTTTTGATACTTCTAAGCAACACCTATGATGTAGAAAATTTTATTATTGTAAAAATGCTGGAATGTAGACATTTTAAACAAATGTTAAATGCAGTTGAGAACCGAATTGTTTCATTTTTGTTCTTTTCGACTGGTTTTCAAAAAAGACACAATATTTTTTACGAAAAATTTTTACTACACAAAATTATATGAGACAACTAGTAGTATTCATGTAGGTTTTTGACGAACACCTATTTTTTACGAAAACCGTGTTTTTTGGTTTTGTATAAAAAGGGCATTGGCATTATCAAAATTTGAGTTATTTAAACGTTTATGATTAATAATTTTTATTAAGCTATCACTATTCATTGACATCCCGAATCTTTGGCCCAATGTATGTTTTTTCTCAATTATGCGAATTGGTATATTGAAATTTTGTTTGATTACTTTTCAGTGCCATTGACGTAACACTATGTAAAGGTTTGTTCCAAAATTTAATTAATTCGATAGTGGAGATTTTTAACGTGTTTTTTTTAATTATAAATTAAAGATTTTATTTCAATAACTATAAATATATAAGCAAAAATAAATAATTTGTTATAGCTATTGAAATAAAATCTTTAATCCAAATTTAAAAGAAAAATATTTGAACTTAAAAAAAAACTTAAATTAATTTTCAGAGCTTAAGCTACAATTACATAATCAACGGAAATAGTCAAGAACCTGAAAATTGACGTCAGAATCTGTCCTAATTGACACCTAGCGGGCACTCATATAATTAAAAAAAAGTCTTAGTACCAACATTTATTCTTCTCGAAAACGGGTCCAAATAATTTGAATAAAAACATATTTGCGTCGATAAGATTCCAACAAATGTAGCTCACCTTTTTATTGTTTTGTTGGTTTATTTTCACTTACATGCATACTTATATATTTGTGAAAATTAATTTAACTTGATAAACTTTTTTGTTTTTATTTAGCACTTAGCAGTTTTGTTTTTTTTTTTGTATTGATATTAAAACAAAATAATTTATTTCCTTTTCTTGGTATATTTGGTAAGCATTCATTCTTTATTGTATCTGAAATGGTAAATATTTTACTTAGAAGATGCCAGTATAACAGTTCTCATAATTGTGCTACTTAGAGAAAAATTATGAAAAATGTTGGCTCATTGACATTTTTATTTCATTATATTGAAAACAAAGTGACACAAAATATTATTGTGAAATTGTGACATAACACTTTTGATCTATAAAAGCAGTACATGTAGTACTAATGATCACCAGAGAGGTATAAGATATGCGGGGTTACTCGTGTTATAAAAAAATTATTTACTTTTATTATTTATTAGACGACAAAACATAAAAATGTTACTTTCATCAACATATCTTTATACCATTTGAGTATTATAAAGTCGAACTTATGACATAAATAAATTTTCGCATATTGAAGATGGGCATATTTTTTCAAACGTTTTCGCTCCAACCAAAGGGCATTGAAATAAATTGGAAAATCGTACGAAGGAATGAGGGGCAATGCGTAGATAAACAAGCAGACAAACAAATGTATCGCCTTCAATTATGTACTTTTATCATTGAAACATCCAATTACATGGAATCAAAACAAACAGTAACTTCTACAAAAATTATATTCCATAGATACTCTTTATCTTTTTGATAATTTTATTTTCGATATCACTGTAATTTTTGTATACCCAAAATTAACTGGCTGTGATATTTAAGCCTCACTCAATACACAGCGAAACTTGATGTATCTACTGAGGTAGCAAAGCATTCAGAACGTGTTCCTCAGCTCATTGTTTTAAATTTCATTCATACTAAGAATCGATAAAGAAAAACTTTCTTGGTTTCAGAACCTTCAGCAATTTAATCCATCAACACAAAGACACCTGAGACTTTTGATTTTGATTCTTACCAAACAAAAAACAAAAAAAAAGTAACAACATAATAAAGCACAACGCTTCTGAATCATCCGACACTCACTCCAATTGCCGGCTGAAGAAATTCCAAAACATGGTACAAGGTCAGCTCACAAAGCGTCGTCGTCGTTTCACCGACCTTGATAATCAGTTTGTGACATTTATTCCCACAAACAATTTGTATTATAAATTCCACAGTTATGCCGTTACATTGGATCAGTATAAGATAAACTTTATAAAACCCGGTACCCTTAACTATTCAAACAAAGGTCTTGAAATCCCACATGTAATATGTGGGTTAAGTTGGTTATTCCAATTTTGTTGGCAACTTCTGCTGCTTGCCATGAACACAACCCCACACCATACGGCTTACTACCAACTGATGGCCTCTTTCCGCCTCAACCCAATATCCAATGGACCGGTGGACAGTTTGATTTCCCTTGCCCATCGGTGAAGTCCTTGTTCAAGAGTTCTGGCAAGTTTATTGGCAAAAATATAATCGCAACAAGGGCGCAAATTGTTAAGGACAGCGTATTCCTTGCACTGCCACGCTATCGACAAGGTGTCCCTGCAACTCTTGTGAAGACAGTTATCAAACCAGGCACTTGTACCACAACCTTCGTTCCGTTTCCATGTTGGAACATGCAGGAGGAGGGAAATTGTAAAGCGCTTCAATCGGTTGTCGATTTGTTCGTTGATCCCAACGAGATTCTCTGGGTGCTGGACACTGGAATTGTTAATACTCTAGAGACACCTATTCGACGATGTCCTCCTAAAGTCGTTGCCATCAGCATTAAGAGTGGTAAGGTTCTTAAGGTAATTCCATTGGACGGACTCACTGCAGCCAATTCCCGTTTACAATATTTGGCTGTCGACTATTCTCCGGAGGGTGAATGTTTTGTATATGTTAGTGATGCTGCAAATCGGGCCATAATAGTTTACAACATTCAGCTTGATCGTGGCTACCGAGTTGTGCTACCGAGGGCTGTGTCAGCTGGAAGTCGTGCACGTGATGTCCTTTATGTGGCACTTGTCCGGCAGGACTGTGGCTCAACGGTGCTTTTCTTCACGTATCTGGGATCAAAGAAAATGTTTGCCATTAAAACGGAGTACCTTCGTACAGGGTGTGCCGATGGAAGGATTATGGGTAGGTGTTGTATTGTTACGTTGACATGTGTGCTCCTCTAGAGGAAGGGTTGATTGGAATTTAAATTTTTTTCTTCTTTTCCTTCATTTTACAGATGTAGGAGTTAAGCCAGCACGAATAGTTATTATTGGAACGGATAATGGCTCAGCAATATTCTTCCGGCACGAAGGCGAATCAGAAGTCTATCGCTGGGATACGGTGACCCCATTTTTAGAAGCTAATTTCAAAGCGGTATATCGTTGTCCAACGTGTCAGTTAGCCACACATGCTATTCCCGATTATAAGCGCAATACAATGCGTGTGTTACAGAGTAATTTCCCCGACTATATGCAGAATACAATGGGATGCGGGGCAACACAACAGCTATCAGTCATGCAAGGGTGTTGGTAGGAGAGTTACGAAAATGTCCTAGATATTTTTTTAACGCGTACTACAAGAAATATCAAAATATTATTGTATGTATTATTTGTTATTTTTAATTTAATTTATTTTATTTGGCTTAAGAAGAATTTTGTATGAGGTTTTTGAGTGCCTCTGACAACCATGGATATTCAGTACGTGTCACCATCTATGTATGTGCATTTAAAGTGTGATTTGTAAAAAAGTATTTATTGATTTAAAATTGAACAAAAAAAAACAATAGCTATTTTAATTAAATTAATAAAGAAACGAATGCTGAAGAATATTAAAAAAAATGCGTATACGCCACAATGAACCGAGGTAAGCGTTCACATCCTTAGTTGCTTTAGCTCTTTCTCTACCCCAACTTCTCTGGCTTTTAGTAAAACGAAATTTAGTAATGGGCAGGAAAAATGGAAAAGTAAGAAGCTAAATATATTAAGGCTGAGGCAAGATATCAATATTTTTTAAACGTAGTATTAAAGGTTAGTCCTAAAGTCCTGAAAGTCCAAAGTTCCTACCTCTAGAATTAACAGAGTAATTTTTGTAAACATGGATCACCTCGATAAGTGATGTCAAAATTGGAAATAGACCTTTACTGTGGAACGATATTTTTTATTAGAATATACCCATGGGCCACATTCTAAAATACTTTCAACCTGGTCCGAGACACCCAGTATAAGTATGTATATACATATGTATCTACGTATGATCTTCTGGAATAGGTTAACGACTTTTTGCTAAAATTCGTCGAAATTTGCAAGATTGCTCATATTTTGATTTTGATTTAGATACCTCTTCCAAATCAATAATGCTGAAATAAGTAAGCTTAAATATTAACAAAAATCTAATAATCCAACGAAAAGGTTCATGCAGAGAAATGATCCGAAATCCCAACTAAAAGCCTTTTTTTTGATTCTGACGATTCTGAATTTTAATGAGATTTTATGTGCGAAAATAATTGTGTAAGTGGAAATGTTCAAGTTCAAAAATATCGCTGCTGCACAATTGTGATCCAATGACAATAGTCGAGTTTGACGTTTAAGTATATGAATTTGTGAGTGCTTCTGATTTCAAATCCAAAAGCGAAATTTTCTTCTTTTCAGAATCATAGCTGTCATTTTTTCCCAAGTGAACACTTTCAGAAGAGTCAAAGATGGTTTCCGGATTGCCAAATAAAAACAACATTACTGATAAACAATTTCATTTAAGCAAGTTCCTTAAGATCATTAAAAATTTATCAAAAAAGGTAATGTATTTAAATTCATATTAATTGATATGTTTTTACGCTGACATACTTGCATTTATCATAAGTCAAGTTGTTGTAGACAGTTGTCTGCAATATTATCAGTTCTGTCAATATTTTGTCAATGAGCCTACGTAAACAATATTCGCTCTTGTTCACGTCACATTTTTAATAATTAATTTCTTTGTGTAAATATTTATTTGAACTCAAAATAATAAATATATTAAAAAGACCTTCGAGATTTCGTCTGACAATCGTCAGATGTTATAAACTACTCTTAACAGATTTCATTTCAGAATCGAAAACAGAATAACTAATACACTTACATAATTAAAATGTCAAAATCATCGGGTTGATTTATTGTGTAATTTCGATGTGTTTATTGAATTTAAGCTAACTACTTTTCTGGTAAAATAACATAAAAAGAAGCAAGCAAGGCCATAATAATAAGAACTACTCGTAAAAATCGTTGTATGTTTAAACGTGCTTGGACGATTGACAATATACTTGTCAACTAATGGCCGTCTGACATATGGACTGACAATGACTTTTCTGTCAATATTATCAATGGGGAATATTTTAAACTGACAGATCTAAAAATATTTCAAGATCTGAACATTTGCTGTACTTATCTTTTATATACATAAGTGTGGAAGCATTGATATACTGGATATGGACTGCTAGTCGATTTTCATTTCCATACAAAAGCTCCATTGAAAATGGAGTCAACGATCTTTATACGCCACTCGGCGCAAAGTAACAAACAAAAGTCTTAATTTCAAAAGCCATCTATTCCCTGTCTTGACATGACTATCATATTTAGTCAAAGAAACCAAGGACATCTGTTATAATTTCCTATCAAAAAAAAAGGGAACTGTCAAAATTAATATAGATTAATTAACAAAATTCGAGTCGTGTCGTTTCTCGTGTTTTATAAATTTTATTTGTTTTTATCAATTGCTGTGTCAAGTGTCATCCAACAGTTTGAATGTTTTTGATTTTTGTTTAAATTTTTTAATTTAAACAATTTTATTAAATGTTGTTAAGAATAATACAAATTCCTGGTAAAACATGGACTCATTGACCAAAAGTCATTCACATTTAAAAAAAAAAAACTTCAGATGTCAATAGTACCACATTTTCGACGGGAGCTAGATGGCGCTCGTTTCATCCTTGCTGCGAAGAGAGATGTAACGTGAAGTTGGCTCCTAACATTCGATATCTTGTATGTCAATGTTGGAAAATCGTTTTTTTTTGTAAATAATACAGGGAAAATGGAAAAGAATTTTATATTTTAACAAAACTGTAAAAATTGAGCCTCATCTAAGTAAATTATGTCGGTATTCATTGGATTATATTCTGCAATGAAATCCAAGAGAATTTATATTCCTTATCAGAATTTATTAACTCAATTTTAGTGTTTTGATTCCTAAACTAACCTTACTAAAAAACTAGTAATTTTGACTTATGTCAGTTTGATTTTCAAGTGACAAGCTTAAACTTTAAGAGCGAGTTCATTCTATTTTAGTTCTAAAATTTATTTCTATCTAAGTTTAGTAGATTCCAAATTCGAAGCATACCCGCATGTATGTAAGTCTCTACGTCGCCCTACAGCCTAAGTCGCTAAAGCGATTTTATTCAAACTCGGTAGTTAAATTTCTTATGTAAAAGAGCATATAAGAGCAAGTATGTGCATTTTACTTGATTCCTCCATGATTGTAATTTAAGGTTATTCTTGCGAAACCAATACTTGTCTTAAAAAGATTTTATTTTGTTATCGTGTTTTGAATCTTCCAATTTTAAGATTACTCCAATTTAAACCTTAATTTTCAATCGCAATAAAAATTGAAATTCATTTTTTAATTAACTTCTCCGATTTTTATTCTTTATACTGCCTTATCTAATTGATATAAAATGCTCATCATCTTGATGTCGATAGGCAGTTGTCTCTTCAAATTCGTCATGAAACCCCTGGCGATTTATTCAATTCTTGTTGCGGTTAGTATACAAAATATTTTCGAAGATCCTCAAAATTTAATTTGAACATTATTTTAGATCCTTTTAGGATGTGTCTACGCCCAAAGTAGTCACGATGAAGCCTGCAAACTAATTCAAAAAGAAGGAGTTGCAACATGTTTCGATCGAAGTACATTGGGTTTTTGCATGAAAGTTGCAGATGAGTGGCGGGCAATTGAAAGTGCTAAGTGTGATTCCAGATTGTGCTGCAATGCTAAACTAATGGGGTGCACCATGGATAATAATTGTAAAGATGAATGGACAACTTCAACCGTGGTCAGAACTTCCACCGATCATCCCTTAGTGGATTGTGTGGTGGGGAATTTAAAGAAACATGAAAGCGATTGCAAACGGTTTTACTATTGTTCGAATAACAAATGGGTTGAGAGTTTGTGTTCTGTTGGTGTTTTTGACGAAAATCGAATGTCGTGTGCCTTTGGAAGTTGTAAGAACCCTTAAGTATGCTCTTAATAAAAAAATCATTTTGTATAACTTGGTATTTAATAAAACCAATTGATATTTGTTTCCGTTATTGCTTTACAGTCATTATATTGTTCTGTAGTATCATTTCAGATTCTCTGATGGTTTCGTCTCTATAAACTGTACGGCTGTTCTTGCTTATGATAGTTTTCCTTGTCATATTGGCAACCGCAGTTGTCATTGCGGGCGTTCACTCACTTACTAGATATGTTATCTCGGATACCAAGCTATCGGAGAATATCTGTGGACGAATTAGATAGGTTAGCTGAAAGCTGTCAAGAAATCAGAACAAATCGCATACCAAATCAATTTTGCAGTCAGCTGCTCTATACATTTGTTCTCCGATAGCTAGTTATTCCAAATTTTTTGGGACAACTCAAGATAGCTTTCATGAGAACAACTCTGTTTTCATCAGATGTGCTTTTGCACGCATTACAATAACAGAAAGTTATTCCACATTGCTGAAAATAACTGAGTGAACGTCCCCATTATCCGCAATTGTCATTCTGAGTACATCAACGTTTTATTGTGAACATTCTCTCTCTCTCTCTCTCGCTCAGTATAAGGTTGAGCTTCAGAGCATATGACAGAATTACCTCTCTGCTTCATTCTATTTCACTGATAAGGTTTTACTCCCAGGGGCCCAATTCTGCAAGCGTGAATGCTTTTCCGTGCAAAAAAATTAGTCACCCTCAAAATATGTGTGAATAAATTTGCCTATCAGTGTAAAAAAATCAAATTTGTCTTTGGGTCAAAAAATATGCATCACATCCTTGCGGAATCGGAAAAATGTATGTACAGGTACACAACTTTCTGTGTACACAGAGAAAACTCACGCTTGCGGAATTGTTCCCCGGGTTTCTATTTTCTGTCTGTGAAGTCTGTATTAAACAAGTCCGGAATACAAACTATTATACCTTTCAAGGCGATAAATTATTGTAACTAGCGTAAATTGGCATGTCTTTCCTTAGACCTTTTATTTTTTGTTTGCGTTATTATTTACTTGTTTTATTTTCAGGAAATAACTATTAGTTTTGTGTGAATCATCATAGTATTCAAATCTTCAAATCAGGTATGAAACGATATATATATGCCACAATTACAATACATAAGAATGAAAAATTCCAATATTTCTGACATTCTACACCAATTGTCATAAATTGCAATTATATATTATATTATGTCAAATAATTCGTATAAAATGTTAGATATATTGGCACATGTCAGTGATGTAAATTTGGCACTCTTATAAGACTCTCTGATTGCTCAGTTGTCAAAAAATTGCATCCCAATCAATAATAAACTTTTATTGGAAAGTAACTTGAAAGCTAATCAAGATTATCTCCCCTTATTTCAAGGCAAGTGCATTTTTGTTTGTTGTTTGTGAGATGTGAGCTACTCGTTATAAAAAGCAATTGCTTTCATAAACAAATAATTCAAAAAAAAAATATTTTTTTTTAGAAATTGTTCGTCAATAAAAACACGTCACGATATAATTTATACTTAGTTTCGAACCGCAAGAATAAGTTTGTGCGATCCATTAGAATTGCATTGTTTCCTTAGTTCTAGTAGTGTTTCTGTTTAGACTTCGGATTTAAATTCTAAATTTCATATGGCCCCTAATTTATATCTGTTCTTTGCAACTCAAATAAATTTCTTTGATATGACCCATATCGTAAAAGTTGTCGACCTCTTTTAAACAAATATTGTCTTTCCAAATATTTGTTGACTTAAGAATCAAAATCTCTTTTACTTATCATAGTATCTAAGAAAAAATAGAAGATAAAAACAAACAAAGATTTCATTCAAGCTTCTGCTACAAAGTATGTACAGATACCGTAATGTTGATCTTCATCGATGAAATATTGGAAAGTGTTCTATACTGAAAAACAAATATGAAACAATAATTGAATTTCAATGTTAAAGATTTTATAAGTGTGCTTTACCTGGTATAGTTAAACAGAAAAGATTGAAGTTAACACCTATCGGCAAAGCTATTTATGTCACAGTTAGAAGAAATTTGTCGTACAATTCGGTTCTGTTATTAAAAAAGTCCTTATAGTTCTTAGCTTAAGCACCATGTATACCCCTATTCCTTTGAAATTTAAAGCCTTGGTTTTGGTGAGATTTGTATTTGCTGCTCTTAAGCCCTTATTTTATAAGAATCTTGTTTAATTTCCGTCTGCAGATTGCTTGTATGAGTCATATGAGTCTTCAAATTCCGATGATGTCACGCGAGACACACCTTTGTGCGGAACGTCAACAGGCTGGCCTAATTTGTGAGACATGTGAGCTATTGGCAACCTGTGTAAAAATGTCTCATGGCTACTTAACAGTTCCTGTTGAGACTTGTGACACCGAAAAAGGATTTTATTGCAATGCAAATCTTGGAGCCTGTTCCAATGTCACCGGTCCATGTCATCCATTTGGATATGAGGGAAATTTCGTGTGCACTTCGCAGGGAGTTTTTCCTGATCCTTACGATTGTCAAAAATACCATATGTGCTATATCGCTGGAACGACTTTAGTTTCGGCCAATATCGAATGTGGTGGAGACAAAGCTTACAACGTGGAAACAGGAGAATGTACCTTATCGATCACAGATAATGTTTGTGACTTAATTCAGTATCAATGTCCACGTGTGGGTTATTCCGCTGCATGGCCTAATAACAAAAATTTGTTCTATATCTGCAAAGCTACTACAAATGACGAAACGCGAGTATTGTATCCGACACTTTATCGCTGTGGAGCAAATGAAGTTTTCGACGGAAATGATTGCGTTGCTGAGGGCAATAAAGGTAGTGAAAGTCCTGCTACAACTAAGCCAACAAAACATCCATCGGGATCAACTATATTGCCAACTGCAATGCCAAATTTAGAATGCACTACTTCTGGACTTCAAGTTGATCCAGAAGATTGCAGATCGTACTATTACTGCTCCGGAATTCGAGGCACCAAGAAACATAAAACTTGCCCTCAAGGAACTTATTTTAATGCAGGGCTATCATCGTGTACAATTGGTAATTGTTAAAAATTATAGTTTCAAAAAGTAAACAAACTTCATAATAAAAAGTGTCGTCAGAATTTGAAATGCGAGGTTTATCAGTATGCTTGTGTTTGGCACTACATTAATCTCTAAGGTTTATAAATCAGCAATATGCTCAAACTTGTCTGGTTGATTTTAAATTTGTCCTACCTTGTCAACGGATCACTGTTTAATGTACTTTGTGAGATCAAACAGCAATATTTAAATTCAATAAAAATGTTCTACAATTATTAGTCTGGAATAGAAACGACAAAAATATATTTCAAGGAAGGAAGGACGCACAATAATGAAGTTGCCACTGTCACACTACTTTATCATAAGAAAAATGAATTATTTTGGAAGATACTGTCAAAATGAATCTACTTTTTAATCCTTTTATTTGGTAAAGACACTATTTTTGTATTTAGATAAGGTAAAAACACGGCGAAAAACTTACTATTTAAGCACAGTAAACATATTACAAGGAATATTTTTCGAGTTTTCATTTTCTTTCAAGATTACGCATTTTTTTAAAAATAAAAGACCTTTGTATGTGCATTTGATACAATAAGTGTCAAAAATCAGAGACATTTGTATTTGAGATTTGTTTTCTAATTAGCATATGACAACCAAATGTTGACAACATAATATGCGTAATATAATAACTTATAAGACTGTGCTATTTTAGCGTCACATTTCCAATTTAGATAGTTTTTTGAAAACTAAAAGTTGTAGTTAATTCTTACTGGAAAACTGCAGGATTTTTAATGCTTAATTCATTTGCTTTACGATATGATTTGATTGTTTCCGCTAAAATGAAAAAATACGTGGTTTTCTTATTGGCGTAATTTTTAATAAAATGAAGGTTTGCGGTAAACCTATTTTTTTTTAATTGCGAACCAACAAACAAAATTTTGTTTTTTTTTTTATTTTTATTTACCAAACAGAAATTTTATATTAGAGGTATTCATGCAACGGCGGAAAACCCGGATTAACCTCAGAAACCAGATAATTTTAGGTCTGTTCCCATACTTTGTGCACAAAAATGTCAAGACTGCCATTTTTGCAAGTGTGGGGGTAAAAATCTCTTAGAGCGCAACAAAGTTTCACAAAAGTACGGAAACGCTTTGAACAACAATGTTTGCCATTTTTTAAACGTCAACATAAAAGTGTATTTTTGAAAATGTTTATTAAAGATTTGCTTGAAATTATTTCTTAAAATAACCAATTTTATATTACAAATTTTAATTTATTGTACGAATAAGCTATAAGCTCGACCAGACTATATATTGCATTATTTTAAACTTTTGTAACAATACACTTGTTGCCTGACAACTTATATGTTGTTTTTTTTTCTTTTTTCCTTCATTTAACAGTCTTCATAATTTTCTCTACAGAAATTTTTTGGACTAAATTCGCAGCCTGGATCAAATTCCGCAAGCGTGAGTTTTCTCTGTGTACACAAAAATCGTGTACACATAGGTACATATTAGAGATTCCGCAAGGGTGCGATTCATTTTTCTTTCAAAGATAAGGTATACACAGATAGGAAAATTTATTCACGCATATTCTGATGGTGGAGAAATTTTTTGCATGGAAAAGCATTCACGCTTGCGGAATTGGGTCCCTGGGAAATATTTTACTCTCTCATGAGCGCTCTCTTCTGTAATAAAAAAAAAACTTCGATAATTTAAAGTATGGGAACCATAAACTATGACATAAAAACCCGAAACCTTTGCTATTTTTTGACATTTGCCTACAAGCTGAAACACGCACACAAGTAACTTTTCCGTTCCTCTTCCAATAGACGCATTGATAAAAACGCACACAAGAATCTTTTCTGTTCCTCTTCCTATAGACACATAGACACAACAGCCCTAGTAATTTGTTTTTGTTTTGTTTTTCGATTTCACATCTATTCATGGGTAGAGTTTCAAAGGTACAAATACAACAATGTACTAAACAAATGGGTTTTTGGCGGTGAAGCGTACGAAGGTTTCCGATTTTAGTATGACTCATTTGTGATGGGAACTGGATTTGAATGTTTTTGTAAAAATTCGTAGAGAAGTACGCGGGAACGCACGCTTTATCTCGGCAAAAATGATATGTCAAACTTTGTATGGGAAAAATATTCTGCAAAGCAGATAAATTTATCTCACGAATTTAGCGTAGAAATAAACCTCATAAATAAATAGTTAGGGTATTCATGCAACGCCGGAAAACCATGATAAACCTCAGAAACCAGATAATTTTTTCTCCGCAGAAATGAACTGTCAAAGTTTGTATGGAAAAATATTCTACAAATCAGATAAAATTATCTCACGAATTTGATGAAAAAAGCGTAGAAATAAACCTCATAAAGTTAGTTCAATCAACAGCTGATTGTTTCCAATATATACGAAAGTATTTTTAAAGGGGCGTTCATGCAACGTCCAGCGGAAAGAGTTTCCTTTCTACAAAGCGGAAAATTATCTCGTTGCATTAATACCCTTATTAATTTATGTGACCTTATGTAATTCTTAAAAATTTTTCAATCGATTAGTGGGCTAAAGTTATTTCAATGAACAACGAACAGCGGAAAGATATTTCTCTCTGCAAAGCGGAAAAAACAAAGGACTTTAGCAACACGTTTTCCGTTAGCTACATAGAAAAATAACATAGAATGGCAATCTAAAATCAACAATGGCATCACTTTTGCTGTCACAAAGTTTTAAATAAAGTGTCAAACTGGCAGATATTTGACAGACTTCAAAAATACCAAAAAAAAAAAAAATAATTATTCAAGTTCTTCAAAATTGCTATGAACATTTTTAAATTTCGTAGTAAATTAAATTAACTATTCATCAAATAATACAATCATATGTACATATAATGGATTTTATACAAGAAGGTATTGCCCTAGGAGTTGATTTTCTAATTCTTGGAATATGCTTAAAAGAATACTATAGCTACAAAAAAACCGTGAATAATATCAAGGTAAGACCAAAATACCTAAAACAAACATACAATTTTGTTTGTTCATGAAACGTTTGTAGAATGCTCCTCAATTACCAATCGATGCTGATCTTAAAAAAAATCTGGAAAGCAAAAAAGACAAAAAAATCCCATACGCTGTGATCCGAGGCACCGTGATACCTATCGGTGCACCTATTCGTAGTGTTATGTCACCATCTGTGTCCGGCGTCGTTCAAGTGATAAAATTAAGGTAAGAATATTTATTCTCAAGAAAACAGTTCCATACAAAAGCAATGACATCCTTAGTGAACACCGTGTAGCTAGAGGATTTGCAGGTTTTTGGACAGAACAACGACGACTTATCCATGTCTCTTCGAATGAGATGCCATTCGAACTGAAAAACGGCGACTACGGCGTTGAAATTGTCGATGGCTTATCGGCAGAAATTCTCGATATGGATGTTGTGTACGACAACTACGAACCATCTTCGTTGTCATTTTTTGATCATATATTTGGATTCTTTTCTGGTGTTCGACAGAAAGGCTTACAAACTACTGAGGAAGTTCTACGGGATGGTAGTTTCATAACTGCCGTTGGTGAACTCGAACTAGATGGAAAGACAATAAGAATGCAACCTTCTTCAACAGCGCCGCTCTTCCTCACAACTTCAACAAAGTCAACATTGATTAAGAAATTCGAAGAAGCCAAATCCTCAATGGCGTTAGTTAAATTCATGTACAATCTTACGATATTTTTTAATCTTATTTTTTTGTAGGGTAAAAATATTTATCTGTAGTACAATAACGGTAGTACTGGTTGGAATAATTGCGCGAAAATTCTACTTAAAGAAAAAGCAAGAAAGGGATGAGAGAAAAATTAAAGAAACACTTGACAATGAGAGACGTGCCCGTCGTGCGAAAACTCGACCTCAAAACCTGACGCCTGAACAAATGTGTGTTGTTTGTTCAATGAATCCCAAAGAGGTAGATATAACCCTTCCATTTTTCTAATCATCTAGTCATTTTAACATCATTGCCAAGCACTGATTAACAGGTGGGTGCAAAAAATGACTGCTTTTCTATACAGCAACAGTTCCGTTCGTTGAACTTTACTAAAGCTTGACCCAAAATTTCTTGAGTCCCGTAGAGTTGTGAAAAAACTGAGTTTTGCGGATTTAAAAAAAAACACCCACGGGCAAATAATGCTTATGTTGTTAAAAAGCAAATTAAGTCCTCTAATAATTAAAACTTAAAATATTTTTAAATGTAATTCCTTAGGTTTTTAAATTTATATCAAAAGTTTCTATTTTTGTGTGTTAAATTAAATTTGAGTATTCTTTTAATTTCCATTTAAATTGTATACAAAACGTAAGTCCACAACGAAACAAATGCTTCAGATCTCATGTGACTTCGACAGTTTATTCGTTACCTCAACACGCCCCAGATTAAAACACTAGACCTACGTCAGGGTGAGTTTATGATTTTCAAAAAAATGCCTTAGGGCGACCCTAGGGTGACTGGCCTCAACGACCAAACTAAAAACTTGAAGGAAAACATTGATGTCTATGTAGACATTATATCCGACCGTATTGAATCTGTAGTGCATTAAGCCCACGAACTCATTAGCTTGGCAATTTTGAAAAAAGTGTTTTACAGATTAATAGCAAGTTTCATTCAAGAAAAGATTTGCTCTTTGTCTAAAGACTGGATCTTTTTGAATTTTCCGAGTTGAATTTGCACAAACAGAGCAATTCTAGATCAAATCTCAGAACAAAAGATTATAAATCTGATGGGTTGGCAAATTTGATCTGAACGCTCACATAGGTACATAGGTAGTGATTGGTAACTGCTGTCAAAACCTATAGGAGACAAAACCCAAGTTTGGTAAACTTGGAGAAAATTTCTAGTTACCAAACAGTCATCATTTAAAAAGTCTTCTGTCGAACGACAAATGGAAAATATTTTATTAATTTGTTATAAACTTGTACCAGTCCGTGCTAAAAAATAAACAAATTAATGAACCAAAAAGATAATAATTTAGATTTTATAAATTTAGTGGAGTTTTTGATTGCTTCGTCCCCGTTTTCCTCGTCATCTGATGATGAAGAAATGGGAAAATTCCTAAACGCAAATCTTGTGCATAATATGCCAAGCAAAATTTCCCTAAACGCAAGCAGAAAAATCTCTGCTAAGCACACTGTTCCAAAACGCAGTTCATTCTTTTTTCTTGCGCAAGCTTCATTGCATTTGTGCAAGTTCTAAACTTTTGTTGCGCACTTTACTTGCTTTTTTATTTTTATCGGGTTTGATTAGCATGAGACTTGCTGTGCAAATCTTGCGTTTACGATTTTGGCCTATGGTTTTTTCAGGAATGTGTGTGTCAGTCATTCACCAATACTACAATTAAATCTGGAAGAAAGTTTAATTGAAAAGATCAAATATCAATTTTAAGAGATCTTTGAAATTTGAATCAATCTCTCTATTGTTCGTTGAGCCCTGAAGTCGCCCTACGGTCGCCCTAAAGCGTTTTTTGAAAAATCTGAAGTCCCCTGATAGGCAAATTCTGTGGTTTTTGAAACCTAGGGTCGCCCTCAACTGGCCCTAAAGTAGATCTAGGTTTTTAGCTGGGGCAAGTTGAGGTAAATGAATAAAACTTGGGGTTGTCAAAAAAAAACATAGGTCGACCCTGGGTAAAGTTGAACAAACGAACCTATTTTTCCAGATTTAATTGCTGTTTTGGTAAATGACTGACACACAATATTTTAACATTACAAACTTCCTCTGACATTTTCATTTCGGGATAGAACATTGTTCATAAAAACACTATTTGTTTTTATTTTTTACCATAGACTGGCAAAACACAACAAATTAACAAAATATTTTCCATTTGACAAAAAGACTTTTTTATTTTTTTTCAATTCATTTTTATTTACCATTAAAGTAATTCATAAAACTAACCCACTTATCAATAACTTAAAACTAACTTACTGGACCTTTACGGGCGATCTAAGCTATACTACATATCTTATTTATAAAGCCTTTCGGCCTAAAGAGTATCTTAATGTTATCGTTTCATATGGTTTTATTTTTCGCCAAGAAAACGCGATAAAAAAAACTTGGTATCTTTATATTTTTTTTATATATATATAACTAAAAACTAACTATAGATACAATAAAACTAACTTAAACTGAGTAAACCTAACTTATGCTAATTAAAACAAACTTAAACTATTTAGAATACCTAAAAATACATAGAACTACTTAAATCTACTTAAAAACTAGAACAGCCACAGCAGCATTTTTTGTTGTTTTAATTTTTTTTGTGTATTTTTTGTATAAAGCATGCAGACACATACAGACATACATACCCATACACATACATACGTTCATACATATACATATACGCACATACATACACTTATGCCTCCGCCTACCTACATATTTTTTTAGTTTTTGTTGGTGCCACCCTGACTGTCCCTAGTACCTAATTTTCCTAAATCTATGTAAGTCGGCCAAGACATACCATCTTATTCGACTTTAATTATCCGCCTGATCGCATTGTAACCACCAGAACTGGTTATCTTGCTTCGCCCTATCCCTTCGGTCCCTATCGGACACAGTCCGACTGAACCGAAGGCGCTCCTCTCCACCTTGGACGATGACATCTCGGCCGTATAGGAGTCCCTATCTACAGTTTTGCGGCTGACGTGGTAGATTAGCGGAACCGCCATTTTATCCTGTATTAGCCCTATTCACACAAAGACTTTTTACATGTATGTAATCTGCCAACCCATCAGAGATCAAATCTTTCGTGTTCAGATTTCATCTAGATTTGCTCTTTATGTTGCAATGAAACTCTTAAAATTCAAAAAGCTCAAATCTTTTGACAGAAAGAGCAAATCTTTTCTTGAATGAAACTCGATATTATTTGCTGTTCTCAATAACGCTATTGCCAAATAACCATAAGGAGAATCGACAACTTTTTATTTCATATTTCCTGCCACATTTGTTTTAAACATTTTTGTATTTTATATTATTTTATTATAGGTTATAATGCTTCCATGTGGCCATGTTTGCATTTGTGAAGATTGCTCTGAGAAAATCACAGTATCATGTCCGGTTTGCCGCACAAAAATTCTAAGCAAAGCTGCTGCTTTCATTTCATAATCAGATAAGGCTATATACCAAATAAATTCAAAAGGAACAACGGTGAAAAATTGTGGATTTAGAAAATAAGTTAATTTATTAACCAAAGAAATGCAATAAAATTAGGTTATAAACAAAATTTAAAAAAAGGTAACTTGAAATTTTAAAAATAATAACAAATGTTTTATTCAGCTATTCATGATATTTCTGTAGTCAGATTGATCTTTTAACATTTTCAAAAAGACTTGATATTTTTTATTGTGAAAGTCACTGGTTTCACTGTTTGGTTTCAGAATAGTTCCTGTTCCACCCATTGCAGCAGAGGCTTCCTAGAATATTGTTTCAGTGCAAAATAAACACACAACACAATCTTATACAATCATTAATTTACCTCTAATGAGGGGTAAACTTTAGCAGCACACGCTCCCAACATTGCTGCTCCAACTAACACCATTTCCTGTTCGTTAGGTATAATTACTGGTAGGTTACAAATATCGGCATGAATCTGAGTATAAAGTCGATTTTTCGCTAATCCCCCACAAAACAACAGAGTGGTAAATTTAGGTCTATTGTATTTTACCAGATTGTCCATGATATGCCTTGTGCCATACTGTAGAAAAAATTAACACTTAATAACGTTATTTGCAAAATGGTAAGTATACACTTATTTTACCCCTAAGCCTTGGACAAAAGCGAGATAGAGCACAGCTAAACTTTCTTCATTGGTGCTCATGTTAAGTCCAGAGATCTGAAAATCATGAAAATTTGCAATTGTGTACATTAGAAAGGTATAACAGAGGGTTTACCATGCCCTTGAGACTTGCATCTGCGATTGGTGATCGATTTCCATGAAAATCCGGCCACACATGTAGATCTTTTGTCAAGAAACAAGAATCCTCTAATCCACGTTCGTTTTGCATTTTCTCTAAGATATTATAGATATAAGAATGAATGTTTCTATAAAACGCAAAATAATTAACTAAACCTTTGCTGAACTCGTTTTGATATATAATAAAGAATTTACCTTCCCATTAATTTCCTACTAATCCCTTCATAACTTGGGTGTGTTTTAATAACATAATCTAACAAAAACCCTGTAGCACTCTGTCCACCTTCATTCAAGAAGAAATTTGGCATAATAGCATTTTTATAAGGACCCCAAACTCCCTTAGCTGGACACAATTCTCGAGTCATGCTCATATGGCATGTAGATGTTCCACAAATCAAAGCCATTTTTCCTTCAATAGATTTCGATCCACTGTCAGCATTACAACCAAACATTCCTAAAGCTCCAGCATGTGCATCAATTAATGATGTTCCAACAATTGTTCCTGGTAGAAGAGTAAAAGCCGCTGCAGCTTCATCACTAAGACCCTTGCCAACCGCAGTTCCTGGATCACATACCGTTTGGCCAATTATTTCGAAATTATTCTGACACAACTCTTCCAAATCGATAGCTGTTAGAAAATCTCTGGACCAGGAACCACCAATAGCGTCATAATTCCATTTGCAAACCACCGAGCACAGTGATCTCGAATCACAACCAGTACTACGCCAGGTTAGAAAATCCGGCAAATCAAATGCTCGCCACATTTTGTTCCATGTTGATATATAACGATTCTTTTTTAACCATAGCAATTTAGGCATTTCCATTTCGACAGACACTTGACCCCCAACATAATTAAGCAGTTCATGGTTTGTCGAGTTTATAAGTTCTGCTTCTTCAGTGGCTCGATGATCCATCCAGAGGATAATATTTTGCTCATGATTGCCACTCAAGCTAACTGATAATGGTTCACCATCTTTGCCAAGTATAACGAGCGAGCAAGTTGCATCAAAAGAAATTGCAACAATTTCTTCCTTGGGAATATTCTGAACAACATTCTGCGGAAAAATTAATAAATGGAATTTATTAAATCAAATGAGATTTATACTCGATATTTAAGAGGAAAAATAAGACTTATGGAAATAACTCCATACATGCCTATTTATAAAAGTACCATTTATAAAAGTACAACTTTTGTGGACCCATTGGGTCACTAGACCATTCGACTTCCGGAACTACATAGTGTTTCATCAAATTTGTCCTGTCTTTTGGTAGAACTTAAAATGATAAGTGCATGTAAATTTAATTATAGTTCATGAAAACATTTTCAAACATGTTGAGACTACCACTTATAATTTATGTTGTTTAGATGCGTTTTTTTTTAATTTTCATTTCTGGTTAAAAATTACAACAACATAAAAAAGCTTGAGCCAAAAATTTTCCAAGCTTTTTCCCAAACTCTAATCAAAAAGTAAAGCAATAAATCTGTACGAAAAGGACAAAGAAAAATGTCGTCTGTATTCAAAAATGCCCGTATTCAACAATCGAACCATAGCTATCCGGATAGGTTGATGTTGATGTAATCCCGTTTAAGAACACATCTTATGAAAAAACAACTGCAAAAAAAAATCCCAAGCATCTGAAAAACTTTGGTATACTCTTGTATACCCTAAGAAATGTCAAAAACATATGCATAAGCCCATACAAATTTAACATATCCGATGTTGGTTATTCAGAAACTTGAGTGGATATTAACCTTATGGGATTTTCCATTGGTAAATTCAGAATTTCATGCGGAATTTGATATTTTTCGTGGCGATTTGAATAAGATCTTCTTTTGCTATTGGGGTTTTCGTTTGTTAAATTTATATATATTGATCAATAAATTGATTTTTTTTTCGTAACGTTTCGAATACGTTTTCAGATTGATTTTTATTTGCTATAGTATTGGTGTATATTTGTGTCTGTGAACCAGCTAATGCAAAGTGGTGTTAGTAAATGAGGGATAGATCTGCCGAAAAATCCAGATCTGCAAAATTAATTTAAAATAAAAAAATAAACCAATTTATTTGGCCAATCGAAGGCAAATATTGTCAAAATCAGTTTTTTGACAGATCTAAATAAAAAATAAATTGATTTGTGTTACCAAACGATAACCACACGAAACTGAACTTCCAATTATACTAGGGCTTAGTAGTATTAGTAAAATGCGGGGTAGATTCGCCGAAAAATACGGATTTGCGAATTAGATTCAAAATCAAAAAAACATTAATATTTGTTGTCCAATTGAAGGATTTAATTGTAAAAATTGACAGATTTGTATCAAAAAGAATTAGATTCTAGTACCAATGGAAAACCACATTAGATAAGCTTTCGTACTGACATTTGGTACCCATTCCAAAATTTGACCACAACTACTGGTGACGGTTTATTTTTAAATAACTGTGTACACATTCTGTTGAAAACAAAACAGTTTTTAGTAAAAAGAAACATTTAACAATTGTATTCAACAATTAACGGTGTACATATCTATTTTGTTCGGTTTTTGACAACAAAGGAAATAAAATGATATATGTACGTGTTTCAGGAATCATGTCGTATTTTGCTTATATATGTATGTATATCGATGGGTTTAGGAAACATTTTTGAAAATACAATTTTTTCCGCAAGGGGTTAGCCCTGAATTTTTTTCAAAAATCTTCCAAAAAAATTAAAATGGCAAATTTTACACCAAAACAAAGGTCTGTTCAATCCATTTCAAGTGCAAACCGCAGCTTTTTCTGAGGCATGGTTGCCGAGATATCAACTTCCAAGGCAAATTAAATGCAGTTGGGTTGACAATCACGAGACCAATTTTGGATTGCAATATCTCGAGAACCAGAAGCGTTTGGTTTTCATGTGTGGACAGGTATTTAATAGACATTTCTTTTCATGTATACATAATTCAGCATTATGCTGCGATATGCAGTAGGTATTATAGGGCAAGTTTTGCATTTGGAAAAAAATCGAACTCGAGATTTTAATCAAACTTGACATTACGATAATGGAGAACACCAAAAAAAGTGGGTCCCGCAATTCAGCCTGTCTGTCTATCTCTACAACGGCTGAAACGATTTTCTTCAAGCCTTATTTAAGCGTTTTATGTGATTGTCTAAAATAGATTTTTGAATCGTTTTTAAGGTCCAAGACTTAAGGTACCTGCCATACAATTTTTCTTACCATCTTATGTCGTTTTTATTTGGCAATCCGGAAGCTTTCCGGACTCTTCTGAAAGCGTTCACTTGGGAAAAAATTCAGAATCATCAGAATCACACAAAAGTGTTCAGTTGGGATCCCGAATCGGAGAACAATTCCGGATTGCCAAATAAAAACGCCATTAATTATCTCGAAAACGGCTCGAGATTTTGATAAAAAAAAGCGTGTGCACTATTTTAGATATACATATACCCTACATTTTGGTCAACAATTTTTTTTTTTTAATATTTTGTTACTAACGGTACCTGCCATACAACCATTTTTTTTATTTTGAACTTTCTCGTAAACGGTTCTCCGGATTTCATTCCAAAATTTTTATAATTTTTTAAAATGTCAAATTGTTAATAATACTGCATATCAAAATTTTCAAAAAAATATTTTTTTTTTTTGGATTTTTGAAAAAATAAATATTTTTTTTAAATTTCAATATTTCAAATGGAATGGATGATTTTTATTGAAATTTCGTTTTTAAGTTTATTTTATTAAATATTTAAAATTGTTATACCAAGTTTTTTTTAGAAAAAAAAATTGTATGTAAGAAATTAATTAAGAAACGACTTTGAAAATATATTTAGATTCTTAATTGAAACCTTTTGCATATGATGGGATCGAACATAAGAGCAAGTTCGTTCAATCCATTCGTGTATTTTATTTTTTATTGCTTTAATAGTCTTATTTTATATAAAATTTCAAGATTAAAAAAAACTATAAAGTGAAGTTGATAACGCAGCACGTGCACTAAAATGAATTGATGGTTAATTATTAGATGTTTGTGGTTTTCACTTTATCGCTTTTTTATAAATCTAGTAATCATAGGAAACAATAGATAGAGTAATCGTTCAACTAAACTTCATACTATAAGTAAATATTTGTAAAATCCATGAACCAATTGATTTTTGAAATATTCACGTAATTATTTTTAAAGACACTGCAAACAAAAACCGACAAATTAAATCACTTGGTGTTCTATTTTTATGTCTGCTTATGTTTTTGTTCAATCATCCGACAAAATGATAGAACCAGATTTACAATTCACTCCAGTCACTATAATGTGAATGTTAACCTAATAATCAAGGTTATTTTTGTTGGAAGATTATCAGTTTCAAGTCTACTTTTGTGTGGGATTTTCATTGCTTTCGAATCTTGTTAGTAACTTACCGCTACACAAATTGCAACCGAGTTCCAAATATCATCTGAAGATTGTTCAAAATGATCTTGTTGTGGATTCCATGTTTTAATCGGTCTGATTGTTTGCTTTAGTACTTTACCGTCGGAGGAAACTAGAGCAGCTCTTGCACTTGACGTACCCACGTCTACACCGACGAAGTAGATTCTAGGCATGACTTATTATTTTTTTTTTTTAATTTTATAAATTAGTCAAGGTCGCTTTAAATTAACTAGAGATCTTGACTTGATCGAGAAGTGTTCATAAATGCTTTAGTCAAGACCTCATACAATATACGTGGTGTTCTTATCACGTTCGAGTACTTAACTAGAGAGATTGTAGCAGCAATCAGTGGGTATATCTTTCGTCAATATGTAGTTTGAAGCAAGTTTTCATTTGTTTATGTTTACACAGCAAAAAGCTGAAAGTAAAGTGCTTGTAGTTTGAGAGAGCTAGCTCCGCACATTGCCCAATACCAATAGTCTGAGAAAACTATCACTTCCAGGCGTGTTACTTGCTTTGCGATGTCAAATGAATTGAAGTCATTTTTATGTAAAATGTAGCCCTGTGTGAATTGTTTAATTTTATTTTACAATACCTATGCAGAACATTTTACAGATTGCTTAGTTTGAGTGAGTAGATATAGTAATTTAAAGTGTGGGTGGATTTATTTATTTTTGTTTATTCTATTTAAAGCCAATGCTCCCACTTTCTCACTTTGCCAAAGTTATTGAATGTTTTTATAAGCTGTGGTGGGTTAGAAAAGTTTCCATTTATTTTAAAAATATAGAATCCAATGTTTAATAATTAAAATAATGAAATTAAACTTACATATACATATGCACTTTCTTTTAGGATTTATTTTTGTTTTTCATAAAAAACAACTTTTGAATTGATAAGTCACCATGTCAGAAATTTGCGTTTTTGCTTGGCAATCCGGAATCTCTCCGGTCCGATATCCAAACTGAACAATTTTTTTTGATTTTGACGATTCTGAAAATTTGGAGTGATTGTATATGTGAAAATAGTTGTGGACGTGAAAATAATCAAAATAAAAAAACGTTTGTTGCACAATTTTGATACAAAAAATGACAACAGTCGAGCTTAACGTTCAAGTATATGAATGTGTGGGTAGGAGTGCTTCTGCTCTCTATTCTTATTTCAAATGCAGAAGCAAAATTCTCTTCTTTTCTGAATCAGAATTGTAATTTTTTCCCAAGTAATCACTTTCAGAAGATTCCAGATTGCCAAATCAAAACGACATACGTTCTCTTTAGCGACTTAAAAATGTCGCTTAGACATTTTGTGTTGCAGACTAATTTATGAATAATGATTGCAAGGTGTACTAAATTCTTGGTCTATACAACTTTTTTAAAATATTATTCAACGAGTAGTATTCATATTTTCGTTCGTTGAACTTTAAGGGTCGAACCAGGTTTGATCGACAACCTCAAGAGTTGTCAAAAAAAAACTGGGGTGGAATCGGCTAGGGTGATAGTCAATTCTTTGATTTATCTATAGCTATAGTTTTAACTTAGCTATCTAAATAATTTCTATAAGGAACCATAGAGAGAAGAATGATCAAAAAGGTAGTCAATTAAACGATCGATCGCTTTTGTGTTACGTGTTACGGGCACTGGCTGTTCGGTTTTCAAAACACAACCGATTTTTTTTAAAGTATTGTATACTCTTTTAAATTTTAATGGCGCGAAGCCGTTATAAACTATTTTTAATTGAAATTGTTTACTCTCAAACTCTCAATTTTCACAGGCATTTAATTTCGGTCATGATAAATAAATACAAAAAAATAAAAGCTTTGTTCCCAATAATCAACACAAAACAATAACATATTCTCACTCCAATGTTCCCTTTTCTTTTCACGTCAGTCCGAATTTAATAAACAACAGGTTAAAGTTAAGAAAAAAATCAAACTCTCAGAATTCAAAACAAACAAGAAATACTTACATATGTATGTATGAATGTACTTTAAAAAAAAAAAAAATACGAAAGATTATTGCGTTTGAGCAGTTTAACATACGAAATATATACACGTTTAAGTTAAGTTATCCACAACAAGTGGGTCAACGTAAAATTCCTATTAATAAAAATTAATTTCAAAAGTATTTTGTTCAATAGGTATAGAAAAGAAATTAGTTTCTGCGGTAATACTTTGTACGGAGAAAAATTTATTAACGAGTTAAGTAAAGGAATTTTGCTTGGCACATCGACTCCACATATCTAAAAAAAAAAATGTATAATAATATGTCCTCGACACATACAAAGGCTTTTTTTTAAGACGTTTCCTTAGTAACCAATATACATTTGTAATCAATACAAAGTAAACAACTTGAAATATTATCCAATTTCGTTTGACCTAGAAATCTTAAAGAAATACGATTTCTTGATTTAAAAAAAAATCAGTTTAAAGCTAGGTGCACTACTCCTGCGGTTCGTCATGTCTACAATTTCTAAAAACAAAACATTAAATCGCGATGTGCATATCCGCTACTTGGACATGCTGGAAACCATCACAGATACGTGCTGTGAAATTTGTCAATGTGATTGCTATAGTTCGCACAGTGCATTTAGTACAGAAAATATAGAAGCAGCACCTGTATCTGTCCGGCTGCCTCCACCAATAAGCAAATCGGACAACAAGAAGACTTCCCAGAGAAAAAAAACAAAGCCAAGTGGCAGTAAATTAAAAAGATCCAAGAGTGCTTCTTCCTTTTACACCAAAGACTGCAAGATCCTAAAACAACTCAATTGTCATGATAAGCTTCCCCGAGTGAAAGACACATCGCGTTATCCACGATGGTCTAGTATGGAATCTGTGGTACTTTGTGAACCAATGCGAAATTTATGTCTCTCGCCTACTGTATCCAAGGCTTTCGAAAAACTCCCTCTCTGTGATAAGAAAATTCTCAATCGAATGGCTAAGAAACGTGGTGAAAAAATTATAGATAACGAAAATGCTTGGCTAGCACAGAAGTTCTGGGAAAACGAGCAATATGAAAGGCAACTTCTTAAATGTGAGCAAATGCAAGAGTTCAAGAAGGCCATACAAAATAAAAAATTTCAAGATTATCAGCTAACAAAAGCGAGACTTAATGAAATCACTCAGCGAGATATGAACGAACTCCAACGACTCCGAGCTAGTTTGCGAGAAAAGGATAAAAGAGCTAAATGACGCTTAAAATTGGTTCAGTTGGAGAAGGATGTTATGCAGGCTCAGCGACGTAATAATGAATTGAGAAAGAGCGAAGCAGTTTCGATTTTGCAAGAGGAACAAACATTAGACGAACAACTTCGAAAGTGCGAAATAAGTCATAAACTAGAAGAGCAACTTGAAAGAGCAGATAGAATCCGGCATCATATGCTTGATAGTTACCTAAGACGATTACGATATGATAATTATATTGAGCAAATTGTTCATGAGGAAAATTTTCGTGAAGCACAGGAATTCGAAAATATGAGGAAGTCTCAACTAAAGGAACTAATCATTCAGAAAAATGTTAAAACTGAACGATTTATTGAAAATAAACGAAAACAAAACAACGAAATGAAGCAAAAGGCCAAAATATCAGCTAGTTTGAGGGAGTTAATACGTGCTTCAGTAACTCCGGATGGTGTAAACAAACATGATGCCAAGGACCAATTTGTTCGATCTATGTCGAATATATCTTTTAACAAATACACTGGGCCAAGTTATATAAATGAATACAAATAAAAAAAATAATACGCCTAATAAACAATTTTGTTTAATAAGATTATGTATATATTTTAAATATATATATGTACTTAATTATTATTTATTACGTAGAGGTACAGCGCGCGGCTTTAAGTAATCCCTAATTTTTGTGCCGCTTAACCTGTAGTTTACTATGCATCCGTTTTCGTTTTCGTTCCATATTAGAAATGCTTACCTGTGTTATGCTGTTATTTTAAGGAATATATTCTTGGTCAGCAAAATAAAATTAAATAAAACTTTATTTGTTTTTTTTTTTTTAATGTATAATGAACAAATCTATGCTGAAATTATGCAATTCATAATTTTGCATTTTTTTTGAAAATTGGCAGCTACAATAACTGTCTTATATGCAACCAGAGATTAGCAAGTATATACTTTACTTTCTTGTTTAAAACTATAATCATAATATCGTTATATTACAAACGTATGTATATTAATAAAATCATTTTTACGATCCACGCCTTAATATTCAAATACATAACTTGTTTGAAAGAAAAATACAATATATTTTTAATTTTAAGCCATGGATAGTTTTATATAAAATATATAAAAAGGGAATAACACTATAATTAAACAAAAAAATAATATTATCTTGATAGGTAGATATTCCATTAAGCAAGTTCAAATTCGAGAACACTTTTTATGAGATCATTTCTTTCCTTAGCCGATGGTATATGTCCAACCATTCGGTCTAAAGATGCTTTTTGATAACTCACAATAAACTTATTACATTGCATAATTGTAGCCCCTGTGTAAAGAGTTCGGAACTTGGCTCGATAATCACCAATCTAAATACAAAAATATTTATAATATATAAAATTGAAGAGAAAACAAAAACTCGTACCACAGTGATCAAGGGCAAAATACTTGCAACAAACCTATGTGGTTTGTGTCGGCAACGAATTATGGCAATTTTAGTTTTATCATTACAATATTTTATACGAAATCCATGTTCTATAGAACCAACTCCAAAATCACCATAATATTGTTTGATATATTTGAGGAAGCTTTTCGTCAAGATATTGTCGTTGAAGGAAACGCTTCCCGTACAACCTTCATGAGGTATAATTTGGACAACAATATACCTAGATTAAGTCAAGAAATAAGATATGTATAAAAATATTACGAATTGGATATTCACCTGCTTTTAACACGAACCATTTGTTTATTAATTTACGTTTTACACAACAAAAACAGAAAACTTCAAATTTTATTACTGCACAAGTTCTGTCAGTGTCAAAAAACTCAAGAATTTTGAGTGATGCCAATATAAATATATTCTCTGAGCTTAAGGTAATGGCCTCAGTCAACAGTAATAACATTCAATTATTACAATTTAAATCACAAAGTTGAGAATAATTTCTGAATTACAAGTTTACAATTGAGTTGTAACCTGTATGTTAAAGATAGCTCCATTATAACTCAAATACAATAAAATTTTTGTTATAAATCGTAATCCGTGCTATATACTAGGGTCGCGCACATAAGCAACTTAAAAATCAATCAACGAGATAAACCAACACACAGCCAATATTTTAATTTAATGTGCGCGCAGTTACATATAGTTCGGTGTGATACAAACTGAAGAACTTATATGGGGCGACCGTTCGATTTGTACCAAAACACAAACTTTTAAGTTGCTCGAATCGCGGACTGAATAGCTTTAGCATGTGTGCACACTCTCATAAAGTCCATGGTATTCACTTTAGCAACCAAACTGTTACAAAACTATGCCTTAGCATGCATAAGTCCCAGAAATCTTTTTTCGTTTTAACAACCGCGGAGATACCGGATAAACCTCAGAAACCATATAATTTTTTTCCGCAGAAATGAACTGTCAAAGTTTGTATGGAAAAAATATTCTGCAAAGCAGATAAATTTATCTCACGAACTTGACGTAGATAGATTACAAATAAAACTCATAAATTTAGTACAACGAACATCAGCTGACTATTTCCTACTTTAGCAAGTATTTTAAGGGGGCGTTCATGCGATCCAGTGGAAAGATATATATGTGCAAAGCAATGGAAATTTCCAATATGCAGACCACAAATTTCATGAAATAAATTATTTTATAAATTCGATTGCAGCATTTATTTCTTACCATCTCTGTAGAAATAAATAAAAAACAATTTGACTTCTAATGTCAGTTCGACTGACATTTGTCTACTTTTTACCTTGTGGATGCGCAAGGTTAGAGAATTCTCGCAATTCTAATTCCTGATGCCTTTTTTATCCACAATGGATTAAATAATGGCGATTTCGGTTCAATAAATAGGATTCGCTACTAAAACCAATATTGTGAATGATCTTCACGCCGCTCGGAGCAAAGTATTAAACAAAAATATTACTTTCAAAAGCCATCTATTGCCACTCTTGGCATGCCCACCATATTTAGTCAATAGACAAAGGAACAAGGGCCATCTTTTGATATTTTATATAAGATAAATGCTGACATCTATTAGAAAAATTTGTTTTTCTTTCATTTTAGGAAAGAGATTGCTTTTAGAGTTGAATTCGAAATAAAACAAATAAAAATCTAACTTTAATTTTCCAATTAAATTAATTCCTTATGTTAAATCAATTTATTTAGAAAATTGATTCTCTTTTGTTAGTTTTCCGTTCTTTTTAAAAAATGCAAAATTATATATAAACATAATTAAGTAATAATTTCGTAACCATACTTTTCATTTTATTTGCATCGGCCAGAAAATTGTTTTAAAAAAATAAAATTTAAATAAAGTCATGTATACTTTCCATATATACATACATAGAAGAACTAAATAACCATTGAGGTTTGCGGCTCGAATTCACTTCTGATGGTTGATGGAAATAGTAGATATATGCGAGTTCAGTATCTACTTTATACATTGTAAGAATATTCATGAAACCGTGCTAGGCTTCGCACATCGGAAAATGATAAAAGTTTACGAAACACGTTTCACGAACGCACCTTAAAATCAACTTGTGTAAACGTGGTTAATGATTTTTTTCTTCCTATATTTTGACTTGTCGTCCAAAAATAATACGAGGAAGGAGGATAGTTATACCATGATTGTGACACATAAAACTCAAAAGTAAATGTCAAAAGTTTTTCACATTTAACAAATTCAGATGGTAAGGTTTCCCACAAAAAATTATGCGGAAAAGCTTACCATTTTTTGGTAAACTGTTTTAATTTTGGGAGCTCATTTACTATTTTACCACTTTAACTTATATTACGTAGTTGTGTTAAATCTTAGATTTTATTTTTTTCCTCGAAAAGTTAAAACAAAAACTTAAATGTAGTTTAAACGTTTAAATCGTGTGCTAAATTTTATTAGTCGCGTCGAAAAGTAAAGAAAAAATAAATTGATATTTGATCTAGCCTTAACTCTATTTCGCTCATCCGCAAAGAACTATAATATAGTTGCCTACTTTTTTCTGTAGAAAATAGAGAAATAAAATTTTTGGATTTATATATGCATTTCTTTGCAAAAAAAAATCCCTTAAGCACTGGTACTTAATAATATTCGTGACTTCCACTGGGAGCTGGGTGGCGCTCGTGTGTTCCTACTTGCAGAGAGATCCAACGCGAAGTTGGCTCCTAACCGTCCATATAAAGTATGTCAATGACAAATCCTTTTTGAATCCGTCTCGAAAAAAAAGAGATTCAATGCGGATCCAGAAAAAAAATTGGTTTTAATTTGAAACGAATATGATTTCCAGAAAAAATTGACGGCGGATCGGCGGCAGGTCGATGCTTTTATTGAAACGAAATCGATATAAATTCCTTCCGGGTGATTTGGGAAAACATACAGTGTGTTTCTTTATCATTCTGGCATGTCCAGAATATTCGGAAAACAATCTTTGAGTTTCTTTATTCCATGGAATATTCCGGATAAAAAATTTCGTTGTTTGGAACGTTTGGAATGGATACTTTGTATTCCATGTTAAACACGGAATGAAGAGAATATTCTCCGAATAACCCTCATATGAAGGCAAAAAAAATGACAGCAGCCAAACACAAAATCAAGTAGTTAAGTAAACAAAATGGATGACCAAACATTTTTTATATTTTTATTATTGAAATATAAATAACAATTAAATTTGAGTTTAATGATAATAATTTATTTTTACTATTTTCCAGAGAGATATCTGTTTTTTTGTCATCATCACAACACTTTCAAATAGCTGATTGATGCCATCTTTTTTCGGATAGTATTTTTGTTTCTTTATTCATTCCATTCTGGATATTCTAGATAAACATTTCGTCTTTTCCATCCATTCTATTCCTTATCGCGAATAAATAGAGAAACACACTCACAAATTGATAAAATTTTTCGAGATTTCAGAAACCCGACCAAGTTATTTTCCAAGCCATGAACACGTTTATTATTTGACATTTCAAATTTCGTGACAGCACAATGCACAAGGCACCGCACCGCTACGAAGCATTTTAAACTGAATTCAATTTCTATTTATTTTTACGAGAAAACACAAATTTGATTATATTAAAATGCTGAATAAAGGTTTTCCAATTTTAACTTTATCATGCCAAAGAAATTTCCAAAACTGTCGTCGTTTTATATTGTCTTGTAAACATCACATTGAATCTGATGCATCAGCTCCGAGTTTGCTACCAAAGGATGCCTCAATCGTTCTTTTTCCTGGACAAGGATCACAGTATGTTGGTATGGGAAAAAACTTAATGCGTTTCCCAGAAGCACGGTCCATATTCCATTTGGCAAATGAAGTTTTAAAGTACGACATTTTAAAAGTCTGCCTTGAGGGACCTAAAGAAAAGCTGGACTCGACGGAATTTGCCCAACCAGCAGTTATGATTACATCCTTAGCAGCCTTAGAACAGCTTCGCGAAGAACGTCCAAAAGCCATAGAAAACTGCATGGGTACTGCTGGCTTCAGTTTGGGAGAGATAACTTCTTTGGTATTTGCTGGTGCGATACCATTTGATAAAGCCCTCAAACTTGTCCAAGTACGGGCTATAGCTATGCAGGCTGCATGTGATCATGTTAAGAGTGGAATGAGTATGGTGATATTCGGACCAGACTCTGAAATCAACGAAGCCTGCAACCAAGCGAAGCAATGGTGTTTGGAAAAAGGGTTAGAAAATCCAACCTGTAGCATAGCCAACTATCTATATCCACATTGCAAAGTAATTGCTGGCAATATTGAGGCACTCGAGTACCTTGAAAAAAATGTAAAAAACTTCAAAATACGCCGAATGAAGCGTATTTCTGTGAGTGGAGCATTTCACACACCTCTCATGGAATCTGCTATCCAGCCATTTTCAAAAGCCCTGCGATCCATAGAACTAAACGATCCTTTAATAAAAGTTTACTCGAATGTTGACGGCAAGACTTACCGCAATGCAGAACATATTCAAAAACAGCTTCCGAAGCAGGTTGGTTACATTTATATCATATTAAACATACCCACAAATATTAATTTAAAAAAAAATGTACTTTAGATTGTGAAGCCAGTTAAATGGGAACAAGTCTTACACATGATATATGGCCGAAAACAGGGCACAGATTTTCCAAGAACCTTTGAATGTGGACCTGGTCGAGGATTAAATCAAATATTGAGCAAAGTAAATGCCAAAGCTCACAATACGTCATATAACATAGAAGCGTAGCGTTAAAAAAAATGAATAAAAAGTATTGAAAACCAAACCTTACGCGCATGTCATATGAGCTGAGAACTTCGAATGCGAATAAACCTTTTTAAGCAATTTCAAGGGGAAATATCAACTTACTTTTATTTTAGTTTTTCAAAGAAATTAATAAATTATCTTATTTTCAAAATTAAAAAAAAAAACTACAAATTATTTAAATATCAAAAAATTACATTTTAATATTTTCTACGCAACAGTAGAAAATATTAAAATGTAATTTTTTGATATTTAAACAATTTGTAGTGTTTTCTTTTTTTAATTTTGTAAATAATATAATTTATTATCTTCTTTGAAAAGTTAAAATAAAAATAAGTTGATATTTGCCCTTCAAATTGCTTAAAATAGTTTATTTGCATTCGCAGTTCGCAGCTCATATGAAATGGGCTTTATGGATTTTTTAAAATTTTTTTTGAAAACCTGCTGAGAGCAGATAACTTTTTGAAAGTTTTACTTATATTATAAATGTGGACATATGGATTTTTGAAACGCAATTAATTAATTTGAAGGGTGTGTTCTTATTCCGAAAAAATACACAGTTCATATGGGAGAGCTTAAATGTAAAATGTTTAATGCCTGAAGATTTGTTTGTTTTGATTTACAATTGGATTTCCAAACATCAAAATTCTAGTGTAATTCGTAAATTGCACAACTATTTTTTGCAGAAGTTTCAAAACTGCAAGTCCAAAAATTTAAGAATTTTCTAAATTTTATTCAACTATAGAACTGTATGGTATAGTTTCCTTAAACTGTAAAACTAAATTATTTCTTACACCTCCATGAGGAACCTTCTGTTGGATGTCCTACTGAGCATATGTAGAAGATTCTTACACTTCAGATGCACGTCACGGAATGTCAGCTTATGGTTTTTGCTGTAGACATTAATATAGATTCCAAATACCACTATAAGTCCCGACCACAAATATCTTAAGAAAACAGAAACAAAATTAACACACAATAATTAAAGCTTTTAAGTTAGACATACTGCATTGTAAATGGTTTACTAAAGAAGACAAAGGAAATAGCTATCGTAACCGCTTTGCGTGCGGTTGTGACAGTTGCAGCAATTGGAGCACCAGTCGATCTCACCAAAGCCAAGACGAACTGTATTCCTAAGTAACCAGATAAGCTGAATAGAAAAGCATAACCGAATGTTTCCGTAGGAAACTTAAGGAAAACAATATCGTTAAATCAGCCAAAAATAATTAGCGTAATTAGGTATACTTACCTCTAAGCAGAACTGCAATCCCGGTGTAAGATTCCCGCTGAGGATCATTATAACAAACAAATAACAGAATCCTAGTCCATACGAATAAAGAACGACTTCACTGCTTGGAGCTTTATGATCACGCATAGCCTTCTCCTGGACATTGCCAATGGCAGCATCACAAAGCAATGCCATAGAAATCATGGCTACACCAAAGGTGTTAAAATTTGGAGATACCTGCGAATCGGCAAGAGTAAACAAGGCCAATCCAAGGCACATTGCAACAGCAGCAAGAAAATCCAGCGGGCCATATTTCTTGCCTTGTATCAAAATACTTCCAATAAGAACAGGAATAAGCTTGCAACACTTGAAAATCACCTGAGTGGGGTAGTTCAAGTAGCCCAGACTAGAATTTGAAAGACCCATAGTGCCCAAAGTGAGGGCGGCCAGAATTATGTATGTTCTCATGGGTATACATCGCTTTTGGCTTTTGTTTTCGATTTTCCGTTCAAATAAGCCAAAAAGAATGTAATAGAAAAATTGAATAAGAGTCAAGAACCAACCGAATGGCTTGAAGCCTTCTAAAGTGAAGATGAGTTCCTGCATATAGCCATAAAGAAGGTATAGAATAAATACTCCGGTGCAACAGCATATAAACTGTGTAGTCTTATTGTAGTAGGTCAATGTGAAGCAGAGGATTTTCAATTCTTCTGGTTCAGCATTTTTAACTAAACTGATGTATGCTCTTTTTTCGGTTCCTCCGATTCCATTGACCACAGTCGAATCCGGTTTGTTGTTGGAGCTCATCTTACTATTCTACACCAAAACACTTAAGACTATTTAATCACGGCATTTCTTTTTTGAATAATGTGCAAACTGAAATATTTGAGATAAACGATAAAACGAAGTAGATGTGGCAAAGGAAATACAGAAATTTGATAAGAAATAGCTCTGGCTTCCGAGTTTTGTATGGCTGTTTTGTTTTTCTTGAAGTATACGCCAAAAAGACGTGTTTATGGATTTTACTGTTGAATTGTAACTTGTGTCAAAAGCTGGGATGTTATAATTAAATTATTGCATCAATTATGTCGATTTCGTTTCAATAAATAGGATTCGCTACTAAAACCAATACTTTTTGCTTTGAAACGAACGATTTCGGACGTAATCTCTTTTTGGGACTGTGTGTGTTGTTTGGCAGCTCTAAAAAAAACAAATCTTCAATTCGTTAAAACATCATTATTTCGTTTTAATTTCCCGAATCCGACGCGGGGGAGTTCCTAAACCCACTTGCACTTTTTTAATATTTGTTTTCAAGAAGTTTTTAACAATTTTTTTTTTTAGTTTTTAATATATTAATTTACTTTTTCTGTACACTGGCACAAAATAAAAATTAATTCACAACACACCCTTCAAGCAAGCGACTCCGTTTTGGATCCGAAACCACTTCATAAACGATCCAATAACGGATCCAAATCGGATCAAATTAGTACGGAAATTAGAATCACCACGGAGCCATTATGTGAGTGTATTGTGAGAGAAAAGAGAGATAGTCTTATACTTCACCATACTCAGCGAAAACAGAACCTAAATGGAATTCAACAAAAATGAACTAATCTAATAAGAAATATGGTCTTTTATAAATATTAAACACTTCTTTGTTTATTTTACAATGATCCCATTTTTCCATTTTAAAGTATTATTTTATAAATTCTTTACACTTATTATTATGTATTTTGTTTTTCCTTGCAGACAAAAATGTCTTTGTTGCTTGTTTACTCTGCAAAATTGAAATAACAGTGTTTCTCTCCATTTGTCTTCATTTATAGTCCACAAAAAAAAAAACTCCCCAGTCCCCACTTTAATATCGACTACCTTAAAAACTCTCTCTATTTATCTGTCCATAAAAAAATATCGATTCTCGTTCTTCTTTTTACATGCGTATACAGAAAATTTGTTAAGATGTGTGAGACGCTCAGTTTTTTTGGATTCCAAAGTGATTCCCAAGTGAACCGAAAAATTCGGGTCCGTGTTTTTGCTTGATGGGCAACAATTGAGAAACTTCAAAACAAATATTGTAGTGTGTGTAAGAATCTGTGTACAAATCCGTTTTGAATCCGTCTCCAAAAAGAGATTGAATACGGATCTGTTTTTCCAGAAAAAAAAAATGTTTTAATTTGAAACGAATTTGATTTCAAAAAAAAAAATTGACGGCGGATCGACGGCAGATCGATGTTTTTGTTGAAACGAAATCGACATTAGTTTGTATTTCGCTTAAAACAAAAAAGGCTGAATTTTCAAGCGAAACGTTCGGGGTGAGTATATGGGAGGCCTTACATGGATCTGCATCTGCCGACTTGAAGAAAAGTAGAGTGGGACTATAATATAAAACCACTGATCTCTATAATACACTGGATAGTGTATTCCCACAAAAAAAACGACCCCAATAGAAAACTGTAATAATTGTAGTGGGTCCATGTCAGTATAACAGTATAACATTTTTGTTGCCAAAGTGACATTTCAAGATGGTTGCTTATGTTTGAAATTATGTTTAATCAGAGATCAGTGGTTTAATTAAGCATATGTCGATTTCGTTTCAACAAAAACATCGACTTGCCGTCGATCCGCCGTCAATTTTTTTCTGAAAATCAAATTCGTTTCAAATTAAAACCAATATTTTTCTGGAAAAACAGATCCGTATTGAATCTCTTTTTGGAGACGGATTCAAAACGGATTTGTGCACAGATTCGTACACACACTACAATATTTGTTTTGACGTTTCTCAATTGTTGTGTTGTGAATTAATTTTTATTTTGTGGCAGTGTACAGAAAAAGTAAATTAATATATTAAAAAATAAAAATAATTGTTAAAAACTTCTTGGAAACAAATATTAAAAAAGTGCAAGTGGGTTTAGGAACTCCCCCGCGTCGGAATCGGGAAATTAAAACGAAATAATGATGTCTTAACGAATTGAAGATTTGTTTTTTTTTAGAGCTGCCAAGCAACACACACAGTCCCAAAAAGAGATTCGGTCCGTAATCGTTCGTTTCAAAGCAAAAAAGTATTGGTTTTAGTAGCGAATCCTAATTATTGAAACAAAATCGACAATAGAAAGGGCACTTTCTTCAAAAAAAAAAAACAAAATTACACATCAATTTTCAACATAAAAGGAACAAATGTAAGTACGAATTTTTCTTAATAAAAAAAGCCATAGTAATGATATATTTGATTGTTTCTAGTGTGTCTTCAACAGTGTTGGATATATTGCTCGGCGCAAAATGCAATGTATTTATGTAAATATTTATTTCAAGCAATTATTTTAGTGTGAATTCCTTATTACTCGTTCTATTTTCCATCAGTTTGCTTCTGTATACGTACATTTCTTTTAGATTTATCATTTCGTTTTAAATTACTTTAAAAAATGTGTTAAAAAAAATTCTTTCCTCAGGGAACCCATTTCAACACTTACAAAAGGGTGAAGTGGCCAATCAAGCCACAACCTTCGATTATTAATTTAAAATTCGTGCCGAATTAGATGATGATGTAGAATTTATACTCACTGAAACCGAAGCTCCAACTGAACATTATGTCCTAACCGAGTTCATAAATGATGACGAGGAACAAGAGAACGAGATTAACTTTGTACTAACGGATAATTTAAGTGTTTGCAATGAACGACCAGTACCCGAATGCACCGAATAGTTGTAAGGACGCAAAAAATTGTCGAGCATGTTTGCGGTAAATGTTTTAAGTCATTTAAAACACTAAAGGTAAAATATTTTTAATTCTATGTGCATATATTTAATTGTGAATATTTTTAATAATGATAGGCTCTAAAGCGACTTGGTATCACGAAGGGACGAGATGCTAAAGAACATTGATAAAATTGAAAAGGAATCTTTGCACATGCATAAAAAGGATATTTGCTTTTGTTGCGGTGATAGCTACGAGTTGTTATGTTATGAGTTATCTCAGGGACATATGGGTATACTATTTATTTCTTAATTAATTGTTCACTAAATTTTATACAATATAAATTACATATTTAGTAAACGCAAAAAAAAAATTGCCAGCTATACGGTTTGGAACTGAAGAATACAAAGGCCCTCCAATTTCATGTACTCAAATACCATGAAACAATGGATAATTCGTGAGTTCTAATATGTATTATGTTTTTTTTACGTTTTCCAATAATTCAAAATTTTAGATTATCAAGTGATGTAGAAATGGTTAAAACTGTGACCGAAGCGGTCGTTATTCAAGAATACGTTTTTGAGTCCATTCCCGAAATATAACTTCCTAAAACACAATCTGTTCAAAATTACACCATCATATTGCAAAGAATAACGAAGTTTCTCCTGAATATGTGAAACCTCTTAAATCTATGACAAAAGCCGCACTTCGATCTGAACTTAGAAAATCTATGGCGGAATGTTTACGTGAATCGAATGTAAACAAATTTGAAGCAGGTGTAAACGAGGAAGAGATGCAGATTACTGAAAATGTTAGAAAACTACTTGATGTGTTAGTGGACGTAGAGACACTAACTAAGTTTGGCTGGCCAGCGGATACTGTTGAAAAGGTAAGTTAAATATGTTTTATGAGAATATTTTTTCTTTCCACTGAATTAATGTTTATTTTGGATGTAGGTTCCTTGTAAAGTTATTGAGAACTGTGGCTACAATATGACACCGATAATATTTCCCGATGACTATTTCACTAGAATGAGAGAGTATGTTAAGTTGGTCTTTACTGTTGTCATTCAAAATGATACTATAAAAGAACTATTGAATAATTATTCAATCGACGAGGTAATTGAGTTTGTTCTTTCAAGTGACAATGATGTTGATAATTAGAAATAGAAATTTAATTAAAAACAAATATGAATTTTTTGTTTGTAAATAAGTATATAAATGAATAAAATATATGTATATCAATGTTCATTATAATGAGTTCAAGATTAAAAAAGATATAATGTATTTTACTTAACGTTTAAAATAAGTATTCTTTTTTTTGCTAGCTAACTTTTATAAGAATTTTTATATTATGTGTAGGTTAAAGAAAAATAAATATATATACATATAATTTACTCACTAACAAATAGAAAATTTTGGTTTATCATTGACCTAGTGGAGTGTGGATGATATATGGAATGCGGATATAGTTGACTGTTCGTAACAATTAACAATCAGGTGCAATTTGAGATCACCAATATTGTTTTTTCCTAAATTTATCTTGTTTTGGCAATTAAAAATTAAATGGTTGTGTCTGAACTTTAATATAAATAATTATATTTCAAAATTTGCTTAGAAATTGTGAAGAATTTAGGTTGGTAAATTGGTTTAAATCGAATTGATTCCTTTCTTCGTCGGTCGTTGGTCGTTCCCATGTGAAGTTGTTTGTTTTTTATAATTTCAATTTTTTAGCACATATAACACTCCTAGTATATAAGAGGTGTCCCTTAAAAAAAAACAGTCGGGGAGCGCCCTGTTAGGCGTGATAAGAGGTTTTATTTCTGGCTGCGTTTCGTAGTTTTTCACAGAAGAAAACGCTGATGAAAGAGTAATATGTTTCCCCACCCCAAGAAATTTCTTTGGACAAAATTATTAAGACTGTCATATGAATTGAGAAAAAAGAAGGTCTTCAATCGGTTTGCGTTCCTACAAGTTTATAGAGAGTTGTTTTTGGATTTAAATTCACAAGTTTTGAGTGCACCGTAGTGTATGACCAGATAACCACAACACCAATTTCCAATTTCACTTTTTTCTGCACATCATGCACCAACTTTAACTTCACAAATCAACATTTTTATTTGCGATTATAGGTACTATAAGGCAAGTTATGTATTCGTGCAAACAAAAATCTAAGAATTAAACATGACATTACGACCATAGAGAACGCCAAAAAGGTGGGTCATGGATTTGCTTTAAACTTGGTATGTATTTTTTGTTTTTATTCGGTAATATGCACAGGTTTTTTTCATTTTTTTAAGAAGACAAATAACAGTAGCTCCCATACATTTTTTTCTGGCCAAAAATAAAAAAAACTTGTTTTTTTTCGAAAACGGCCCCAACGACTTTTTTAAAAAATCAGTTCATTAATGAACAGAGGGAACATTTTGGTAATTTTTGTTTTGGAAACAAATTGTTACTTTTGGTACCTCTAGTAGTACCATTTTTTTAAAATACTTTTTACACCATTAACTGAGCACAAATTTTATTATATGTATTTTTGTGAACTACTCGTATGTACATCAGAATTTTTTTCGTATTAAAATGTAGGTAGATATGTAGGTTTAATGTTTTATTTTTTTTTTCAATTTTTTGCGGTTTTTATTTGTTATGTATGTTAAAAGTTGTAAACAATTAATGTTGATGAACTCCAAAAGGCTATATTTATTTATTATAAAGAACAGCTGATTTGAAATTTACAGGCTGCACTTTTAATAAATTCATACACCTTTCTTATTTAAATACAATATAATCTTTATAACCATATATGTAGGTATACAGTTCACAATTTTTTTCACTGCACAGCACTTACTATCTTCAACTTCACAAAGAACTTTTTCAATTTTTTCCGTTTTGTTTTATATGAACAATTCTTATCCTATTATATCATTATATGTACTAAGAATCAAGGTAGAAAAGTAAATCTTTTATTTTTTTATAATCTAGACAAATACATTATAAGCCCATCTATATATCTTTCCACATGGACGAATCTAAAATAGGTTTCTTGTTAAAATAGTCCTTAGGAACAGCACCATCTGACTGCAGGGCTTTATTAGCAGCATATAATACATTCTTTCTCAGTTTTTCCACGTAACATATTTGCAATGAAACCACTCGAAAAACTATCACCAGCTCCTGATACATTAACAAGATTTTTAGTCTCGTCTGTTGGATAAAAACGAATGGAACGTAAGTGCATTGGTATTAATTTCAGAAAATTTTTCCCAACTCGTCATTTCCAATAGCAGAAATGAAGTGCACTGAGCCATAAAGTTTGTAGATTCCTTCAGCAAGATTTCGGCCAACTCCTCCAGCAGTTTGCTTCACTTTTACCTCCTCCTCATCGGCTCTAAACCTGCATAACTAGACTACCTACCTACTAAACAGTGTCAATGTTTAGGTACATTGAAGTTGTCAGCTCCAAGAGCAAGTTAGTATGATGCAGTCGTGCATTTTATTTTGTTTTGCTGGATAAGAATAGCTTGGGAATTTACAATTTACTGCAGGTACATACCTTAAAATGAACTCAATGGAAAACGTAGCGCCTTAGCATGTACTAAAGCGCAAAAAGATTCTCTGAAATTTGATTTTAATCATCTTACGAGATGGTCAAATTGCATTTAATTATAAATGAACATCAGTTTAGTGATTTCGTTTTTTAGAGCAGCCAACTATTTCATGTATACGAAATCTCTCACCACAAATTTATTTCCACGAGTTTGTTTTAATCAACAACTTTCTCTAAAAAAGTCACATTATATAAAGCACTTGATTAAATTATTCAAAGGCAAATTATGATGAAGAATTTTAACTTTTTTTGCTTAAAACCAATTACTAAAAGAAGGCTTCCAACACGAAAAATATATTTTCAAATTTCTAAATCAATAAATAATTCTTACTTTTATTTAATCGAATGTTTAAAATCAATAATTATTTGCAATTGATATTTATTTAAATTTCACTATTCGATTTCAATTCAATCGTCCTCATTTAAAATAAATTGTTTACGTCATTTTGTTGTTGTTGAAAACATTGAAAAAGGCAGTAGGATCTGTCCCTTTTTTTCTTTCTATTTAATTACGAGATAGGCAATTGCAATGGTGCTACTGTCAAATTCAAATGGAGTCAAAAAAACTGTTATACTTTGTAGGGAATACATTATCCAGTGTATTATAGAGATCAGTGTATAAAACAAACATAAAAGTAAGACAGGGTACACACTAATAACTTACTCGAACTCTGCTATAACTTTCTTGACACATCTCACAATCACATGTTCCTAGCTTTCAGTATGGTGCCACTCTACTTTTCTTCAAGTCTGCAGATGCAGATCCATGTAAAGCCTCCTTAATATTGAACGTTTGCTGCATATTTAGCATAAAATCGGTTTTGCTTAGAAATAATCCCATAAAAAAAGGGTTTAAAAAGAGCCGATGTTCATTTATAACTCCTGAAATTTGGAATAACACAATGAGGGGCCAAATTCCGGAAGCGTGAGTTATTTCTGTGTACACAGGAATTTGTGACACACATACACATTTCCGATCTCGCAAGAGTGCGATTCATTTTTTACAGATAACGCGTGTACAAATTTAGACAAACTTCTTCACGAATATTTCGGGGGTTAATAAATTATTTCCAGGGAAAAGAATTAACGGTTGCGGGATTGCGGGTCCCTTGGTAATACAATGCATATATATTGGAGAAGTTCCAGGTTCCAGCTAAAGGAAAACATATCTGTATTTGACGGTACTTTCGAATTAGACATTACAAACGTAACTACACGAAGAGTTTATCACACGAATTAGTATCGGAAAAGAATACGATTTGTTGTAAACGTTTTCCACATACATATTTGATAATTTTGAAAGTTGATTTACTTCGTCGTTACGAAGTTAACATTGCTATTTCCGACGCTGCATGAATATCCTATTTAATTTTTTAATAAAAGCAATAATTATATATAACGATATTTCGTTTTCTGAAAGTCATAGATTCGTGTCAAAAACCCTTTTTTTCTGGAACAACAGATCCGTATTGAATCTCTTTTCGAGGTGGATTCAAAATTGATTTGTAAGCAGATTCTCACATGCACTACAATTAGGCCTATTCGTCAAGATCTTTTATTCTGCTATTCTGTTATGAATTTGCATACAAAAAGTTTAAGCTGTCAAAAAATCTTTTATGAATTATAATTTTGGTATTCGGCATGGTAAATCTGCTATGAAATCTGTTAAGAAATACGCTTATGAGCTGTCAAAACTTCGAAATTCTTAACAAGTCTTTTACGAACTGCATTTTTGGTATTCAGCATGCCACAATCTGTTATGGAATCTTTTATGAATCATAAAAGAATAAAAGACACATTTTTGTTACTTTTATCATAAAAGATTTCAATATGAAGCAAAAACTTTTATTTCGTTAATGAACTGTTATTTAACAAAATATTATTAAAATACATAATAATAAACACAAATATGAAAGTAATTTCAAACTATTTATTTCAATACACGAGATCACAGAATATATTTTAATGGATAAAACGTAAAAGAAAGTGTCGCTTATCTTGTCGGAGTTCGTTTTGTACAACATTTTATATTATTACAAAGATTAATTATTATTTACCTACGCGAAACAAAACACGATAATTCCGCAGGTTAATTTTATATTGTCATTAGTCAGTGCCGACTGCCGAGAGTTTTTATTTACATACAACAGCTAATAATTTGATAGCAGATTTTAGATCTGTTTGTATAAATGTTTCTTTTTCGAAGTTACATAACATTCTTTTATAAAAGATCGAACTCCTGAATACCAATTATAAAATATCTTTTATGGTGAATATCTGTTTTTCATCATAACAGAAAATTCATATCAGAAATAACAGATAGGCCCAAATATTTGTCTTTAAGTTTTTCAAACTTGTGTTTTCAGTTTTTTTTTATTTTGTGACACTGATGTTCAGAAAAAAAATATATTTAAAAAATAAAAATATTGTTAAAAATTACTTTGAAAAATATATTAAAAAATTACAATTGAATTTAAAAGTTCCCCCACGGAAGATCGGGGAAACAAAAACGATTTGTATATTTTCTTTATGAAAGAAACTATTATGACTTAACTAATTGAAGCAACACGCACATAACCACAAAAAGAGATTCGATCCGTATCCGTTCGTTAAAGCGAATTTTATCTCTACATATTTTTTCTCAAGATACATTTTGGAGGCCCAGAAATAAATATACAAAACCAGTTTAGTAGAGGAAGAAATGTTTATAGTAAGGGAAAAAAAGAAACCTAGAAGATAATTTATACCAGTCAATCCATAAATGTCATTGTGGTTCTACCTTCAAATAAATGAAACAATTATAGGCGTCTCTCTCGAGCACCGGTTCGCCAAGTCCTAATTCCCAAATTTGTGAAAAATGGCGTTTTCGTTGATTTAAGTTGACAAGTAAAATTTAGCGCAAAAGTTTTTTTCTTTTTTCCCTTTAATTTAATAAATTAAACTATTGTTTAATTATAAAAAAATCATTCCCATAAAATATGGATGGACCACAACCACCAAGAGGTATAGCTTAAATGTTATAGAAATACAAAAAATGGATGCACATTTTTTTCCACCTTTAATTTTTTCTCTCAGATTCTAGCCTCAGGAATATCATTGATAAACTTGCAGAATTTGTAGCTAGAAATGGTCCAGAATTTGAGCAAATAACTAAACAAAAACAAAAAGGAAATCCTAAATTTGATTTCTTGTATGGAGGGGAATTTTGCAATTACTATGAGTGGCGGGTGGCAGCGGAACAATCCTGTAAGATGTTTCAGTACATGTCTTATTGAATTTAGTTAAAAGTGAAAAATTCCATTGTTAGAATAAAAAGAATAACTGGGACAATTTGCAAGCCCAGAATTACAAAATTATATACTTTTGCTTTATATTAATGAAAGAGTTTACTTGCAGTTTTGAAACAACAAGGCTCCATCTCACAGGCAACCCATCATTACCATCAACAAGGTCAACAACAGTCACACCAACAGTCAGGACAGCAGCAGCAACAGCAACATATTTTCCATGATAATCAAAATATGCCCTTAACCGGACAACAGCAGCATATTTTCCATGATAATCAAAATATGCCCTTAACCGGACAACAGCAACACCACAACTTTCTTGAAAATCACAATATGTCGGCGCTCGTTAACCAACAGCAGCAAATGGCTGGGGGCGGCGTTGGTGGTGTTAATTATGCTCAACAACAGCAAAACAACCCGGTTAATCTATGGGGTAATGGACATGGCGGTGCTGCAAATCAAACGAACAATTCCAACCCAATGAGCATCACTGCTCAGATTGAAGCCATTAACTTACAACAGAACAACTTGCGCAAACAGATTCATCAGTCGGAGCAGAATCTATCCGCTCAGCACTCGGTATGCATTAAAATTTTAAATTTGGGAAGCATCCATTCATATGGAGTATTTTACCGAAATGTTTATTTTTTTTACACTACATTATTTTTAAGTCTAGGAGTTCTTTCGGTGGTCAAGTCTACATTCAGAGTGTGTATCCATTTTCTATTTGTCGATATTTTGAAAAATTCTTTAGATATTTCGTCGTATTCATTTGGAATTGTTTTCGAATTTTTACATCGATCTTTCGGCAAAACATGGTGAATTTTTAAATTGATTTACTAATAAGTTATCAAATTTTTGAAAAAGGTGTTTAATAAATTCCCCCAATGCTTTATTTACAACACAAACATTATAAATATAAGGAAGAGCCAAGCCAATTTTTAACGGTATTGTTAAGCGACTCGGCAGGGTCAGCAACCTTGGTAGTGGGCAAACCTATGTGTAGTTTTTTTTTCAAGATGCGCAGTATTTTTATCAGTTTAATATCAGTTTTTAAACTGTTTGATATTTTTAATTACGATAAGCTACTGTAAATTATCACATTTCAAGCAGGTTTTTCATTGTTTTTTTTTTTTTACTACAGTATCTACTCATTTTGCATTTGAGAAATCTTCGTTTTGTTGCCATATTGTTGGAAAGCCTATATTTGCTATTGTAATTTGGTTATTTAGTAGAAATTAAATGTTTATACAAATTGATTTATGTGCAGTGATTATTATAAATACCATTTCCAAAATATCGTCTGCAATATTTTATGAAAAAAAGAGTATTTTATTAAACTAATAATTTCGAATAGTAAGAATTTTATTGTGATCTAATTTTAGGTAAATCTAAATACTACACAATAAACCATTTCTAACTAGTGGTATAATTGAATACTAATTTGTTCACCTTAAGCAAACAGTATTATCATGGACGGACGATCGATGTTTTATTACAAAATTAACTGACTCATTAGGTTCTTGCAATATTCGACGTTACTCTTTTTTGCCGCAAATCACTTGAATTGTGTTCTGTTCGATATTTGTTCATTTGTTGTTTCATTTCAATTCTCGGGTAAATTTTTCACAATTGTCAATTGTTTAAATAGTGAAAATTAAATAATTGTGTTAAATCTAAGTATTTTTTTGATTTTTTTACGAAAACAATATAAATAAACCTAAATATCAACGAATGAAAGATATCGAAACTTTTAACTCTGATCTGTTCAATTTTAAATCAAAACCTAAAATACTTTGTGTAGGTATTCATTTTATGAATGATGGGTTCTGGTTTTATTTTGCTTATATGAAATAATAATTAATTAGAAATTAAATCAATTCCAAAAACCTACAAGCTACTTAATGAAATTATAAATATTTCATACATGGTTGGAAATTATTTTTTTTAATGAACTAACCTTTGGTTTTTAAAATGATTTGTTTTCCATTTTTCTGTATTATTTAAATTATATTTATTTAGTTGAATATACTTGAGTGTTGGTGCAGTAAATACAATTTTGTGTGTGTTTCCTCTCAACATTTTCAACGTTGGGGTGTATAAAAACTTACTTCATTTGGTATTTTTTTAAATTTTGGTTCTAGAACTTATTTGCAAGTGCCCTAAGTATTTATAGGTCAAACTTAGAGCTCGTATCATTTATTTGGACATAAAAGTTATATCTTTTCATTACATAACTTTGCGTTTCACAATTCTCTGTTAGATATTCAATGCTTTTTGAACTATCAATTCTGAGGCACTTAAACAAATAAAACTGATGTCGTGTTTGTACCAAAATGAAGGTATAATAGGTAAACATTTTTTTTTGTAAATATTTTAATTGCCCTACCACTTTCTTGTAAATTCACTTTTGATTTTTCAATGATGGAAAGCGTTTTCAATGAACAGCTGACATAATTGAAAAATCAAAAGTGAATTTACAAGAAAGTGATAGAGCAAATAAAATATTTTTTTTTGACAAAAAATATTATATATCTTATTACCTTCATTTTGGTACCGAAACGACATCAGTTTTATTTGTTTAAGTGCCTCAGAATTGATAGTCAAAGTTTTCAATGATGAATTCCAATGAAAGCCATAACTGGCGCCTTAGACCTATTCAGATATTGTGAAATGTAAGTGAGTTTGATATCCAAAGAATAAAGGGAACGTATCGGAATCCCGCTTTAAAAAAAAAATACCGAAACAAAAATTATAAAATTCCTTCTTCTAAAATACTGTTTTTTTAAACCCCGGTTTAATATAATCCCGCTTTTTAAAATCTCGTCTAATCCCTCATAGTCTATTTTTTATTTTGATTAATGTTACACAAAAAATCAAGCTTTAACCCACCCAAATCCTTTATTGGGCCAAGCAAGAGATTTGGCCCGTCATTTTTTGCACTTTGTGTTGAAAAAGCGGGAATTCAATAAACGAAATAATTAAAAGTGGTATTATAAAAATTATGATTATAAAAATCGGGATAAAACACCGCGATTATAAAAAGTGAGATATCGAACCCCGAAGATTCAATTAGCTTAACTGAAACTTTAATCAGATATTAGGTCTGATTCACACTGCCAAAAACTGCCAATTATTATTCCAAACCTACAAGTTTGGTAATTTTTGGCAGAAGAGAATGCTCTAGAGAGAGTTAAATATTTCCCGTTCCTGAAAATTTCTTGGCAATTTCTGCCCAATACAATTTTGTAGGCAGAAAATTATGTGCAGAAAATTTTAAATTGTCAGGTTGACGATTGTCATAAAAAAACATCTCGTGGTTGTTGTGGGAAAATATTTGTTGAACAAATAAATTCATTTAAAAGCATTAAAACAACAAAAGTGAATTTAAAACAAACAAAAATATACAAAAATAATTTAAAAAAAATGTGTTTAAAAATTGGAAGAAAATTGTGCTTCGTTCCACACTTTTTCGAACTTAATTTCTTTATGAGAGAATTTCATTCCCACTCTTCAAAATTTGATAAGCTGCCAATTTCTGCCCAAAAAGTCTGGGCAACCCCTTTTTGTTTTGTTTTACTATTCGCAAATTAAAGATGATACGTGCTTGAAAAAGCCCCTCATAAGATATTTATATTTATGTATAAGGATATGTTAGCTGTCAAAAATTGTAAAATCGTTTTGATTTCACTCGATTGATCGATCGGCGAAATCAGGTATCATTGCGCAAAGTTAGTACTTGGATGTGGGACCGTCCAAAAATTAACCTCGTGCTGGTTGACATGTGCTTCTTCTGTTGTTTGTTGTTTCTCTCTGTTGTATTAATGTCTTGTAATGTATTAGCCTATGGTCTCAATTGCTCGGGGCTTCAGTGTCTCTACTTCAAAAATTTATATACGGAGAATTCTAAAATGTAATGGGCCCTATCATCGTAACCGATCGGGGAAAAATTTCCTCCAATTTGTACGAAATGTAAGAATTTTGTATCATTGTAACCGTTCCGATTCATCAATCGGACCTTCTTCCGAAATAAATTGAAGTATGTGTAAAAAATTTAAAATCATAGCAACGCTTTGCGAATTCGTCCGAAGCTTGACGATTAAATGTCAAAATCATGCATGGCGTCTCTTAGATTTGTTTTTCTTCCGATTGTCTCCGACAACAAATCACATTGGGAACTTTGTCCGACGGCGGCGGTAACAAAAATAAATAAAAAATACAAAGCAAATTATAAATGTCGGAGATGTCGTCTGAGCTTTAAGTAAAATTTTGTATTCAGTTCTATCATTTACATACATACAAGGTACATACGTGAGTATATTGTATGTTTTGTTTATTTTAGAAAAAAAAAATGAAAACCAATACGACCGGTAAGTTGGAATGATGAAGTGCAAGTTAGATTTTTTAATGTCAACTGCATGCGTCGATACATTTCAATATTATTTCTTTTCCGATGCAGTTAGCATGAAACAAAAAAATACTCCAATTGAATTGTTTCTCCGATCAGGGATTTCTCCGATCTGTTACGATAATAGACCCTAAGTTTTTTTTGGCTGTCTCAAATAAACTGAGGGAAGGCTATTGTTTATTATCATGATCTGATCCAAATAAGATCACATACATAAAACTCAGCTAATATTGGCTTATGAAGGGCTACATTTAAAATATTGTAAACAAAAAAGGTTGCATAAATATTAAAAATTAAGTGAACTTCTCCTGGGTCGCAGAGGTTTTTGTCGTATGACTGCATACATATACATTAACCGAAAATTATATAAATATAATATTCTGTTTTCTATAAATGACCCTGTTCTGCAAAATTATGCATTAATTAAAATGCAAATTTAAAAGAATTTATTGTAATGTATTTTTTTTAATCAAAACAATATTCATATATCTAGAAAACAAATAATTTTTATTTCATAATTAAAAAAAAAAAAAAACTTGAAATACAGAACTTTGAACATTTTAGAAGACAAATATTATTACATACATTATTATATCCTCCAGTTTGTACACTCGACCTTTTCACTTTAATAATGCATTTCCTAGTTTCAAACATAAATATTTCCATAAAGCGAATCGGTTGTCTGTAGAAAATATGTAGTTCCATATTTTTTGCAATTTTTGCTATAAATTAGGTTTCCATTGTTTTAATTGTCCTTCTATGTTACATGGTTGTTATCTTCTTGACTAATATCAATCGAACAACTTAATGGGTTTTAGTAATTATCTATCGCATTTATACATTATGTCCTTATATTTACTATGTCGTGTGTTGATTTACGTATATTCTGCAGATAGAATTTAATTTCTTTAAGGTTATCATATTTTATTTGAACGTTTTTATGCCTTGGATTTATATTTCTTTCGCATTTTACATAAGTTTTTCTACCTTTAATTATAAACAAAAAAACTTAGGCTTTGATGCAGCAACAAGAAAAACAAATTGACGATTCTATTGAAGAAGCACAGAATAATAGTTTAGAAGAACAAGCAGCAGAAAACAATATATCACTGATTGATTTTGATGATGTTCTGCAACCCATAATTGATGCATGCACCAAAGACAGTATATCAGCAGGTAAATATAAATTAAAATATGACATCAAAATAAAAAAGTTATAGCGTTGTTTTAAGGTAGATTCAATGAAAGTGGACTTTTATAACTTTTCTTAATGTAGCTTTTAGATTTTAAATAAAACCTTCGACAGTTCCTTGTCTTAAATGCTTTTATATGTTATGCAAGAATAAATGCAAAAACAAAAACAATACAAACGCATGTACATACGTAGAATATAATTCTCAGTGTTTCAAAGCTGTACATTTTATTTGTATGGGTAGCCATATCGACTAATATATTGCGTCTTATGGCGATTTTATTTGGCAATCCGGAATTGTTCTCCGATCCGGGATCCCATCTGAATACTTTTGTGTGATTCTGACGATTCTGAATTTTAATGAGATTGTATGTGTGGTAATAATTGTGTACCTGAGAATATTCAAATTCAAAAAAATGTTTGTTGCACAATTATGATACACAAAATGATAACAGTCGAGTTTGTCGTTCAAGTATATGAATGTGTGAGTGCTTCTGGTTCTGATTCTGATTTCAAATCCAGAAGCAAAACTCTCTTCTTTTCAGAATTAGAACTGTCATTTTTTACCAAGTGAACGCTTTCAGAAGAGTCCGGAAGGCTTTCGGATTGCCAAATAAAAACGACATTAGAAAGGTACCATAGCATCTAACGGCCCAACTGTAGTACCTGGGCGAAACGCATATTAATTTGGACTAAGGGTCGCAAAAAAAACTCTATTATATGTTATGTTTATTTCCACCAGACGAATCCCTTAACATCCCAAGTGTGTGTGCTTCCCCTTTTAAATATTACCGGTTCTGCTGATAAACGCATAAGTAATAAAATAATTTTCCTAGACAGATACTCGCCTATTTGTATAAAATCTGTGAAAAATTATTGATACGAGAATATAAATTTCGAAAAAATATACTAACTTTAAAGATAAACGGGTGCGACATTAAGGCAATTTCAGATTGAGGTTATGGGTTTAATTTTTTTTTCTTTTTTTTTTCTTTTGAATATTTTGAACAATTAATGATTTTATTTCTTATCTTTCCGATGAGACATTTAATTTACAATAAGCCCGTCGTGCGGCAATTTGTGAAAGATACATGAACAAAAATTTTATTGTTTTCTCTATCAAAGGTTAAAAATATCACTTAGATGTATATGCTTGAACACCACACTGCATTGTACATATTTATTCTTTTTAAATCAGCTCAGCTCCTGCTGATGTCCACTTCTAAAACAAATAAAATGCACGACTGGATTGTTCGTATGTTCGATGTATTTTTTCTAAAAAAAAACATATTTGTATTTCAATATTTTATGTATTTAACATAATTAAATTAAATTTAAAAATGAAATAATCCAAACAAATATTTTTCGAAAATATTCGTACGCAGTATTATTTTGAATTAAAATTACCTCCTGTTCAAAATTTTGTTTTGTTATTAAAATCGTTAGAACCGTTTTGGAAATAATTCAGGTTTATCATTTTTGCAATAAAAATATTATATGTCACGCACCGTTATTGTTGGGGCTAAAAAGAGATTTTAAAAAAATCGAGCCAATCACCTAAGACGCTTACGTACCAAGTTTCAAAATCTCGAGCTCGATGTGGTTTCCAAATGCAAAACATGTCCTATATCGCAAGTAAAAATATTGTTTATATATTGAAACCAAAATAATAAGACCGCCCCCTTTTAAATGTTTTGTTGATGGATTTTATTTGTTGTACGGAGAAATTTATTTAAAAAAAATAGTGACACACATTTTTAGAATGTCATTATTACACCAGGCTATTCATATATTCCTGAATTTGAATCATTTTACAGTCTTGCCAAAAATATATCAATATAAATGTTTGCTGATATTTGTTTGAGGATATTTTATTTAAATTTTAAAAAACACAAATTTCCATTGTCCTATAAGCACCTGCTTTCATCCATCAAGATTAATCTTTCGTTGAAGCCGGGTATTCAATTAATAAAAAGTCCAAACAACAAAGTACCATAAACTTCCAAGGTGTATATTCAAAATTAAAGATATCCTAACTATCAACTTGCTATTGGCCGCATTCAAAACCATACCATCCGGATAGGTTGGTGTTGTTGTAATCTCGTGTAAGAACTCAGTTGATGATAGAACAGCTGCTGCCAAAAAATAAATCTCAAGCTATTCCGATAATCGGTGGTATACTTTTGTATGCTATGAGAAATGTCAACACCAAATGCACAGACTCATTAAATTTTAACCTATCCGGTTTTGATACTTCAGGAACTTAAATAAATACTATCTTATCTTAGATAGGCTATCGTACAGAATGCACCCATTCACATGTGACAAATCTAATTTTAATTTATCTGTATACAAAGACAAAGGTAGGTCAACGTAATTTCGTAATAAGTTATAAAAGTCTATTTTCTAATTTCGATGATAGAATACTGTATTAAATCAGTAATTTTATTATCGCCACCTGATGATTGAAAAATTAGGTTAACTTGATTTTTTTTAAATATTGGAGCCAGCAACGTTCGCATGTACTTAACTGTTTGAGAACGATGCAAATTTATTGTAATTGTTCTCTTCTGTTCTCTATCTGTTATTTATCTAAAATTTTATAAACATAAAAAATCGTTAAGCTCTAGATATTTAAAAAAAAAAGTCGATTTTACTAGCTCTCACATTCAGGTGGCGCTTAAACTTTTATGTATAAATAACAATTATTTCAAAGTGCAATTGCAAAAACTTGAAGCACGTATTGTTTTCTTCATTCCTTGTCATCAACAAATAAGTCTTTTTTTAAATTTTAATCAAAATATTAAAAACAACTAATTATTTTTTTGCTAACTAAATTGATTGTAAATTATGTTAATTTTTGTAATTGCAATTTTAGGCAAAAACTGGATTTTACAGCATTCATCCGACACCGCTAAAAACAATGTCGTATTGCAATATCTCTTAAAGAAGTACGCGTCAGATAAGGGTTTACTCTTTGTATTTGAAAATTCTATAACCTCTTTTTATTTTGTTTTTGTTTTGAAACTTGATTTAAAAAAAATAGTTTGGTAATCTGCAGATAATGAAGTTCTTTTAAAGGCACAACAAGAATTAGCTCAAAAACAAAATATAACAATTTTAATCTGTTTCTAAATTAGTCTTCATAAATATATATATTTTTTTTTTGTATTTTAAGTTTATTGTTGCATTCTGTCAGAAGCGTCTGTTTTGATTTGCCTATGTTTTGTTGTGAATATTATGGTTCTACGAAACAATTATCAGTATTTATACAATGTTCAAAAAAATTGTATAGTTAGAGACAAGACGAAAGCAAGAACACAAACAAAACATTTGGCTTAGAGAAGCAAAACCCAAACAAACCATTTCTTTCGTTAATTTATTTTTAGGGCATTGCTTAATGGAGCAACATTTACACAAAAATTACATCTTATATACTTAGTAAATGATATACTGCATCATTGGTAAGTTTGTTTTAATAACTAAGTGCTATTTTGTTTAAAAAAAAAAAATAAGGTTTGAATTGTTCAAAACGAGAAACAAAATATCTGAAAATGAAATTTAACATACGTACCTATACAAATAAGTCGTGTTCAATTTGTATATTAAACAATATATAATTATGTCAGTAATTTAGTGTTGATAAATAAATGAAATTATAGGTGAAATTAAAGACAAATATAAAACAAATTCGAAACAGTAACTGATTTAATTTTACTCTTGTTGAAAACCTTATTTTTTTTACAGAAATTGAACTCAACATTTCCTTAATTATGTTTTGCGTTCTAATTTTCAACTATGCTCATTTAACTTTCTAATAATTTCAGTGTAAGGAAAAATGCAAATGATCTGAAAAATAGCTTAGAGAATGTTGTGATACCGATGTTTTGCAGCGCGCAGCTCAGTAATTAACAAATCATAAATAACACACTCATATATATATTTAATAAAAAAATTCCCTAATATATAGTTGCGACCAAGGATCAAAAGGGAAAACTAAGCAAGTTGCTGTCGTTATGGGAGTCAAAAGCTAAGTTCTTTGATGCGTGCGTTATATCAAAATTGGGTTCGCCCGACTCATCAATGCATGAATACAAAACAAATCTAATGAACATGCATCACGGTATTGTTAGCAACTTTACCCAATCGACTAAGTCAACATTAGAAGGGTATAAACAGTTATAAGGGGGTCGTTCAATAATGTCGTTTGCTGGAATGTTTTATTCCTTTTGAATTCAAATGCTCTTGTAGCTTAACATAGTACATACATATGTAGGTATTCAGTGACGTAAGGAAAAATTAAATGTAATTAGGTAGAAATAAAAAGTAGTTTTTTAAAAACATTATTTTGTAGTACAAAATTTTGAAAACAATTTTAGGAAAAAAAAATGAAACGCCAATTTTAAGTAATAGTATTTATGAATAATACAACAATTATGAAATTTTAATTTCAAAAAAATTCAGTGACTCGTTTTTAAAGTTTTGGAAAAATCGATTTTTCAGAACATAAATATAATTATAGGTCAGATCCACACTCTGCCAATTGGCACAAATTGGCACCAATTTCTGCCAAAACCTGTTCCAGACAGCTCTTGAGAGAGTAAGATATTTCCCGTTCCTGACAGTTTCTTGCCAATTCCTGCCCAATGAAATTTTGTAGGCAGCAATTTGTGGGCAGAAAATTTACAATTGTCAGCTTGACGTTTGTAATTAACAAAAAAAAAAACGATTCGTAGTTGGTGTAGAAAAATATTTCTTGAACAAATAAATTAATTTAGAAACACTCAAATACAAAATAATTAGTTTGAAGAGAAAAAAATGTGAATTTACAGCAAATAAAGAAATAAAAAAAAACAAATGTGTTGACGTTTAAAAATTGGCAGAAAATTGTGAACAAGCTGTTCCAGACTTTTTCGGACTTTATTTCTCAATGAGAGAATTTTATCCCCACTCTTCAAATTTTGACAATGTGCCAATTTCTGCCCAAAAAAGTCTGGATCAGACCTTATTTTTTAAAAATCGAAATCGAATTAAAAATTTGAATATGTAAAATTATTTATACCTTTAGTTAGCATTTACATAAAAAAATAATTTTAATCGGTTCATCCAATAGTGAGAAAGGCGAAAATATAAAAAGTGGTTCTCTAGGAAGTATCGTTAATAAGCACACAAAATACAATATTTTTTTAAAAATTAAATGTGGTCTGCACTAATTTAAGAATACACACATTTATTTGTAAAAATTCTTGGAGCCGTTTAGGAGAAAGAAAAATGTTTCTCAACGGTTTTTAATATTTGTATGGGCGGTCCCGTTGGATATTTTGTTTTATTACAATAGTTTTTTCAATTGCTCATGATGATGTCAAAAAAGTACCAAAACAAATTTTCCAAAAAATCGAAATATTAAATTTTCAAAAAAATTGTATGGTTTACAATACTGTCCTGAACTGTTTTCCAGAAAATAAAACCCAAAAAAAAAATGTTTCTACCAGACACAAAAATTACTATTTAAGAAAATTACCAAAAGTGCTTTTTCCCTTAATTCTTTTTTATAAAATTCGTTGGAGCTGTTTTTGAGAAAAATAAGAATTACCTTTTGGCAAAAAAAAAATATGGTACCGTTATCTTGGTTTTAAAAAACGGCTTATTAGCGAAAAAAAAACAATATGTACCAAGTTTGAAGAAATCCATCCAACACAAAGTTTAATCAAAATCTCGTGTTCTATTTTTTTTTTAAATCCAAAACTTTCCATATACACTAACGTCCAGTATTACGAATGCCGATATAATGATATATCGTAAATTGTAATAACGAATCAATACTCGAAGTCCATTGATATCTATAAATAACGAATAATGAAAAATTTTACTACTCTATAATGAATGCTGTTCAATTTCAACGAAAAGAAAGACAAGTCCCTGAACTGAAAACTAAGTCGAATCGTTGGAAAATATAATAAGCATTCACAATCAAATAAATCGACATACCTTAATTAACGAGCAAATAAGCGTAATGGTTAATACATAATCCTGCAATACCTCTTACTCTTATTATCTTAAGGTGCGGCAGGATGTGCGTTTTTTTTTTTCAAAACAAATTATGCTCGATTTCTTATTGACATTGAAATTAAAATTTAAAAAAAAACGGTACCTGAAAATAATGAAAGGTTTTAGAACAAGTAGACACCTAGGATTTTTCAGCTGTTTGCAAGGTATATGCTTTCGGATTTTTGTTTATATATTCGGTATTCGGAAAAAGCAGACGATATAAATAGGTGTACTGTGACATAGCCATATGTATTTATAATCGATCTAAATTTTCATACCCCTTTCAGCGATGTGTGTCCGTTAATTATTGAACGTCCCTTTTAATTGTATGATTTGAAAAGTTTTTATAATTTTTGTTACTCTAGGTATCAACAACAACATCAAATATTTATTCAGCATGCAACACAACAAATCTCTGTACTCGAGCAACAAAAGCAAGCTCTTGAGCAGAAAATAATCGCTGCCGTATTACCCAGTGCGGCGATTATACAACAATTAATTGATCCTAAACAACTTCAAACGTCAGCGAACAATTTGTTGCAGAATAATGACATAATCAGTAATTCTTCCATCAGAAATCCGTCACCACAGCCACTGATGGCGCAAAAGGTTCAGATGCCAATTGATCCACCTAACTCCTATGGTAATCCCCCCAATCCAGCCCCTGAAAACAATAACCAACCATTATTCGGGAACCCCTTCAGCAGTCAGCCAGTCCATAAAAATCCATTTTCACAATTCAGTAATTCGGGGATTGGGAACAACAATAGTGGAGGGGGGTGTGGACGTTCCAATAATATTTCTCCTTCTGGCGGCCAAGCACCCATACAACATCTTAATCCTTTTTCTAGCATGGCATCTTCCAATTCAACTGGAAACGATACCAACGATTTGGTGGCAACAATAGCTAGCTTTTTCATACCAGATTTGTCGAAACCTCCGCCGGGTTTTATGAATCCTGTCGGATCTCAAGCACAACTGTCACACGAAGATATGCAAGATATGGCCCCGCTTCCTATTATAGAAGAAGATCCAAAGCCAACAGCTCCGTATTACGATTTGCCTGCGGGTCTAATGGTTTCTTTGATTCGTTTGGAAGACTATAGTTATAAATCTTTAGATCCAGAAGAGATTCGGCTTCCACCACCGACACCTCAAAGCGAAAGGCTGAGAAATGCATTAAATGCTTTTGTTGCTCCACCGAGCCATGATCGTCCGAGAGACAAGTATGAACTAAATTTAAAATGAAATACATTTTTTCATTATTGCTTTATTTTTCAGTGATGGGTGGGAAAAACTTGGTTTGTATGAGTACTATAAAGTAAAGAACGCCGCTAAGAAACAAAAGGAAGAAGAACTTACTGAAGGCACACGTGAGCCATCTCGTTCACCAAGTCCCATAATATTGGAGCCAGTCAAAACTAAGAAACTAAATAATAAACGTTGCTATCGGTAATTTAATTTTTGACATTTTAATTGCAAATACTGGGGGTCAATTGCTGTTCTGTGATATTCTGAAAAAATAGTTTTTTTTGCAATTTCACACAACAAATAAAGTAATCTGAAATAAACTCCATAAATTACAGGATTTATCATTTATTGCCTTATTGTGCATAATTTTATGCATAAAAGTGATCAAATGAAAAATTACTGCGAAAGTCATTGACATATCGAGAACTGACTTCTCTATAAAAAATCATTTTTAATTGTAATAAAATTTCCCTTCAGTTCGAGAAGTAGAAGCCGTACACCACGATCAAAATCGCGGTCACCTCGTCGCTCTAGATCCCGTTCCCGTTCGCCACCTATTCAGGAAAAGCCCAGAAATCGATATGCAAATAACTCTAGAAACCGATCGCCACGAAAATCTTCACCGGTCAAAGACAGAGATCGAGAAAGAGATCGTGATCGCGAGCGAGATTCACGTGAGAATCGCGATAGGGAATCCCGCGAAAGAGAAAAGGAAACACGTGAAAGAGATTCTCGTGATCGTAATAGTGCTCGTCGTGAGAGAGAGCGGTCTATAACACCGCCAAGCTTTCTGTAAGTTCATATTCCCTTGATTTTAATTGAACCAATATTAACACCATAAATTAATAATTTTTCAACAGTGGAGGGGGCAACTATAATAAGTCGAATGAATTTATTGAGGAATCAAATAAAGGCCATCAAATGCTCATGAAAATGGGTTGGGCTGGATCAGGATCAGGCCTTGGTACGAAAAACCAAGGAATTGATGAACCTATATCTGGAGGTGAAGTTAGAGAACGAAGAGACATGTATAAGGTACAACCAATAATATTTTTTTCTTTTCGTCAGGAACTAAAATATCCAAGATTTGTTTTTGAACATAGGGTGTCGGAATCAACATGAATGATCCTTTTGAAAATTTCCGTAAAAATAAGGGTGCTGCCTTTGTGCATCGTATGCGAACCAGAGACGAAAAAAGCTAAATGTAGACCAATATGGACAGCATGATGAATAATATAATGTAATTTTAATAATTTTTCCAGTAACACTACCACAAAAAAAAAGAAACACCACACGCTGCGCCTAAAAAATACATTTTAATTTAAAGAGATTTAAAGTGAGACAAAGCAAATATTTGTTCTTAATATATATGTATATACTAATACATATATATATATATATTAATAAATAAAATATCTGAAAAAATTAGCAATATATTAGTATGATCTGTTAAATATTATATTATTTGTTTTCAAACATTGCAAAAGCTGCGCGTGTTTTATTGTGCAGTCCCTTGAAAGTGTTCGAAAAAGTAGTGATATAAATTTAGACGTCTTTTTTAATCCCTTATTTAAACTTAATTTTTACAAAGCCTAAAAAAAACTTAGCAAATTTAAACAAAAATGGTAACTACATTTTACGATTTGTTTTATGTTTAAAAATCGAATGGCCTTTTCGATTGGCCGTCGCGTCCGGAACACGTTCCCCCAATAAAACACCCGGAAACAATTTGACTGATTCTGAATTGTTTGTATCACTGTGTTTGTGGAAATTAAATTTTAAAAAATCACATCGGCTAAAAAGAATTTCCAAAACACTTGATTTTAGTTTAGATACACATTTTCTTGTATCAATTATAATTATAACTTGCTTCTTTTTATGTTATTTTACCAGAAAAGTAGTTTAAATACAATAAACACATCGAAATAATACAACAAATCAAGCCGATGATTTTGACATTTTAATTATGTGAGTGGATAAGTGATTCTGTTTCCGATTCTGAAATGAATTCTGTTCTGTTTAGAGTAACAATTGTCATTTTGTGGGGGTCAGAACAGTTCCGGACGGCCAATCGAAAAGGTCATAAGCTCTCGACAGGGGTAAAATTAAGAATTTCGTTACGGAAGCTTTTTGTTTAATCTCGTCATTTAAAATTGTTAAGGAATTTGATAAGGTTTTTTTTTAAACAGTGAATTTGGTAGGGACTTTTTTGGTAAGTTATTATTCTTTTTGGAAATAAATGAGAGGTATGAAAAAATTGTTCACATTTAATTATAATGGATAGGTACTTCCTATGCTACCCATGCCTAATTGGATTGAATTTTTTTTATGTAAAACTTTTTTAGATGCGTTGAGAGTGAAATTTAATGGTTGATTTTTTTATTGATTTTTAAAAAGTGTGATTTCACAATTTGATTATGCCTGAGAGTGGATTTCATTTTTGAACTTCGAAAAAAGAATAATGTGTTATGGGATTTTTAAATATTATACAAATAATTTTTTAAATTATGAATCTAATAAACTTAAGACCAGCTTATAAACGGTTGGTTAATACTGGGGCAAATTCCTAAACGCAAACAGAAAAATCTCAGCTAAGCACACTGTCCCAAAACGCAGTTCATTCCTTTTTTTTGTGCAAACTTCATTGCAATTGTGCATTTTTAAACTTGTGTTGCGCACTTCACTTGCTTTTCAATTTTTATCGGGTGCGTGCATTTGCTTAACATGAGTGCGTTTAGGAATTTGGCCCTGCTCTTAATGCTACTTCATATTAGTGTTCTTTAAATGTTGTAATGTACCTACATAAAAAGGATTTTTTAATAACACAAATTCTCTATACCAATACTACTGATTATTTGTTAGATCAATGACGATTATTATTTTTAGATCAATGTAGATCCATTGTGTTACACGAAAGTGTAATTGCTCTTATCCTACCTATATATAGCTTTTGTAATATACAGTGGTGTACAAAATAATAGGTGCGGAAAAGAACGTTTGAAAGCTTTAGTTTTCTTAAGAAAGGCTGAAGCAAGTACTACTAAAATGACTTATAAAATATGTCGCATCACTCTTGTATCCTCTTGTAGCTGGTTTACGTGCATCCAGCTGTTGATTTTGATTTATTGTTCTTTTAATGATTACCTTTGTTAAATTTCGCTGTGCAAAAAAATGTTTGTATAATTTACTCACATTCGTGGTTTTAAATTAAGAGAAGGAAGTTATTATTTTTGTATGACAAATAATATTTGTATTAATTAATTTAACTGTTTTTAACCTGGTAGGAGTAAAACTGGGTCGTAAATCACATTATTCTCATCAGTTGAGAGAAATTATCAAAAATCTTCGAAATGAAGTAAAACAAACCGCGAGACAGGTTGGTTGTTCTCAACATGTTCACGAATGACTTAAAATGGACCAGCCATCCAGAAAAACAACTAAAACCTCTAATCGGCAGATTACAACAGCTGTTAGACCAACCCAACATTTACAATTTTTCTTACTTTTTTTTTTAGTACACACCTATTATTTTGCACACGACTGTATATACATTTGTCTATATACCGTGCTTTATAATAATATACAACAAAGTATTTAAACATCACAGCCTCGAGTCCACCGATACAAGGCCAAGTTAAATTTCTACCTTTATATCGTAGATACATTAGCTACATATTGAGCATTATCGTGAATAAAAATTTCTCTGGAAATGTAATTTTTCTCGCATTTGATTGTGAACGATGTTCAAAAGTTCCATCAGAATTTGTTAGTCGTACCGGAAATAAACTTTCCCAGGAAGTTGTGTCATTATTTCGTACGAATTTTTGTTCGAGGGAAATTTATTCCGAGTTTTACTTCCACAGTAAAAATTTAGGGGAAATAAAATATTCCGTGGGCAACAAAATTCCCTGGAAGATTCCCGATAGGGTCCACTATTTTTGTAGGTACCTATACCTACCTATCAGTGCCTAATTCAGTATTAACTCTGGACTAGTCTAGAGAAATGCAAATTTCTCAAATATTTTAACTGTTGCTCGCGCTAAGTGTTCAGTATTCCACACGCTTTGCATAGTGCGGTGGACTCATAAAGCAAACAATTAATTTCCGGAAGTCAAATGCCCTTTTAAACCTACGATGTTGCATTAACTCTACTTTATGTCACACTATTGGCATGTCTCGAGACATCTCCAGTAATTTTTGCTGATCGATTTAATTGTTAACTGAATTATGTAGGTAGGTATATTACAATATATCTACCGGTGCTCAGTTAACTTTTATACTAGCCATTTTTTCAAGGTCTATTGCTCAGTTCAGTTTTGCAATTGCCTTAATACCGACCTATGTTTGTATTATAAAGTTTCTATTCTTTTCCTATACTCATTAGTGAAGTTAACTTGCCCTCCAATTGAATTAATAGTTACTTAACATGGGATTCCCCACTTTATTTTCAGCGGAAATTCGTTTCAAAAAACAGATTACGACACTACATTTTGTCTTATTTTATTGATGTCACCAGAGATCAAAAATAGTGAAATTGTTGCTGTTTCTCCGTTGTGGATTAATGGATTTCGATCTCTGGTGACGTCAATAAAATAAGACAAAAAAGAAGTGTGGTAAACTTGTTTTATAAATTCATGCGTTTCACCTACGACCATTTGTGGTGTTAGTGTAGTGATTGCAGGGATGGAAATTTTACTTAAATCCGTTTTAAGGTTGTAGTCACAACCCCGGTAAAATTGGACGAAAAAAGCGATGATTAGTATTAACAATTTGCATGCTAAATCCAATAACAACAAAACCACGGGGATGCAACGTTTAAGCCCAGAGAATTCTCGGGGCTTAGCTTTTGGAGAGGATAAAAACTGCTACCAAATTCTTATTCATTATTTTCATTATTTCAAATGGAACACTGCTGCCAACCAATTTTCCCAGGGCTTAGAAAAAAACACACTTAAAGATGAGTACATAATACAAAGGTGGAACATTTCGGCAGCTATTTTGGTTTGCCTTAGCTAGCTCCGTTGTGAAACTAATATTTTTGCATCTGAGCAGGATAAATGATAGTTTTGCATCTGTGTGTAGTTTCACATATATTCTTGGATAGAAATTCAAATTTACAAAAACAACTTAGCATTGTAGGTAGGTATATTATTTATCATGATTATACGATGCAGTTGGCATGTCATGGGGCACATAACCACTGATCTCTATAATACACAATGTATTATAGGACACAATAAGCTTTCACAATTGGTAAACTTACTTATGGTAGGGTTGCAACAAATTTAATGATGCAGCAGTTAGATAAAACGTTTCGAACAAAATCACAAAACAAAACAAAGCTCATGTACTTATTTGTTTCGAAATCGATACAATTGTATTAACTTTTTCATCCTTGAGCGATTATCGTTATCAAAAAAAATATTAACCGTACTGGGAGCCATTTTTAGGGGAAATTTACCTCGACCATTCTGAAAATTCTCTATTTATTTCCCCCAAAGTAAAAATGTGTTTTTGTGCTTAAAATAATTAAAAACAAACATATTAAAAAAAAAAATGATACAATTTTGTGCACACAAAAAACATATTTAAAAATCCTGCGTAATATTTTAACAAATTTACTAAAATTACTCAATTTTTTCAGCATTTTATGTAGTTGCAATAAATATAGCATGGTAATATATTCATTATTTTTTTTAATAGGTGCTTGTTTTATTGGAAACTATTATCAATTGCTAACACACTAAAGTTTTCCTAGATAAACGGTAACAACAAAAACGGAAAAGTTATCAATCAAACAATAAAGCGGATTTATTATTGTTTACAGAGGAACATTTTAGTACGCTAGGTAGTCAAAACAAGCACATCGAAAAATATAATTGAAGTGTTTTGCAGCTTTGTGTTTCTATGACAATGCAAATGTTTGACTGATATGCAAATTAAATTTTGTCCTATATCCGGAATTAATTTTTAACTAGGTATTTTTCTTCAAAAGATTTTTGTTTTAGGAAAATCTTATACGTTAAATTTTATAATTGGAGAACTTTAAGGGTATTTATGAAACGGCGGGAAACCGGGATAAGCCTCAGAGCCAGATAATTCGAAATAAATTATCTGGTTTCTGAGGTTCATACTGGTTTTCTGCCGTTGCATGAATACCCTTTATTTATTTTGTTACTAGGTGCGGAATAACTATTTTTACTTTCTATAAAAAAGTGTGTTTTATAAATTTAATTTTCTTACAAATTCAGTCTAATAGAAAACACTGCAGTTACGTTAAATTTGTGAAAAAAATGCAAGTTATCAAAAATACATGCCTACCTTGGGAAAGGGAATATTCTTCATAGGCTGCTAACACTTTCCATTCAACCATTTAAGAGTGTACTTTAGATTGATGGGTGGTTAATTCACTACAGTTGTGCTTTAGTTAATACTATGTATATAAATTAAAATTCTCCGATAACCAGAATCCAGCAAGCAAGTACAATACATTACACATTGTTCTATTAACGCAGTAAAGATCGGGCTCGGGGGAGCAGTTCGACTTCACAATTCTATTATTCTGCTATTGTTTTCAGATTTCAGGTCATACTAAAAATTATTATTATTATTATTATTATTTATTAACACGCAATTAAAATTACATGGTAATTAGGATTAACGAGCCTAGCTGCAGAGACTATTGGCTCTATTTAGATAGATTATATAAAAATGTTGGATTTGGAGATAAAATCTGATATGTTTTCAATGTTTGCAGAGCTAGGGTTTTGGAGAACTTCATAAATTGATTTGTTATCTAATATTTTCTTGAGTATGGGTTCCATCACAGGGCAATCCTCTAGTATATGGGTTAGGTCCAATCTTGTTTTGCAGTTTGAACAATTTGGTGGGGTGTTTTTCTTGAGAAGGTGCTCGTGAGTGGTTGAGGTATGTCCAAGGCGTAGACGTACAAAATTAGATATTTTGTGTTTGGGTACGTTTGTTAGGTATACTGGGATGAGTTGGAATAATATTCGTCGTTACTAAAAATTAAGATACAATGTACCTTATTGAATATGTTTGTTTTTTTTTTTTGTATTATTTCACAAAATTTCAGTTAAAATTCAGTGAGATAAGATTGTCCGTTTATCATGGAATTAATTAAAATGACAAATTGCCGTTTATATCCAACTTTATAACTCTACTTTACTGTTAATTTTTCAATAAATATAATTAATTTAATATTTTTTGAAGTTTCTTACAAAAAAAAAATCGACGATGCCGATGAAATACAAATATTTGGTCCGTGGTTAGCTCACCGCTTGCGAGAAATTAACAAGATACAACGATATATTTGCTGAGTGGTTCTGCAATATGTTGCAGATGTTTCAAATATGTGATAGCCAAATACCTTCAAGAACCATCGTTGAACCTCAGTAAATCCGCTAAAATCTAGAGTTAAAATTGGTGAACCACAAATCAAATATTTTTACAACTGGCTCTTGTTCTTGAATAAATACTATAAAATTACCAATCGATTTATAGATTGTATTGTTTTTAACTTTTGATACGTTGCTGAAATAAGATTTTTCATCCCTGTGATGTGGGATATTTTTTCTAATTCGTTCGTAGAATGTAGTAGGTATGTACTTGTGTATGTTATATACTGATGCAAAAACTCAAATAAAAAATAATAAATCATCAAAAATGCATTGCTGGATTTTTAATTTTCATTTTTCATTCAGGTTGCTTAGGTTACAATGGGAATAGTGACTGTTAACCATAAACGTAACATCACCGGTCACAAGAACAACAGTACAGTACGTAGACAGCTATCAGTCACCACAGTTCATCTTCATCATAAAAGTGGGTGTTCGGTAGATGGTCGAGAGTTAGTTTTCTTTCGGTTTCGATTCGAGTCGTCCTCTATTCGTAATAAGAATCATTATTTAAAATTACATTACGTTATTTTATTTTCTAATTCAATAGCATCTACGTTTAATTGTTGATTACAAACAAACTACGCAATAAGCAATAATGAGTCAGATTAAAATTGAGAGAAGAGCATTTACTATTCATGAAAGTTTTGCTGGGAACATAGCCTATAAGGATTCTATTTTGTGGGACGCGTAAGTTGGTTTACATAATTTAATAAGGAGAAGCACTAACTTTCTGATTGTATACATACCTGCATCATGTAGGCTACATTACATAATTCACCAAAGTGTGTGATAAGGCAACAGAATTTTTTAATTAAAGTTGATCTAAAGTATTTAATTTAGGCCGTGTGTCAATTGCGTTAAAATGTTGGTTAAATTTTCTACCTTGGTTAAATTTTGAAGTTTGGTTTGTGGTGGGCTCAAATTTAGCTTTTTGCTGTGTGAATTGCGTTAAAAGGGATTTATTAAAACACTATTTTGGCTAAAATTCCTTCAAGATTGAAGAAATTTCCCTAAAACATTTTTTTTTTGTTCAAGTTAATTAATTTCTTTCCCAAAATCTGACTTAGAAGATATAAAGTTAATAATTTGGCACGAAAAAAGTAACGAATTCTCAGTTTTACTAATATGTTTCGGTTTTACATCGTTAATTTAATATTTTAAAACAACAATTCCAAATCTTTTCAAAACAATTCCCATTATGGTTAGTTTGTTGATTTAGTATGTAAACACTAGTTTTCACAGCTGAAGAAATACAATGCAAAATGAAATACAATGAGTATTTTAATTACTTATTTTATATTTGTTAAAATATCAACGGATTATAATATTTGTTTTTTTCCGCTTTAGACCCTACGCAAACAAAAATAATAATGTAATTTAATTTTTCAATTGAATAAATTAAAACTTACATTTATTATATGGTTTCCCAGTAGATCTGGACTTTTTGGAGTTCATCTTTCTTTTCGGTTATCGCTTACTGTTTCAAATTACTCTATCTTGAGAAACGTTAAATTTTAACGCAAATTTAGCCTGCTCTACAGCTGCCTACATTTTAACCCATTTTATTCACCACGCTAGTGTCAAATTTTAACCAAGTTACAAAATTTAACCAACATTTTAACGCAATTCACACACGGCCTTAAGGTAGTTCCTAGGGTTAAATATATTTTTTTATGGTAAAAGATAGTTTTGGCGCTTAAGGGTAAAAGAACCCTTTGCGTAATGGTTAGTGATTTGAGAAATTCTGTCATCGCACCTAGCCTGCTCAAATGTTATTTTCAGTGGAATAATATGCACCTACCTGTTGCTAGGAATGGACAGGAAGGCGGCAGATATTTATAGATAATTTACTACTAAACCTTTCACGTGGTTTCTTGCAGTGCGAATGCACTATACTATAAGCACCTACCTATGAGCTTGCTTTTGATTATATAATTTTTGTTTTGATTTTGTAGATTTTTTATTATATTATGTAGCTACCTCCAAAAAAAAGAGAGACTAAAACTAATTGAAAAAGTTTAGAAAAATAACACTGAACACCACTAGTCTTTCTCCTCAATCAAAAAATTAATACCAGAATGATACCTGTAACTATTTACTTCTTTTTAGCTACACTCCTCGACAATTTCCGTTATTCAGGCAAAAAATTAATGAATTGTTTCGTGATCCTGAGCCTGAGCCACTACACGAAGAAAAAACCGAACCTGAAAAAACGGAACAAAATGAAGCGGGAACAAGTGAATCTGAAAATTCTGCATCTGGAAACAGTAGTACACCAGAGAATTCTACACCTAGCAAAGCGATAGTAAACTATAATACCTACTTTGTTCTAAATAATTTCCTCAATCGATGTATACCTATCTACTTTTTTCTCATTTTTTTAGGAAAAGATTCGCCAAGCCGTATATAATAGTACCATATCACAAAGTAAGTTAAAAAAAAACCTTACAATTTTTTTTAATTTTTTTTTTATTAATTTATGAAAATGCATAAAATAATTTCAGCTAAATACACAAATAAAAATCTACTTGCCACTTTTATTTTGGTAACAGTCGCAGAGGGCACAACTTATTTAGAAGCTCGGAATGCAACTAAATTTTCAATACATTTAATAATAAGAACGAGAAAATGCATGAGTAAGTAATATTTATGCTTAATTAAGAAAGTTCCTAAATAGTACCAGAATATACTTATATAACCCATCAAAATCTCTTATTATAGCTATTATTCCCTGAAAAAAATAAGAAAACAGAGTAAAATAAAATGGCTGTGAAAAATCTATAAAAAATCAATCAAATGTAATATTGTAAATTATATAGTATGTACGATTACCTACATATTTCACACGATCCTTAAGTTTCGGCAATCTAATCTAATATAATTTTGTTTAACTGTTGTATTAAACGTTAATACATATTCAAAGATTTAAATCAACTTCTTTTACATAAAAAAAAAAAAAACAGAAATTAAAGAAGAACAACATTTTGCAATACTTTTTAATTGACTTATAACCCATTAAAAGTTCATTCTATCTTGATTGATAAATAAGGTTACGAAATATCAAAATGAATTTCTCTTAATTTATATAGAAATGGACGACAGCACAGATTGTTGTATGGTTTTCATTGACGAACAGGGAAATGTTTATAAAAATTGGAATCATTTTATGGAAACAAATTGTTTGCCAGATGGTGTAGCGCTGGCACCCCTAAAAGGCATTTATAAATTCGACAACGAAGATGGAAAGGTAATTCAGTTAAATCTAGTCGAAATTCCAACCAATCAATAAATAATTGATTTCTTATTTTGATTAGCTTATTCTAGATTCTTGGATAACACCTTCAAGTAGCGTTATTTCCAAAGCTGCAGCCACTGCAGATGTTGTAGCCGGCGTTGGGGGATTCGCAGCTGCAGCTGGTACACTTGCAGCCATAGCTTCTCCAGTTATTATTCCAGCTTTGCCAGTTCTTGGCGTTATATGCGCTGGTACTGGAGCCTATTCAGCAATCCGTTCCGGATGGAGTTTATGGTCCCGCAAAGATCATGAACAAAGCATAAATTTAACTGATTCAGCAGCTAGAGGGGCTTGGTTGGGCGTTGCTTCTGGAGCACTTGCTGTTTCATCTTCTATTGCAAATAAATCACTAGCTAGACTAGCTATGGCAGGGAAAGAAGTAACATTGGTAATTTGGCTTAATAATCTTATATGTAGGTTAGCTAGAATTTCAATTTTTTTTATACAGGTGCGAGAAATAGTTGTTGATGGAATGAACATTTCAACAATGATTTTATCTGGAACTGGAGTGGCGAATGGAATTTTAGATTTAGTTTTGGTAAGTTTTTGAACATTCTTATGAGAAAACTCAATCCAAAATAATTGATTTTTTTGCATATATAGAAATACTCGGATGACGAAAAAATTACCGGATTAGATGTATTGCAAGTTGCTGCTTCTTTGGCAATTTTTACTCATTCCGCTTATAATTTCCGTCTGGCTTCCACAATTGTTGCACAAACTCAAGACTCAAAAGTTAATGCCTATCGAACAGAACTTAGTAATAGACAAAGGTATCTACTTTTTCAAATTTATTATATTTTTGTAATTTGTTAATTCTTTGCAGAAAAATGTTTGATAAATTGTATAAAGAAACTATACGAACACAAGGAGCAGCAAGGGGTAAAATGGACGTGATTCGCTTAACAAATGAAATACCTGACCGGCAGTATCTTAACGATATGCACAAAATTAACAAAAACTTGAACAAGAACAATATCCGCTTTAGTGCTGGTCAGAATGGTCAAATTTTATTAAACGATGAAATCCAAGTTAGATCTGGTGATTTGCGCAACAGCGTTCAGCATGGTATAGGTGAAAATATTTTAGGAAAAGTCAGCCAGCCAATACCAAATTCGCATCAAACAATACCAAATCAAGACACATTAAATATTTTGACTCAAAATGCGTTTTATGAGAATACCAACACTCTTATCAACTATTGTCAAACTGCGTTGCAAATATCTTCACCGCTCATCCTAAATGGCGAAGCTTTTCAAGATTGTGTACAAAATCTAATTGTTAACGTGGGAGAGAAAATTGCAATGTTTCTTATTGAAAAATCCAACGAATTTATCCGAATATACGGACGATCTATTGAACTTTATTTAAAAACTAAACTTCACTTGGAAGTAGTTATATGGGACTTGTATCGAAAATGTGAGCAAACCTTATTGACATTTACAATTGAAGTTTTACAAAAAAACATGAAATTGATTTTCGAACAACTTGTATCTTTTTACGGAGAGATGTCTTATGAAAACTCTACAGCTGAAAGGATTCAATGTACGGTTTGTCAAGGATTTTATCAAATAAGTTCTATTTAGTCAACCACTCAACTAAAAATCACAAAAGCACAAATTTGTTCGCTATTGGCAAACGCTCATGCAACGATTTTTAGCTATTTTTTTAACAATCAAAACAAAATTAACTCCAGTTGTTCAAAAAACGCGGCCTTATTTTTAATATAAATTTATTATTAAGTGATAAAACGTACAATGAAGATATTAACAGTGTTTCGTCGAAAGTATTGACCGCAAATTACATTAGATTATTAAGAAAATAGTAATTGGTAGTATGATATGTTACGCTGCGTTATATATTACGAATTGAGAAGTTTTACAATAACACAAATATTTATAAGTAAATATAGTGCTATTTATTTGGCTGAAAGTTGAAAGTTTTAATATATAAATGTTTTTAAAAAATTTCAGTAATCTAAACTTTTTTTGTTTTTGGATTTTTTAAAACCCTCATGCCATCATTGGTTAAAAACCAATGGCGCAAAATTTTAAGTAAAATGTTAAAGCCACTTTTAGCATTTTACTAAGCTAAAAAGATGATTGAGCTAATTTTGAACGATTTTAACATTTTACTAAAGTTAAAAACACGGAATGGCTACTTTAACTTTTAGCAATTTGCTAAATCCATTTAGAAATCTGATAGTATATCAGCCTGGCACGCGGGGTGCCCAGGTTCGAGTCCTGCTGGTGCACAATTTTGTTTGTTTTTTTTTTTTTTTTTTGTAATAATGAAGTTAAAATGATGAAAATAGAAATAACTAATACCTTTTTAGAGCACATGTTGGGTTTTCATCAACATATAATTAATTTACAACGCATAACAACAATAATTGTGTTCATCAAAATTCAAACCCTACAAATGCTCAGCTTTCTGCATAATTAGCAATTTGCTAGTTTAGAAAAGGTTTAAAATTTTTGAAATAGTTATTCAATCAATAAGCACTTAGGAAATTGCTAATTAGCAAAATGTTAAGCCCTTAACAATGGGTTGTTTAAAATTTTGCGCCAATTTTTTTATGTTGCTCTAATCTACTGGTACGTATTGAAAACGATAAACATAGTTGAGAAGGATTAATGGTCTCTCCAGTTTAGAGCTTTGTCGATAATGGTCAACCTGGTGATTGCTGATATAGCTGATGACCATAGTTGACGCTCAGTCATATCTGGCGAAAAATAAAGAACAGTTATCTAAACGATACTGAATTAATAGAGCGATCGGGTTTGTCATACAAACCTGGCTCAAAAACTAATTCTATAATTAATCGAGGCCCAATTTATACAAGAAAAATGTTCGACTAGATCGCACGTGCTTACTCTTAAATTCATTTTTTTACTTATAATTTTATGTACAAGTATTTTTCATTTTTTTCTAAAAAAAAAATTGGCAGTAGGTATCAATTTTAAGTAAATGATATAAATTTAAAAACAAAATTAAAAGCAACCTAGTATTAAAGCCTTAACACTATACTAGTTAACATTTTACTATATACATAGTAGTCTACTAACTTTTCATAAATCTTAAACCTTTTGTTAACTAGTAAAATGCTAATTAACCAGATAGCCAAGCATTTATTGTAGCATTTAAATTTTGATGAACACAATTATTGTGTTTATGCTTTGTAAATTAATTATATGCTGATGGAAACCCAACATGTGTTCTAAATAAGTATTCGATGTTTATATTTTAATCATTTAACTTCATTATTTACAAAAAAAAATGTACACTAGCAGGATTCGAACCTGGGAATCCCGTTGCAAGGCTGATTATCAGATGACATTATGGATTTAGTACGATACTAAAAAATTAAAGTAGCCATTTGCTGGTTTTAACTTTAGTAAAGTGTGAAGAAGACAATACGATACTAAACTCGTTCGAAAATAAATCCGCTACAAAGGTATCTTGGATAGCCTATCGGCCGCGCACCGAACGAGGCCATTTACCGCTTTCACACGCCACGAACTACTTCGTCGATCGATAGTGTCGCCATGGTTTTTGGTCGTGTGAAAAGAAACTGTGTTGACACAGCAATTCGATTTCTGAAGATCGAAGTGGTATGTGGACATGGCGTGTAAAAAGGATCGAACTAGTACACTGACACAGTATATGTTTTGTTTTTTTGCTATTGTCTGCTCATGTTCATAATTTGAAGTTATATTATTTGCATTTTCCTTTCATATTGAATTAATCTGCTCAATTAATTTTTGAAAATAATATGGCGTACAGACATTTTCATTTCAATAATTTATTTTTTTTAAGTAAATTTGACTTTTCTATTTACCAGCTGATCTTAATATAAAATTATACATCGGTGTATATGCGTGTCAATGCTCATGCAACAGCGAACTACTTCGTCGACATGATAGATCGATGTGGCGTGTGAAAGCGGTAATTACCTATTGGTGCAAAATGAATGTTCGAATTTAAAACTGCAAATGCAGAAAAAATGAACACAAGAAATAGGTTTGTACCATTAAATATTGGTACGTTTTTCTACTTTCTATTTTATATGAATAGAAGCTAATTATTGTTCATAATTTTGATATCTTCTTTCATTACTATTGTGACTGTTGTGCAGGAATACCATTTTTAAAAAATAAAAAAACTACAGTCCATTCTGCGGTCGATGCGTTTTTTTCGGAATTGCTTAAGGTAAAATGTATGTATTCCCAATAAAACACAGCTAATAACTGTTTCTCTCCATTTGTCTTTATTTCTAGTCCATACAAAATACTCCCCACTCTCTCTCTCGGTTGGTGAATATTCGTTCCGCTGTGAAGGTTCATCTTCATATGATAGAACTATACAAATATTGTACACCAATGACGGTTTCTTTTAAAAATATTGCCTTATGGCCTTTTCGATTGGCAATTCGGAACCGTTCGGAGTGCATGTAAACCCTTCTGAAAGTGTTCTATTGATATCCAGAGTGACAGTTCTACTCCTGAATAGAAGAGAAAACGATTCTGGATTTCATCTCAGAATCGAAATCAGAATTACTCACAAATTCAAACGAAACTAGTTTTTTAAGTGTGATTAAATGTAAACAGTAATTTCAATTTTAAATTGAAAATATTTCAGCAGTTAGGTAATAAGAATTAAAAAAATTAATCAAATAATATTAAAAATACAATAACCAAAATTCTAATAAAATAAAAATGGATTTTTGCATGTCAACAAACGAATTTTTATTGTCTTCTTATTTCCGCCATGCTTACAATTTTGGATAACCATGTATGAGCATGACGAATTTGTTTTGTTTTATTGGTGTTCTGGATCGGAAAGTTCTTCCGAATTGCCAATCGAAAACGCCATTAAAACACCTCTCGTTCCTTCACACGACGTAACAATAGAAAGTAGAAAATAAAGAGAAATTTGTTCAAAAACATAAAACAAACCTTCCATTGTAGGTTCTTTGTAGGAAGAATCCATGAATCAAAATAAACAAGTTACCGACACTTCTTTTTTGTCTTATTTTATTGACGCCACCAGATATCGAAAGCATTATCCACAAACAACAACAATTTGCAGATTTTTGATCTTTCGTGCCGTTTAGAAAATAATAAAAACAAAGAAGTGTAGTAATCTTGTTTTATTGATTCACGGGAAGAATCTACTTTTTAAAAAGAATATATAGTTGGCGGCTCTGATTTCACTTTTAATGGAGGGTTAGGTATCTAGGTACAAATATGTGAATGTTTATGGTCTGCCACTTTGGGATTCCCCATTTTGATAGGAAAATAAAAAAAGCTAGAATGATGTCGAGCTACATGGAACATGGGTACGTCGTACGCGTATGGGATAACTGTTGAGTAGATGATCATTTCATTCTTCATTCTGCTCTGCAATTGCAATTTGAATTAGTGCGTTTGTTGGCCTTGGCAATTACCATTTCATATCAGAGTCATCGATCAGAATTTTGACGACTGGATCTCTGGTCCGCATTTTATTTGTGAAAAAAAATAACAGTGTCTTGTTCAAATTTCGAATATTAGTTGAACTTTTCAAATTGACGATTTAAACAATGATTAAAAAAGCAATTAATATTCATGAAGACTTTGCCAGTTATTTGGCTTTTAAAAACCGAATATTGTGGGATGCGTAAGTAGTATAATTCCCATTTTAAAACTATGATAATGTACATATGTATGCAAAATATTTGATGTAGTTAGGTATATACTGTACAGCTAAGAAATATCAAATTGGATAGCTTGGCATTTGTTTGCTAGGGCAAGTTGGTAAGTGTAAAACAAAAAGTATTATATCTGGAATTCACTGCATTGCTTATTGAAATCGAGAAGCAATAAACACTTCCAAACATCGCTCCACGAAGTACGATGGGTTTTTGTAATTTTTTTTAGTTTGGTTTGACTTGATAGCAAATTGTACTACATTACTTGGGCGTTTTCATAGAATTGTTGAAAAGTATGGGCGTGTTATATGATAGCCTCATTTGTATTACAAAAATACCTATTCCCTTTTCAAAATATGCACATGTATCCACAATAGGTAATTGGAAACATTACATGATATTGATGCTTCAACAAACAATTCACTTGAAACTCTTCAATCAACTGGAGGTTATACATACCTGCCTATAATATCTAGTATGAAGTAATAAAATTTCAATTTGGCGCAAATATCAATTTTTGGAGAATCTACAAATAAACTTCGGAATTTTTTAAAATGACTGAAAAAACTTCATTAAAAACATACAGATAGATATATCTAATTCAAATAGACCAACGAAAAGTTCATTATCAATTATCAAGAAAAAGCGACTAATTAACTATCAGCTAACCAGATTACATTCCGCTTCTGTAGATTCAAAGGAAGATGTGAAAATGTATTCATACTTATGGGAGCACTTACTCCGAATAGTTAAGTTTTATTCATAGTCAAACAACACGAAATAATACCTAACTATCTACCTACTATCTAAGCGCATATAAAAACACACTAAGTTCATATAAAGTTGTTGAATCGAAAAGATATAGTAATTTTCCTAGATGAACTAATAATGGTGTACTGGCATATCTTCCTAGCATTCATGGTTTTAATTTATAATATATACAGATACGTGGAAACAATATTTAATTTATTTTTATTTGAATCCAGGTACACACCATCTCAGTTCTTTTTGTTCAAACAAAAATTGGATAGACTATACCAAAATGTCGGAAATTGTAGTGTGGAGAGAGAAAAAGCTTTGGTAAGTAGATATGAATACTAATGTTAACAAATAAATTTAACAACAATGAAGCACTGAGATTTGTACAAAATTTTAATCAAGACTCAAATCCAGTCAAGCGGAATTTAATTGCCATATGTGCTTCAATTGATAAATTCAATTTAAATTAATAGTTATAACATTTTTAAACAAAGACGCATTCTTACCTTAATATTATCCAAAGACACAATTATTCCGCGTTAATTTGACCTACCTACTTTAAATTTAAATTAATTTGTATACCTACCTAGATTCACATACAAAATACCTTATGTATGTACTTCGAATTAGATAATCTTCTAAAAAATCAAATAAATATCACTTGTAGATATAGATAATGTTTACCCTATTGGGTTATCCAATTGGTGCTCGGACGGGTATCTATGACATTATCATTGGAGCTGTGCATATCTAGTGGTCTAATTTTTAATTACTGGTTCATATATAGATCAAGCTGAAATTGAGCGGTTTTGTGAGTAACGTCCACTTGCTTATTGCAAACTGTGCGACTTAAGGAAACTAAACAACAAAACTACGTAAATCATCCAAACACCACTTCAAATCACACCTGCCGGATGTTCGTTGTGGCGTCAACTGTGTTATGTCATCATCCAATTTTTTGTTATATCATCCACCCTGGTATAACCAAATTGGTTATCAGCCATTGGGAGCGCTCTCCGTTGATACTGATGGACAATGCTATCGTCGTTTTCGAAGAAGTAGGTACAGACCAAAAATGATAAACTTGATTGATGATTAGCTAATGTACTGCCAAGGTGCTCATGTCCCTTTTCATCCAAAAATGATTTAAGATTTTGCTGAGAGCAGAGCTCGCTTTTACCGTTCAGATTAAATATGTGAAACGAAAAATCCCACACAAAAATTACAGAACGAAATCATAAACGAACATTTTCGTTCTGCATGGAACTGCAACATGAGGAAATTGAAAAAGTGTCCACTCACTTTTGGCATACAATCTATTACCCAGACCAATTAATTTTGTGCGGAAAATTACATTTGAGTTTTTGGTTGTGTTTTTTTTGTTGTTGTTTCTTTATCAAAGCTTGTTTATTTGTGATTTTTTTGTTATTGGGTTTATTTTTTCTTCTTGAAAATTTGTTCCTATGTTTTCGTTAGCATTTCGCTCTCCTAGCATCAGCAGCGTACTAGGCTTAAACAAAAATCATTAAAAAATGCTCTTCACAAAAATAATAAACAAAAACTATGCACAGGGCACACCTGCACCTCTTCTGTGCAAAGTTGATACACAGCTCTATTCTGCCATTTCTCCGAGGGAATTTTTCTTGAATTTTCACTCATCACTATTCTGCTATTCATTCGAACTGAATCTTGTATACATTGGTAAAGTCGATAATATTGTGCAGTATTCTGCTATTCACGTGAACCCAATCACTCCATACAATTCAAACCCGCACATCAATTGTTGCGGATTTGGTATTTGGGTATGTCTGGTTGAGTGTTAAAAAGGTTAGCGGGTCTGGAAATGTAAAAAATTTGCTAGAAAACTCTGATGGAGTTGTTTATAAATACATCTTAAGTTTCAAATAACAAATTTTCTTTTTAAGCATTAAAAACAAACATCATACAACGTTTCATTAAGTTTTTCTTTATGTCGTTCCTCCGTACTTATCAATTTCGGAATTTCCTTATTTATGTTTGTGAAAGGGAAAAAATTCTGATATATTCATACATACACATTTTTATCCAAACTTCAGACGATTTTTGCATAAGCATCTGTTTTAAATGGTAATATGAACTTGGGATAGTGCAGTTCCCCCGATAGAAAGCAGAATACAAAGGCAGTGTGAAAGGGAATCGAATGGGTGGATCAAATATATACGATTCACGTGAATAGCAGAATAGGGCTGATAGTAAATGATTTAAGAACAGGTAGTTTGAAAGCTTTTTAATAGAGGTACTAAATTGAACTATTTATTTAGTACTATTGCAATGTTCATTATTTAATCGAAGGGTTTAAAATTATTTTTATCTTAGCAGTCCTTAAATATAAAGGAACGTCAAAAATTATGAATATCAATTCGTGCTGTTGGGGTCTACTGAAACAAACAATTAACTTCCGTAAGTCAATGCCCTTTTAACCATAAGGGGCCGCATAAACTTTACTTTTCTGTTATACGTTCAAAAAAAGGTTAATTGTTAAAGTGCCTATACACGGGTTTCATTATTACATATAGTATATTTCGTTAATATAGATTTACATTTAATAAAAGTATAAAAGTAAAGGTGTTATTTTTTTTGCTATTTTTAGAAAAAAAATCGTGACGCAATTTTTAAGAGCTCTATCGCACAGGGTAAGTTGAAAATGATCAAACATAATACAACTTTTACTAAAATCAGATTATTTTTTTTACCAATATAGCAAAATATACCAACAAAAATTTACTGTCGACATTTATATTAGTAACTGTGGCTGATTGTAACACTTTTTTAGAGAGTCGTGATGCTACTAAATTTTCAGTTCATTTGCTTGTTCGTACGAGGAGATGTATGAGTAAGTTTTTTCTTAACATAAATTCATGGTGGCTTAAATATGTAATACTTTTTGTAAATAAAAGAAAATGACGACAGCAGGAAGTGTTGTATGGTTTTCATTGATGAGCAGGGTCGTGTCTATAAAAACTGGAAATCCTACATTGAAGAAAATCTTTTGCCAGAGGGTATTGCATTGGCGCCATCAAGGGGCTGCTATACATATGATAAGGAAAAAGTATATTTTGAATTTAAACTAAAAGTGTAGGTATTTAAATATGTTTTTTCTTTTTGTATAGCTTTGCATGGAGTCTTGGCCAACACCTGCATCAAAAGCGGACAGAAAAGTTGTGGCAGCAACAGATTTTGCCGCTGGCGTCGGTGCATTTGCTTCAGCAGGAATAACTATAGCTACATTAGCATTACCGGTGACAGCACCTTTAATAGCGGCTGCAAATTTCCTAGCAGTAGGTACTGGAGCTTATACAGCTCTAAGATCGGTATTACAACTTAAGGATCGCAATGCACATGAACAGAGTATTGGTTTGACTAATAGTGAATCTAGAGAACATTGGCTTGGCGGAACAACAGGAGCACTGGCTGCATCATCATCTGTAGCAAATGGTGTAATAAAAAGAGTTGCAGTTGCAGGGCGGAAAGTTACATTGGTAATAACATAGAAAACAGATTTATAATTGAATCAAAATTTACAATTTTTTTTTTTTTTTTCAGTTAGAAGAAACAGTGGTTAAAGGAATGAACGTAGCAACGATGCTGCTATCCGGAACGGGAGTTGTAAACGGAGTTGTGTATATCATAATCGTAAGGCTTACAAAAAATTCTTTGTAAAATTTGTTGCATCTCCATTTTTTTTTCAGAAACTTTCAGATGACCAAAAAACAACAGCAACTGATTGGTTGGAAATAGCCAGTTTTTTGACTATATTTACGCATTCAGTTTATAATTATCGCATAGCTGCGAATATAATGTCACAGAGTCGAAATTTAAGGACTCAAATTTTTAAAAGCCAAATTAGGTAAACAAAGTCTACATTGTATTTATTCTTTGAATATACTCGTATTAAAATGTTATATGTTTCAGAGAGATGGCGGAAAAAATCATAAAATCAACAACGGCAACCCAAGGCAATGTTGATTTAATTCGTTTGACAAATAAGATTCCACATAATTATACAAGTATACTGAATGGAATCAATACTGCTTATAGCATCTACAAAGCTTTTGAACCATATATTTCTAGTAAAGAAAAATTTAATGACTGTATTCAGATTCTATATGAAGTTGTTGGTCAGAAAGTAACCCAGTATTTAGTAAACAAAGCTAACGAATTTTTTGCTAAATTCCGGTCCTTAGTGGAAAAATATATTAGAACACCTTTGTTCTTTGAAACTGTGTTATTGGTTTATACGAACAATGCGAAATACAGTTAAGAAATTTTACAATACAAAATTTAGATTCTAACATTCAAACCATTTTTAAATTGCTTTTGGAACATTATAAACAAATGGCATGGAAGACGATTGAATCTGTATATAAATGCCGTGTTTGCGATGGGTATTACAGTTTGGCTAAATAACCACCAAAAGAAACAATTTGAAATCGCAATGAAACATATCAACATACACGAAATGTTTTTCGATATCCCTAAATAATAAACAATTTTTATACTTCTTTATATGCGAAAAATCACTAAATTATTATATACACATTTGCATGTCTTGATAATTATGTTTCTTAAGAAAACCCAAGAGGAGGCTATTATTTTATTTTAAATTGCACGAATTTCATCGTAATCAGAATCTTATTACGAATCACGAAAAAAAACAATTAAAAGGTTCTACAAACTTTTATACAAATTGCCATTACTAAACTTGTTTTTCTTTCCTTTTCCTATTACGGTGGAATTCGTAAAAGGGCTGAATGAGGTCAATAATAAATAATAATAATTACGTCCATCTTGAGTACGTTTTTTTTTGTACCTTTCTGGGGTTACAAGGTATTGGCACTAGCCACGTGTTAGTATTTTGCCAAGTTGCAAAAAAAAAGCTTAAATAATGTTGTTTTTAGTTGGCAATGCGGAAATCTTCTGGACTTTTCTGAAGGTGTTCACTGGGAAAAAAAATTACAGTTCTGATTCTAAAATGAAGAGAATTTTGGTCCTGGATTTTAAATCAGGTGTCCTACTATGTAACTTCTTTCTACTTTCGCACCTAATCGAAATTGTTTTCAATGCTATTTTTAAGTGGTACTGTATTTAAAAGTAGAGTCCACTGTTCCCGTATTCGACTCTTCGCCACATAATCTCTATTCTTTTCAGTTAAATAGTGCACTAGCTAAAGAATTAGCGAGTCGAGATTTTGCGAATTCGAACAATTTTATTGTAAAATCGAATTACATAGGGCCCTATTACGATTGACAATTATCAATTTGATTATTGATAAACACTGAAATTTGTTTTTAAAACCTCGTCTTATTTAAAAACTAAAAATAAAATTAATGAACACAATTAATAAACCCCCTGCAAAGCAGACTGTCCCAAAACCCAGTTCATTCTTATTTCTTGCGCAAAGTCCACTATATTTATACAAGTTTTAAAGTTATGTTGCGCATTACATTTGGTTTTCAATTTTAACCGGGCTCGTGCATTTTGCTTAGCATGATACTTTCTTTGCAAATTTAGGAATTGAGACAATTATTTTCACATATACAATCACATTACAATTCAGAATCTTGAGAAGAAGAGGAATTCCAATTTGCGAAAGAAAAACATCATAAGTAGATACTAGTTATGCTGTTCTGCCACTTGATTGAATTACTAATTTTTTTTTTTCATTAGCGTTAAACACTTTATTATTATTATATATATACCTATATTACAAAAAAAGACTTATTTTGTAAAATACAATAAATCCTATCAATTAAAACAAAAATTGCATGTATGCATTATTTCTTAGAAGTCATACTTTTTTTATGTAAGAAAAAATAATCCAAATATGTAACTATGTAATTTTGTTTAGTTCTCTGGCGAAACAATTTCCTCTTTAATACATACACTGTTCGGGTCATCTGTCGAGGTAAACATTTTTTTCTGTAAATGTCTCCAAAGTGTGCTCTTTGGAACATTGAACACATTGGCGGCATGATTTTGGGACATTCCGTTTCCTAAACAAGCACTCACTGCTTTATTAAGTTTTGCCTTGAGTACTTCTTTTGACAATGGACCTCGTTTCTTGAATGTGACATAGTCGGGTAGCCTACCCTCTTGGGCTAGTCTCACTTTATGTCGATGTAGTGTCGACATTGGTATATCGAGCGCTTGGCTTATACTTTTCAATGAGTCTCCATTTTTGAGACGTTCACATGCTGCCGTTATAAGTGGATTCTCGCGAGTTGTTTTCATATAAAGCGGATGTTTTTTCACTCTTCTCCACAGGACAGTTTTTGATATATTAAACATTATTGCTGCTTTTTGTAAGCTCTTGCCTTCATCTACCACAGCTAATACTGCATTCTCTAGTGCTTCAACTCGTGCAGATTGGGTTTCGTTGAAGTTCTGTAAACTGGCTCTTGATATTTCCTTACGTTCCTCTGGACTTAGTCCCTGAAATTCACTGAATTCGTCTTTCAATTTTTTATTTGGTTTGGTGGTTTCTTTTTGGTCTGTGCTGGAACAATGACTGCTGTCACCTATGGGATCATTTACATATTGTTCCATTAGTTGTGTTTCTTCGTCAGTTTTTTCAACTAATGCAGCCACTTCGGTCGAATCTATTTTCATATTTGGTGTCAAAGTAAATGTGCCTGAACTTTCAGTTAAAATGTATTCATTTGGATTGTTTGGAGTGATATTTTCGATAGTATAACTGATCTTGTCTTGTTCGTTGTACACCTCCAGAAATTCAAGTTCGCGGACGCTAGCATCAGCTGCACATGTTTCCTGATCCTAAAATTAAAATAAATTTTTATATATAATTTGTTGTTAATTAGTGCATTATGTTCTTGTACATAATTTGATTGTATTATGAATGCAAGGTTCTCATCGAACATAGGGAAGATATTCGGAAGTTTCCATCGAAATTTATTGATATCGGAAGAAAAATATTGGCTTTTGTATAATGTACCAACAGTTGCTCCCAAAATTGAGCGTAGACCAATACAAAAACTTGAGTTTTATTCTTTAAATAAAACAGATATTATATTTTTAAGATTTTGTTTTAAATTTATTATGCTTTAAATATTTAATAATAGGTAAGTTAGATAAAAACTATTAAAACAATAAACAAAACAAAGAAAGGGTTAAACATTTTCAACGCACAAAATTGAGCGTACATTTGTGCAAGAATTAAAAAAAATTCAAATCGCGGATGTTTTCATTTTTAAAATTTTGTGTTATCGCATTTAGTATCTATGACTGCTTCCAAGCGACGTGGCATTGATTCCACCAATTTTGTTGTGGGGTTCTATAATAAAATTCAAATAAAATGCACGACTGGATCGCACGTACTTGCTCTTATGTTCGATCACATCGTATGCAAAAGATTCTTAATGTTTTGTACAAAATTTCTTTAATTTTTTTCTAAAAAAGAAATTGGTATGGTAATTTTAATTATTTAATACTATAAACTTAAGAACAAAATTTAAAAAAAAATCACCAACACGTTTTCAAAATATTAAATTTTCAAAAAATAAAATATTTTCGAAAATGTTGGTATGCAGCATTTTTTATAATAAGGAGCTCTTATATAAAAAAAATGATCGAAATCCTTAGAGTCGTTTATGAGAAAGTAGAAACTCAAAAAAAAATCTACCATTAATATCAATACAGTGCGCCATCGGGAAACGCAAAACCTCGATAAAAGCAACACCCAAAATTTCACCATTAGTGACTCGGAAATTGCAACTTTCCAACTATGATCTCTTTTTTGATTCATTCTGCGCTTCTATTTAAGCAGCCATGGCCATTGTTAAAAAAAAAATCCAAGCTAACAATTAAGGAGAAGGACGAGATTTTAACTAAATTGAGTTATGGTGAATCTGTTCAATCGCTTTGTGAAACTTATAAATGCAACAAATCAACCATTTGTAGAATGGTGGGCTGAAGAACACTCAAGACATTGACCATTGACAGGGTTTTATTTATTTCTCAATATTTCAAAAACAAAAATTAACGAAACCATGCCGTTTTTTCAAGATATTTACTTGTTGAAATTACCATATGTTATTTTACATTATTTTTTTAAAAACATTCTAACAGAAAATAAATTTCCTTTAATTTTTGATACTTTAATTTTCAAGTCAAATTTGAATGCATAGATCAAATTTTTTGTGGCAAAAACTTAATATTCTATTAGTTGCTTTTACCGAGGGCGCCCTGTACCTACATGAAAAAAAAATTGACCAAAATGTAAACTCTACCAAAATGTTTTTATCAAAAAAAAAGTACCAAGTTTGAAGAAGATCGCTTCAGCCGTTTAGGCTGTAGATTTTTGATGCTCTCCATTATTGTAACGTCAAGTTTGATCAAAATCAACCAAATGCAAGTGAGTCTTTAAAAAATCTTCAAAATATAATACATATGTATCAGTTTTATTTAAAGAGGAAAGTCAAGTTTTTATAGTTGTGTACGCTCAATTTTGGCAGCATTTTACTAAAAATATATACCTACAAAAGTTGTAGAAAATCTTTTCAGATACCTATACAACTTTAGTAGTGAGATGAGTACACACAAAATTTTAAACAATTGCCAGTTAAAAATATCAATAAATACTCAAAAACAACGATATTGATTGTGTGCGCAGGAAACCTCTCGCGTCTCGCTAGCGTAAGACACCATTATTTGCGGCATATGTTCACATTGTACCTAACTCACTTAGGATTTTAAAAACAAACCGCACAGGAAACGCTTTGCTCCCTAAAGAGGAGCAATTAATTCAGATTCGTAGTTCGGCTCGAAAGATAGGAACAAATTTTGAGTTTATAGGCCAGTATAATCAGCAACTTACCTCTTCCTCTTTTTCCTCAACAATTTCTTGCTCTGGCTCAGCTTCCAAAAGTTCTTCCTCAATCTCGGCAATTTCTGCGTCATTTTTAATGTTGCCAGAAGAATAATTGGTGGCACATTCAAAACTAATGGCACTCTTAATTCCCAGAACATTAATGGCCTCAAGAAAGTCGGACAGATTTGTCGAGGAAAGACTTGTCTCTCCCATGTAAACGAAACTCAATACACTATCAAGCAATGTACCTTTAATATCGGGTACAATTATAGTGGCTTCCTGGCCAACAGGCACATCATTTAGAATGTCGCGCAATAAATCACTGCAGGAGCATAACACAAAGCGATTAGCCTTCACAGATTTTCCTCGGCAAGTAAGTGTAATGTCACAAGTTGCTGGATCATTTTTAAGTTCCTTTTGTATGTCGAGAATGGTCGCCGTGTGGCCCATCCATTTAAGGTGATTCATGTTAAGTTATTTTAGAATAATATTTTCGGTGATATGTAATATCAATTCCGCTAGGCAAGGATTTTAAGAAAAAAATGTAAACAGGAATTTTTATGAATTAGCAATGTTCCGCGTTTTTTGTTTTGTTTATATTGAGACGTTCCGATCAGGAATTTTCTCTTTTTCACTTTGGCCACAGACCCAGAATCCAAAAAACCAAGCGAAAATTGAATTGAAAATATATTTTGTTGGGAAATGGACGACGACGACGAGAAAACGACTACCCACAGATGAAATTATTCTCGATTCGTTTCGTTGGAAATTCACTGAATGGATTATAAATGAGTGCATTCCATTGGTATTTAGTTATTACAGCGGCTTTTCGTAACAAGTTGTCTGAAATGGAATCGTTCTGGTAAGGAAATTAGAATACAAACATTTCCTAAACAAGTTTTTAATAATACTATGTTCCCACCAAAGCGAAATCTGAGATTTCAGCAGGAAGATTTTGAGATTTCAAATTGGTGTTCACACCGCCAAATCCACGATTTCGTCGCTCAGAACACAACAACCATTTTTGTTTATCTAATTCATCAACCCAAGCCCCGTTGTCAAATAAAAATTCATACTCTCTTTTTATCTCCTTAAGCTTAGTGCAGTTCGGGAAAAATTTTGGCTCCCATACAATTTTTTTCCTAGGACAAATTTTGTCTTTGAATTTTTTCCTGACAGTACGCAGCTCACGCGCAAATTTGTGACGTTCGTACCCGGTGCACTTTTAAAATGTATCCGCTGTAAAAGAAATCTCTCCACATATTTTTTCCGGTAAAATAATGCTCGTCGCATTGTTTTGCAGGAAAAATTTTGACAGCTCATAGTCATTGTGGCAGAATTATATTGTGCTATACATTTGAAAGTTAACATTTTTTTAATTTTCGCTACGGCCGGGCCAAAAACAAAATTAAAGCCGAATCATTTCTTTACTGATATCTTACTTTGTTTTTAATGCAAAAAAAAACAACATGAAAATCGAAGCAGAAAAATTTTGCGCGGCTTTTGCCAAGTGATTGTAGAGATTAAAATTGTAGAGATAAAATTTAGTTTTTCCCGATCTGCGTACTGGGCTTTATCGTTAGAGCGAAAAAACTTAATTTGCACATAAAAAGTTTTTCAAACTAAGTATGGCGAAGTTTAAAATGGACTCGTTCGCACTATGAATGGCCAGCATCGATACTGGGATTTCGTTGTGCTTTCAACGAAATCTCGGATTTCGAAATCCCAAAACTATATGCTGAAATCCGAAGATTTGGACTGATATCTACAAAATCCGAGATTTCGATTCGGTGGTAACATAGTATAAGTTTTAAAAAGTAAATTTTTTTAATTTAAAAAGAAAAATATCCAATTCGGCTGGTTAGAAAATTTAGATTAAACAAATTATTTATTAATTTACTATTTTGAAATTTTAATAAATTGTATCTTTACAACAATAGTAGTATAGTTAACAACTTCAACGATAATTGGTGCCTTGCCCCTCAACCTTTGCATAACGATAGCTTTGCAGCTCTTATTACGTTTCTTGCTTTATATTCTCATTTCATTCCACTGAACTTATCAATTGTAGTCAAAAAGCAGCCGCTGTAATACAATAATTACATAAACCTGTCAAAAAGAAACCATTCGAAACTTATTTCTGCAGCCTAGACGAATTAATTTGACTATATTTGAATTAATTTAATGGCATCTTTGCTCAGGAATCTAGGATACAAATTGGTTACTAATCTGGTAGCCAAAAATGGTACCTTTTCAATTTATCCAAATTCAATTGATTGTACTATCATAACTTTTTTATTAGGATCTTCACAAGCAAGTCGTCTGGCTCTTGTGAGAATGGCAAGCGCTACCACAGGAAAACCCGATGAGCGACGTAACAACTATTTCATTAAATTTAATTAAGAATTTGATTAACGAATTCTTAATCTTCTAGCCACTGTCCGTAAGCCAGACGAAACTGCACGTTCTCATTTGACCGATTTTGGAAAGTACGTAGCAGAATGTCTTCCAAAGTATGTGCAAAAGGTTCAACTAACCGCTGGCGATGAACTCGAAGTTCTCATCTGTCCCGAAGGAGTTGTCCCCGTTTTGCAATTCCTCAAAGATCATCATCAGGCACAATTTGCCAATTTGGTTGATATTGGTGGCATGGATGTGCCCAGTCGCAAATACCGCTTTGAAGTTATTTACAATATTTTATCGCTGCGTTATAATTCTAGAATTCGTGTCAAGACCTACACCGATGAATTGACACCCTTGGACTCATGCTGTGAGGTTTTCAAAGCAGCTAATTGGTATGAACGTGAGATCTGGGATATGTACGGTGTGTTCTTTGCCAATCATCCCGATTTGCGTAGAATTCTGACCGATTATGGCTTCGAAGGTCATCCACAACGCCGAGACTTTCCTCTGTCGGGATACGTTGAGGTAAAATTGAATTTCTTTTTGCATTGTCTGAATGCAATTTAAAATGCATTTATTTACCATATTTAGCTCCGATATGATGACGAGAAAAAACGCGTCGTTTGCGAACCGTTGGAATTAGCTCAAGAGTTCCGTAAATTTGATTTGTCTGCCCCTTGGGAACAATTTCCAAATTTCCGAAACGCAAACCCTCCAGCCGTGGCTGTTGAAACAAAGGACCAGAAGAAGTAGAAACAAAATGTATTTGTTTGTTAAATTATATAATAAAATAAATACAAAAAATTATTAACAAATACGTTTTATTTAAAATTTTCGTTGAATTTTACGAATAACAGGGGCCCAACTATGTAGTTCGATTCTACAATAAAGTTGTTCGAATTCGCAAAATTTCAACTTGCCAATTCTTCATTAAAGCACTTAAATGAAAAGGACAGAGTTAATTGGAGAATAAGTGGCAGAGTCGAATACGCGAACAGTGGATGTTACTTTCCAATACAGTATCACTTAAAAAAAGCATTGAAAACAACTTTCGAATAGATGCGAAAGTAGAACGAAGTTACATAGTAGGGCCTCACTGTGGTGGGTTGACATTCTGTATCGCACAAGCGATCAAACTTTTTCGTGTGTGCGAACGATTTGCTACATTTAACTGCAAAAACGATAAGATTCATTTGCACGTTTTTTCGATATTAGGTAGTAAAATTTGATGTTTTGGTTGAAACAAACTAAACAAAATTAATTCTTATTGAATCTGACATGAAATAAATAAAAAACGAGCGATAAAACGCGTTAATTGTTAAAAATCAATAGTAAATACAAAAAAAAAACATCAAAGTAACCTAAAACGATTACCACAAGGACCTAGAGATGGGCGCCCTTCACACCTCGTATTTGCACCACATTTTACCTTTTATGAGATGCCACCACATATAAAATAAATAATGATTTTTTTTGTATTAAGACAACTATATTAAGTTCGAAAATGAAACTTAATTATTTTCTAAATTTATTGTAAAAGTTTTTATTCAAGTTGTACATAATTTGCATTTATTTATTTACACTATTCCGCCTTTTTTTAGTGTCACATCTTAGTATAACCCATCCCTAACCCAATTCATTAATAAAAAGTATGCAATAAGTGACACCTTAAGGTATGCAATGTACAACAGACGCTCTAAAACTTAAGCGAATGAAATAAAGGGTGCTTTCATAAATGCATGGTTGCGATAGTCCGACGAATGCATAGCATTTATAAATGCAAATGATGAATGTCAGAGTTTCATAAATGTAAAATACAAATATTTGCAGCGCAAATATAAAATTTCACATGCATTCCGATTTTTTTCTTAAAGAAAGAGACAGTATGATGTAAACGGTAGTACACCTTCCCTTACTGTTCACATCTGTCCAAATTTCTGCTAGAAAATTCAAAGTTGAGCACAAAATTGAAAATACACATCAGAATTGTTTTTTGTCCACAGGAAAATGAAGCAAATCAAAGAAAGTATTCATAAATCCATATTCAAATGCATGCGCAAATAGTTTTATGTCGTTTTTATTTGGCAATCCGGAAGACTTCCGGACTCTTCTGAAAGCGTTCACTTGGGAAAAAATGACAGTTCTAATTCTAAAAAGAATAGAATTTTGATTCTGGATTTGAAATCAGAATCAGAACCAGAAGCACTCACACATTCAAATACTTGAACGTCAAACTCGACCGTTGTCATTTTTTGTACCATAATTGTGCAACAAACATTTTTTTTGAATTTGAATATTCTCACGTACATAATTATTTTCACACATACAATCTCATTAAAATTCAGAATCACATAAAAGTGTTCAGTTGGGATCCCGGATCGGAGAAGAATTCCGGATTGCCAAATAAAAACAGCATTACTGACGTTAATATGATCGCATCTAAACAAAGCAACCATGCATTTATGAAAGCACACAAAATAAACGAAATGCGATACAGAATGAGAACTTTGGCTTTCGCACAATTTCTTTAGCTTTTGAAAAACGAACGATCGCTTTCGTTTCGTTTATTACAGAATCTGTCCCCTGTATTATGAAACGAACGGCAAAGTTATAATCAAGACAGATCGAGTGTAGCAGATTACTTGGAGATGTGTCCACCTTTTTTTCGGAAATATGGTTGGAAAAAATGACAGTTGAGTTCAGCCTCTCATCGTTTTGTATCGTTTTTTGCGGTCGATGAGAATTCGTTTTCGAAAATTAGCGTTCGCAAAAATAGAGGCCAGCAATATCTACATTTAGGGCAACAAATGAAATATTTGAGATTTAATAATTATGAAAGGGGCATATTGGCGTTAGATCTGCTTACAAAACTGCCGAAGTTCTTCAACATGGTACTAAAATTACGTGTTGACGGAAAAATACTTGTACTTAGCGTTAACAACGTTCTCACGTAAATGTTATCCACGTACCATGTTTTTGATTTACTAGCGATTACAAAGCTGTTTTAAACGATACACGTTGAATGTAAATACGTTCGAATTGCACTTCGCTACCTTGACCTCATTGGTTTTAGTTTAAGATTTGCCATAATCCTTAAAAAACCTCGCAAATTGGCTGGCTTAATATACAAGTCACCTTTTTTTGTTTATTTCGACGATAAAACTGGACCCGTATTATAAATTACGAAGCGAAAGACAAACAGTCGATACCCAAGAAAACGATAGTAATGAAATTGACCGAATATGGTGTACGATAATGGATGCATCCAAATATACATATGCATATTATCAAAAAAATCTATTTTTTTAAGCGAATCCAACTTCATTCCTTCAATATTACTGCTACATAAAGTATTGTGTCAAAACAATACCAGAGCCAAACGCAGTCGAGGAAAAAAACGGGGATCGTTAAAAAACGTATATCGTAAAACGTAACGATAACGAGGAATTTTGAACGATAATCGTAATTCGTAATACATGGTTTCATGTTATATAATTTAACTGTCATCAAACTTAATCGCGAAAATATAATCGTTAGCTTATTCATTCAAGTGATTTGATATATCACCATAATTGCGATTTCTACATGAAACTTCAAATCGCATCACGCATTTAATTTAATCTTGAAACCCAGTGAATTTCATTATATTTTCAATAATTTACTTTTGATATAATTTTGTTATCGGAATTTTTGTCAATCACACGTTAAATTTTATTTTGAACTCTTAAAAATAGATTCACTTAATTGATCTTTTAATTTGCACGATCAACGATCATTACATGAATCTCACAACAAAAAAATATATAAATATATTTTGTTTTGTCTCCAACAGTATAAAAATAAAAATTATTTTTTTTTATAACAACAAATAGATTCATAATATCTATAAAAAATACATTCAATTTATATATTAAAATCCATATACATAAAAAGAGATATCTATGTATGTATGTATGTAAAGTAATTATAATTCATAATTCAATAAACAACAAATTTTCCAATTAATTTATTATTAAATTCTGTTTGTTTTTTTCTATCGTATATATTTAGCTTACAAATTTGACTATATAAAACTTTAATAAAGATTTTATTTGTTTTGCTAAATTGTTTTATTCAGATAATTGTTGATAATTATAACTTACGACAGTTACAAAATTTATATAAAGTAAACTATTAATTTATAGTTTAGTATATGTTTGTATTTTTGTTTGTTTTATTTCTAAGTTTAGAGTGTTATTTAGAGGTGGATTTTTATCTCGGTATTACGTTTACACTCATTTATATTTATTATCTAAGATTGAAAGAAGTTAACATTTCTTTTGTGAATTAAGGTACATTTATATATTATTATATGTTGTTCTTTTATTTATGTTTTAGTGTTTAAATAACACAAATTACAATTTTCTAAAATTTAAAATAAACGTTCTCAAAACGTTTTGACATTTCCAAATGTATTTCAACACAACGCTCTATAGGTAGTCCCAGAGATTTTCAAATATTCTAATATATGTTTGTATTGTACTCAAAAATAAGAGCTTAAACATTTTTTTTTCTTTTTGGTTTCAAATATTTGCTATATAAAAATTTAAATAGATTCCGTTTTCGAATAATGTCGTAGATTACTTCCGCTGCTACCTCCTCCACCAGTCGAAGAAGAGTAATTTTTGTTGTCATTGGCGGAAGAAGTATTTTCCGTGGATAGACGTTCATGATATTCTTGGAAACATGGAACAATGCAAAGATTTGTTTGACATTCTGGACAATGATATTTGGTTTTGCGGCGTAATATTCTACCATGACCGTCAATAGTGTTCCAACAGAAATTACAACCTAATGCTGGTCCTGGTCGTATCACAGGACAATGGCTGGATCGAGGGTTTTCTAAATTGATAATTTCACGATTGGTCTGAAATAAAAATTGATAGTAAGGTTTTATTGGCAAAACATAAGCCTATAAGAAAAGTGATTGATTTTAAATTTTTGTCTGCATGTTTATAAACATTTAATACAATTATAAAAAGAATCCTTACCTGAGGAGAAGACACTGATCGCTGTAGTTCTTCATTTTTAACTCGCAGCGTGGGTAAATGTTCAAATGAGCTACTCCCCAAATTTGGAGCTGTAGCTGAGGACGAATGCACCGGACTTGGTGGCTCTGATATCAAAATAACCGAAGAAGTATGCGTTGGGGTCATGTGTTGCGCACTTTTCGAATGAGAACTATTCTCAGCCTCTTGTTTTGTAGTTGATAAAATCGTTGTTGGTTGGGCTATCAAATGAGGAGAATTACTCGGCGGCATTCCAGACGTTGCGGATGGTGGCACTTGACTTCCAGTTATAATATAACCACTACTAGTGGTTACAACATGTGGATATATGGCATCAGAAATTGATATGTGACCAGATAATGTGGACGAAAGCGGATGAGAGTGTTGGCGGTGTAGGCCAAGTCCAAATGCAGACGAAGTTGATGACAGTCCCATTTGAGTTTGTTGGCTCGGCAAAAGTGGGTGCGAATGTTGTTTCACTAGAAACGGTGTACTTTGTGGAACAGAAAGCAGGTGAGGCGAGCAAGGTACACAACTGGGCGCCGGTTCAGATGCATGACGCTCAATTCGAGGTGGTACTGTCAGTAAAAGTGAAGGTGATGAACTTGTCACTGTACCACTAAACGGATCAAATTCAAGCGTTGAAGTTTCCGGTGATATTTGATTATTGGCGTCACTGTCTCTTTTTACTCGTGGCTGACGGATAAGAAAACGATTACGTTTACTCCCCATGACGCTCAATGTTGATACAGTTGAAACTGTGTTTGACGCCGTCGGCGGGGTTCCTACAGAAAAGATAAAGGTTATTTATACTATGATTTAATTAAATTTATATTTCACACAATTAAACTTTTAGTAAATTGGTAAAAGGCAAGTGCTTCTCCGAAATTGGATGACTATTTGTCGACCGTTAAATATCAGCTTTGGTGCCAGTATTTCAACATGGTAAAACTTTTCTGAGAAAAAACCTACGAATTTTAGTTTTTCTTCAGAATACAAAAGATTAACAACAACTTTAATTTTGAAAATCCTCAAAATTTCAAGTAATAAGAGTTATCCACTGATGAATTTATTTTATTTTTAATTTGATTGATAATGCCCTTTCGGGAATATCCCAGAGAATTTCGTTTCTCACGGAATATTTTATTCACGCGAAACTTTTGACCACCATTCATGTCCCTATATTTGAATTTAAAAAAAATTTAAGGAAAATTTTCATTCACGTTCATTAGTGATTTATCAATGAATATGATCGTAAGTGAAAGTTTTACGAATCCCTAAGAAAATAATTACAAATGTGATAATTTTTTCGGAGTTCGTAACAAGTTTCAGATTACGACGAAATTCGTGATGTTCAAACAAAATATTGTGCTGAAAACTTAAGAAAACAGGAGCTATGGCTTAACACAGTCCGTTTTACTGGTTGACCATGTGTACGTATTTATAAGGAAATTCAATAAGAAAGGTTCTTGAGATTAACGTTTTAGTGTCCTCTCCGATGCCAAAAGTCTAGTCTTAGATTTGAATGACACATACGGCCTAAGCACTTTTCACCTCTATATAAGTCATCGCTTCCGCTAGTACTTATATTACACAATTATCCAACTTAAACAGAATTTTAATGACAGGAGCTCCCAAAACTCATTCGAATCTTTTAGAAAGAATGTAAACTAGATCTCTCAGATGAGGCAATAGAACTATAATAGAAACTCATTAAAAAAATGATACAAAAAGTGCTTTAAAAGCATGTATGTGAGGATACAAAAATTGAATATAATATAATAGAAACATTAACACCCCTTAACCCATTAACATTCACAAAAACAATTGAATCGTATTATGAACATCACTTGATAGATTTTTGGCACACTTTGACCAAGAATCGAAATAGTATTGTGAATATTGCTCATTTTCGGTAAGAATTATGAAGTGTTAAGTAACTTTTTCCCGATTTGTGTAAAAATGTAAGTATTAAGCACTAAATAAGTCTTTTTTACAGACATGATTTTAAAAATGAGGAGTAAAATTGTAGCCAACAAAAAAAAACTCAGCAGATTGGTCGAGTTAATGGAAGCTAGCCCAGACTTTTCAAAGGAAATTTGCTCAAAGCTGCTTACAAGTAGGAAGTGAGCAGAGATTGCAGTGGAATTAAATAGTTTAGGACTACCAGAACGCCATGCCAATGTTAGAATCGTTGCCAAAAACGACTGGTAGACAGCTACAAGCTTAAAAATATTCCGAATCGATTGTTCCTTTTTAATTGGTTTTAATTTGTCTTGTATATCAACAAATATATTAAGGAAGGTTTCTTTCTAAAGCCTAAGTATTTGTACTAATCTAAAACAGAACCGAATTAGCTAATTGCTTAATCGCGTAGCTTATTGCTTAATCGCGTAGCATGCTTGTTGCGAAGTATTTTCTTCTTCAATATCATTCGCACAAGAAACTGTTCTATTGTAGACAGTTTTTGTTTATGCGATCAGTAATTTTTTTTTATCAACACCGAATTTCCAATTGGCGTAAAATGTCAAACCCAACAATCACCCCTATTATGATTGTCAATTGTAAATTGATGGTTGATAAATATTGAAATTTAATATTAAATAACCTCATTGATAAGTTTTGGTAATTGAGAATGATGCAGGCCATTGTGAATTATAAGAAAATCGATAATTACCATTAAATATTTGTGCAGTTTTTAAATAAGCCGAGGTTTTAAAACCAAATTTCAGTATTTATCAATAATCAAATTGATAATTGACAATCGTAATAGTGCCCAATAATTTTTACATCTATATACCAAAATTAGAAAGGGACGTATTCACAATATAACTTAAATCCGAAGATCATTCACTGCTTATCAAAATTATTGATTTTTGACGATGGTGTCAATTTAATAATTTTTTTAGATAAATGTAAACTATGTACAGGGAATTTCGTTTCCCACGGCATATTTTATTCCCTCGAAATTTTTCCTGTGATCGTAAATCTTCCACGGAATAAATTTTCCTCACACAAAAAATCGTATGAAATGACAGCAAAATTCCCAGGGAAATTTTGTTCCCGCTACCAATAAATACTGAGGGAAACCTTTAAGCTACGTTCGATGTTCGAATGACAGAAAAAACTCAAGGGAAATTTGTATTCACGATAACCCTTTATATATTATAAAAAAAATGTATGAGTTTCTTATTCCATCAAATCGATCATTTGAATCAGTTGCTAGCTATCAAAATATTTAAAATTAAGAATACGTTCATTATTTTTTTTATTAATTTTATATATATATATATTTTGTTTTTAAACATTGAAAATTACAATAATTTATTATGCGTTTTCATAAATGTATTCTTTTGCTTTTCATCATAATGTAAATGTATGTATTTTTTTTTTAATTTTCATTCCATCCTTTATTTTTTATTTCATGAGACATGTTTTTGTGTAGTAACATTGTGAAACAGCAAAAGAATCTATTTCTAAATCTAATATTTTTGTTTGTTTGTTATTTTTTGCTCACATTTATATATAGAGTTTTATTAAATTTATTATTTATAGGACTTTATAATTAGGATTGTAAAAAGTAGTTTTTTTTTTGTTAATTATTAATTACTTCTTTATTAATATTTTATTTTATTTTGTTCATACATATATCTAATAATGAAACTTAAAACACACAAAAATGTGAACTTATTGTTTTAAATTTCTTTGTTTTAATTTATTTTGCACTTTCTTGCATTATATATAACGTAAAGAATTTTAAGAGTAGGTTGGATCTATATAATAATATATAATTTTATTTTTTTAAATTTCATCTTAAACTAGCTTAAATTAAAAAAAAAAACTCCTAATATAAATACGAATATGCAACTGTCGTGTTTTCATTTTTTGTTTCTTTCTAAAATCATTCATAAAGACTTTTATGAAAAAGATATACATTTTTATAGAAAATAAACTTTAGTTTGAATACATAAAAAAAAAAATAAATAAAATTAAAGGTTGATGATATTGAAGAATTTTTTTTTGGAATTTGGTTTCTATTTATTTCTATTGGCAGAAGTAGCTGCACGATTTAAACTTGTAAAAATTGACTATTTGTGGACTTATAACAATATGTATTTCGTAACTTTATTGTTCTCCTAACCATTCTGCCAATAGGTGGAAAGGCTAGCTTTGGAGATTTTCAGTAGATACAAGATATGTGTATATGTATAATCATCAAACAAATTAAATCAGAAAGAAAAAAAATAGAAATTCTATGAAAAAAGAACAACTATACTGTACATTGTGTGGACTTGGTTTTTTCATTTATGAATAACCTTTACTTTTTTTTTTATTTTTATCTCCTATAAAACGGCTCTAAAGTTGTTTTTAGTGATCCTAAATGGAATTAAAGTTAATACTTTGCAGATTCATTGCAGATGGATTAACGTTTACACCGCTATCTACGTAGCGCTGTCTAGACATTGTGTGTATACTGGTCGGAAAGTCCATGTGCCTGGTGTCGAGGAATCCCATCACGCCCATTGGGTGTGTGTGCGGTGTGCACATTAGTGGTGTTGGCGTATCCGATGTGGGAGGAACTTGCATGTTAATAGCTGACTGGTTAATATGCTCGTAATTTTCGATCGTTGTTTCCTCATTGGTGGGCGTCGGTGACGGCGAGAGATTCTCCTGTTTGACTACTCGACTCTTTATGCTGGGCCGACTGATGGGATACCCTCGCTTCTTGTACTCTAACCATAGGGTTCGGTTATTTACACCGTAGAGACGAGCGGCCTTACAAAAGCCAATTCCACCCGACCGCACTGCTTCCAGAGCCCGAATAAAGTTCTCGTCACCTTGGGGATTTACAGATCGTTTGCGCTTAACCACTATAGCTGTTTGCGTGGTTTGGTTGCCGGACTGAACTTGGCTATTGTTCACTGCACCTGCTCCGCTGTTACCTGGTGTGTTAACCACAGTAGTGGTCAGCGCACCACTGTTACTGGTATTATTGCCATTGGTACTATTACCTGTACCACTGCCAGAGCCGGCATTACTTGCGGCACTTGTCGTCGTCAGTCCCGAAGAAACTGTGTTCATTTGATGGACTGGCGATTGGGTTGGTGTCGGCCCCTGACTGTACACCGATTGCACCATTGCCGACTCATTTGGCGAGGTTGGCGTCGATAGATTTTGCGAGTAGCTACCCACTAGACTATTGACGGAAATTATTTGTGGCGAATACGAGGAGTTTGTATAGTGCATTTGAATGTGACCATGCTGGGCCTGTTGTTGGGGGTGACTTAGTCCGCTAGTTGCACTGGAATTATTGTTGCCATTGGAATTGTTGGCGGATTGCTGCTGCTGCTGCTGCCGATGCTGCTGTTGTTGCTGCTGCTGCTGCTGTTGTTGTTGTTGCTGCTGCTGTTGTTGTTGCTGCTGCTGTTGTTGTTGTTGTTGCTGCTGTTGTTGCTGATGGTCTGTTGTATTTTGATTTCCAGTATTGCTAGGGTTGTTGTTGGTGTTGTTGTTGTTGGTTGATTGATTACTCAATCCTCCTCCATTTGGATTGTTTGTGTTGCCATTACCAATTAAATTGGGCTGACAAGATGACAGCGAAAATCGGGAATAATTTGAATCAACGACCGTCCATTGCAGACCTGGGAGTAGAGGAATGAGAGCCATAATTAGTTCTATTTTTTATTTTTTTTTTTTTTTTGATTTCTTAAAGATTCGACTAAATAAAAACTATTTTTTTTGTTTTTAGTAAAATGTTCGGTTTTGTTTTATAAAATATTTTATTTAGAAAAAAAATACTAGTGCAAGTCTGTTTATTTTTACTAAACAAAGTTAAATTCCCTGCGTTTTGAATTATTTGTTTTTTTTTCTGTTTTTATAGAAAAACAAAATATTCATTACAGAAAGAAATTAAAGTAAAATACTATATATGAAATAAGCCTATAGTCTAACTCGCAATCTTGTAATGATTTTATTGTCAAATAAAAAGAACAGATGTTAGCACGTTAAATGACGTTGATAAGACGAAGTTTTTTAAACGTCTTAAAAAACTTAATGATATTCATTTGTTTATACAAAAGGCGGAAAAACTCGAAATTCCATTGTTGGTAGTTGTGAATTGTCAATAAATAAATAAAAAAAATAAAACAATTTTTTCTTTTAGCTCTTTTCTCCTGATCCCAGATAGCAAGGAAGGTATTTTGTTGAAAACAAATATTTTCTCATATTTTATTTTCTTTTCGATTTGAAAAGTTCTTTGTTGTTTTTTTTTTAATCAATAAGTTGCTTTGTGAAGATGTAGATGTTTAAGCAATTTTTTTAAATTAAAATATTGTCAGCGTTAGTTTTTTTTATTATAATAAGTTAGGATGTAAGCGAATAGTTTTTTTTTTAAACAAATATCATTTAAAAATTATATAGATTAAAGAAAAAAACATCTTAAAATAAATGGTACTCCGATTAAACAAACACAAAATGATTAGGAAAGTAATTTTAATGGAACAATTTTAAAGATGTACTAGACGTTTTGGAGAAAGATTTGTTTTTGTATATCCTCACTTTTTCAAAAAAATAGTTTTTTTCACGCGATGTCAGCGTTGCATATTAATTATTTATTACTATTTTATAAAATGAAGTTTTTAATGAGATTTTAATGCAATTTTGAATCAATGCTAAAATGGATCAGGACATTAATTTAAGCAGAAAGTCTCGTTTCAATCAGATTAAAAAAAAAAAAATGTCAAAATGTCACAAATAGTGTAGTAGCATAAAATGTTGTTCTGCCCACTACCAAATTACAAAATCAAGCAAAGATGTGATCACTTATGATGACGATGGTGATGGTAAATCATTGTCAGACAAATCGATTTACATTAAACTTATGACTTCTTCCTAAACTAATCCCAATAAGTGAATATAGTAGCAAATATACAGTTTTAACCTCATCCAAAGAAAAGAAATACCAATATGTTTGCGAAATATATGTGATTACCTTAAATAAAAGCACCAAAAGCAAATAATGTTTAATTAGTTTTAATTACGTTGCGTGAGAGTTTTGCAAAATCATTGCTTATAGGCATTTTTAATTGTCTAACAATTTAAAAATACAGAAAAATTAAGATAATACAGAAAATGTTATGCGTAAAGTCTTTACGGCTATCTAATTATGCTAGTGTCTTTCAAGTAGAGCTACTAGCGATCAAGAAATCATGCAAGACTCTAACACTGCTATCCTGGTAGACAGTCATGCTGCTGTGAAAGCCATTGCTTCGGCAAAAACATCCTGGAAACTGGCCCAGCAATGCCGGGATGAGCTCGGTAGCCTGAATGTTGCCTGGAAGTCACTCTTATCTGAATTGCAGGTCAAAGTGGCTTTGTGGATAATGAATTTCGGTCCTTCATAGCTCACTATCGGAAAGAATTGATATTTTCATAGGAACTATGAAGGGTAATATATATCAAAGAATCAAATCGCAGGTGGCACAGTCTATCTAGTTGCTTTATATCCAGAACGATATGGCGCATTTACAAAAAATGGCGACCGCTGACTTGTTAAGCAGACCCTGAAAAGACATAGCCAGAGTCGTGCCAATAGAAGAGCATGCGGCGAAAATGGGCCACTGTCCCAGTTGTGAGGATCCGCAGAAAAAAAAACAGAAACTGTTGCACACATCCTCTGCAAATGTCACGCTATGGCCAGTAAAAGACAGCCAATCACTTGGAATGTTTCTACAATAACATTGGCGAACATTCAGAATTGAAGATTTAATCTCATTTCTTGACAAGACAAAATGGCTTTAGGACGGCTGATAGAAAAAAAAAACAGAATTCCTAGTTTGAAATATCGTTTTCTACATCCGGTGGTCTGCGGAGATCAGACGGAAGGTCTTCAATCGTTCTCACTTTTTACAATCACAGGGTCGCAACGATTTACGGTAACAAAACAGCGCACTCCAGCGCTAATTGGGTAAGCGCGTTAGTTTCCTTTTGACAGCCGAGAAAATGTCTTGCTATCGGTTAGTACTTTATTAGGGGTCTTTTTTGTACCCTTTATGTTAGATTAAAATAAATGTCCATGTAAAATACAACAATTGCGCTTAGTTCGCGGCTTTAAATATCTTCACTTAAAAACTTTGCAGATTTTATAATAGTAGTATTTAAGTAATAGATTTGATAATAGTTAATTTGTAACAAAATTAACTATTAATCATAGGCTAAGAGTTGATTTCTTTTTTTCCATTATACTTCTTTCTACCATTATAACTCAAAGCTAACGTAAAGTTCACATAAAAATACGCCTATTATCACAAATACATAATAATTATATGCATTCCTTCCACATGTATGTATGTATATAATGTGACTTCCTACTTTAATGGAAATTGGAAATTTGTTTATTTATTGCATCGGAATGAGAGCTATGACTTTCGTGTTTGTTTAATATAAACAAGTAAATACTTGATACTTGAAAATAAGCAACTTGAATGCACGGATGATATGTGATACTTATGAGCACGGATGATATGATTCATTCAATTAAAATACGCCCCTTGAACGAATTTTGTTTGAAATCGACAAAGAAAGAAAATCACCAACATTGAACCAAATTAGAGGTTAAAAATAAATTTGTGATTTTTGTTGTTAAAAAAAAATAAAATTAATTTTTTAAATATAGTTGTTCGCATTCGGTAAACAAATAAAATGAATGTTGCATTATATGCTAAATATTCTTAATAGAAACGGCTAAATATATTTTTAAAGTAGTTTTTCACTTAATTTTTTATATATAAAAATTCATAATTTTTTTTTCTAAAAAATATTAATTTTCAAAAAAAAAAAATATTTTTTTTTTCAAATTTCCAAAAAAAAAACAATTTTTCGAAAATTTTGAAATGTGTTATTATTTAAAATTCTAAGGAGCTCCTGTATAAAAATTTTGATCGAAATCGGTTGAGCCGTTTATGAGAAAGTCGAAAATCAATAAAATGTTTGTATGGCATGTACCGCTAATAACAAAATATTTTTAAAAAAATTCTGTCCAAAATGTAGAATACCCAAAGTAGTAGTACACACACCAATTTTATCATAATCCTTAGAGCCGTTTTCGAAACAATTAAGATGGTAGAAAAATTTGTATGGCAAGTACTGTTATTTTTGGGGCTAAAACAACGATTCAAAAATCTATTTTGGACAATCACCAAAAACGCTTAAATACCAGTTTGAAGAAAATCGCTTCAGTCGTTGAGGCTGTAGAGGAGTTGTAGAGACAGACGGACAGACAGACGGAATTCAGGGACCCACTTTTTTGGTGTTCTATCTCTATGTACAAAAATTAAGTACACACGTACTTCTCGAAAATTGATCAAAATCTAATCACAACATTTTTAATGAAATTTGCAATGAAAGCTATAACAACCACTTTAATTTTAAAAAAAAGTATTTTTCGACGTAAATATGTATATGTACATACATTATGCAGGTATAAATTTAATTTAATTTTTGGAAGTTATATAAACTTAATGTGTATTGTTAAGAAATTAGTACAAAATGCACACAAATGTACAAATGAGACACGAAAATGTTCTTGTGGTTAAAAACTACACACTATGTTGAAAATGTATGGTAAATGACATAATTAACGCAAAAAGTGAGAAAAAGTAAAATTTGTCTTTGAACATAAAAAAATTACAACTAAAATGTTTTAAAATATTAATTGAAATACTTGGCAGTATCGGATGGAAAAATTATAACAAAATCTGCAATGCCAATAACGAGATGCGTTCAGAATTATTTTCTCAAAAACATAATGGGTAAAAATCTCGATTATGGCCCTTTGACAGCGATTCTAATCCAAATTCAATAAGAATTGCTTCTCGGATTATACGGTATCGCACTGTGATACACCAAAGTATAATGTACATTGCTTTTAAATGTTTGGGTATCGCAATGGAAGGGAAAATAGGGCTTGATAAAGTATTTAACATTCGTGTGGTGCGGCTAAAGAAGTATTCCCTATACTTTACATAGAGTACCTTTGAAGTTGGGATCAAGTTTAAACCGTTGAGCCTTTCTAGAATCGCGAGTATTACGGTTTAATTGTTTTAGGGGAGGAATGCTAATGGCTAGTTCATTAGAACATTGAGGCCAGTTATAGCCATCACGAAAACAGATCAGGAAAGGTTAAAACAGTATGAAAGTGAATATTTTTTCCTCATGGTCGTTTATAGCAAATACGAAAATTATGTCAGTTGGCAAGCCTCACTACCAGTCTACCATCAATCAAATTTTCCTGATTGAAACACACACGAAAAAGTTTTTCATCCACAATTCTGTCAGTGGCAAGAAATAAATTAGAACCCAAATAATTGGCCGCTTTCGGTACGATGCTAGGCTAGCCGATAAACCTTATTAGAACCTATATTTTTTAAAGATCCAGTTAGCTTTCTATGTTAAGACAGTTGTATTCTATACACATCTGCAGTTTTAAATCAGCTATTCCTTAAATTTCCAAACGAATCCAATAATTTTTGGGTAACATGAGATTTGTGTTTGCCAACATATGTTTTGTTCATCAGCTTTTTTTTCCCTTAGGCATTACAATGGGTCGTTCGGTGTGGCATAGCTTTCTGATACTTTGCTGAAAAATATACTGTGCATTTGTGAACATATAAAACCCAATAGGTAACCATTTCTGTCAAAAGTCAAAAGAGAGAAAAAAAAAACTACTTGCTCAAAGTGAATTGAACATAAATTTGTTGGATAAAATACATATAAATTTGAAATGAATCAGGAAATAAGAACCACAAATCTTTCAACCGATTCAGAACAAATAGATGATGTATTATGCAGGTAAGTAATTAAAGTTCACAAAAAATATTGAGAAGACAGCTGCTTTCATAGTCAGCTGTACACTACGATACCTAAGTATATAAGAAATTTAGTGCTAGCTTGGTTTGATTTAGAAATCATATTTTGTTCGTCATGGTCGTCAGCTGTTATTTAACACGTATTAAAACAACAACAAACATATTGCACAGCAAATCTATGCGATACCGAACGAACCCAATAACAAAAAGCTATCTGAAGCAATGACGCGTAAAAACGTCATAAATTATCCATTAAAATTTTTTTCCTGTTTCGTTTTCCTGATGGCTATAACTGACCCCATTATCTATAAAAATAGCGATAAAATAATAAAAGACATGAAACATTAAGGAGTACAAACCCTTCATCCTGTAATACTTCAAAATACCCCTTACGAACATGTATTTTTATTGGAATTAAGTACAATTTATTTAAGATGAATTTCATGAAAGTTTTTAGATAGTTGGTTACAACTATTAAAAATAAAATGCACGACTGGATCGTACAAACTTGCTCTTGTTGCTAACAACCTTAGTGTTACTCACTGACGCTGTAGGTAGGTAGCTAGACTTAGTTGTCCTACGCAGATTTAAAGTCCATGTAGGTTATATTACCTTGATTCTTAGTATAATGAATTGTCGAATGCATGATTCAAGGAATAGTTACATAGGTACCTACCTACAAATGTATATTTAAATGGATTTTAATTATGTAAAGTAGGAGGGTAATAATGTAAATATGTACAAGTACATACTTATATACATATGAAAGTGAATGGTGTATGTGTGAAAAAAAATCGTTTTTTTTTTAACTTATTTAAACTGCCAAAATCTTTACTTTAATCGGTTTTTCGAAAAAACGAAGAACGCCTTTATATGCCAAGGATCAATAAAAAATGTATTAAAAAGTATGTCGAAAATTGTAGGACTGGTTTTGATGAAATCCCGTTTCTCATTTTTCGTTTTTTGAAAATTTTTTTTTTTTGAAATTTTGGAAGGTATGCAATTTTTTAAAGATTATTAATGTACATGTAAATATAAAATTTAAAATTATTTTTCTTTTATTAGTTTTAAAAATATTGATTTTTCAAAAAAAAAAAAATTCAATAAGTAAAAAAAACTAAAATTTCAATTTCCCCTCTGAGGAATGCCAAAAGAATCACACATGCAAATTTGAAGGTAATCGCTTAAGCCGTTTAGGCTGTAGCTCGTTATACATACAGACGGACAGACAGACAGACAGATATTTTGTGGCGATCACTTTTTTAAGCTTCTCTGTGATCGTAATGTCATGTTTAATTTTTAGATTTTTTTTACGAATGCATAACTTGCCTTAAGGAGGCTTTACATGGATCTGCATCTGCAGACTTGAAGAAAAGTAGAGCGGGACCGTAATATAAAACAAACATACAAGTAAGACAGGGTACAGACTAATAACTTACTCGAACTCTGCTATAACTTTCTTGGCACATCTCACAATCACATGTTCTTAGCGTTCAGTAATGTAGTTTTGAGAAGAAAATTTTCGCTATTTTCGTTGTTTTTAAGCAAACTGAGGTGAAATGGTAAGAATAAACTTGAAAATTCGTTACCTGAAAGGAACAAATTATGGTGCAGATGAAAATGCTATAATGAAGATGAACATGTTCATCTTCACTATAATTTGCAATCTTCAGATTAATACTTCCTATAACCTTCATACATGAAGATGATCACCATTTTGCTTCGTTCTCTATCGCACAAGTATGATTTTTTTTATTTTGTTTCCTCTTTTTTTTGCAGATGTCAATGCAGATGAAGATGAATATACATGTAAATACTCCTTTATAGTACCTTTAATCGCAAGTAAAAATCTCATGCAATTTTGACTTAGACATTAAGTTTGCTTTTTGTAACAAGACCTGAGGAAGTTTTAAATAAACAACATTTTTGTGTAAATTAGTTTATTATCAAAAGAGGGAAAATCATTCGACAAGTGCTATTTTGACTAAAATCATCAAATAATAAATGATCTTGGAGGAACTTTAGGTATTTATATAATATGCAGAGAATGTAAAGAACATGAGACAAGCATCTATCGTATAAATAACGAAACAAAACAACACAACAAAAATACACAATGATATTATAGGTATTTTATAACTAACCTGAATGCGATGACTGCGAACAACTGGCGTTTGGACCATCATGCTCTGAAGGAGTTGTACCTCCAGAAATATCCAAGGGTATTGTTTGTGGAACACTCAAATCCGTTTCGGGTTTCTAAGAAAGTAAAATAAATATTTTAGTTATTAGTCGGTCAAAAGTCAAAAAAATGTGTTAAATATTTACGATTTGCATAGTGTGAGTATGGCCGCCATTACCATCGTCTAAGCTATCGGGGGAAGAGTCTTGTTGATGACTATCAACATCAACACTTGATGACTCTTTTATAATTTTTGTATGTAAGGTATGTCCCAGGGCAGTTGAATTACCACCAAATGACATCTGACCCATTTGGGATAGGTTGATATTACCGCCGGTATCCACACCACTGTGTTCATCCGTAATTCGATCACCGGAACCTTTAAATAATTATGAAAATTAATTGCTGTTTATTACTAAAGTTTATCAATCTTGCCATTATTTGAAGACTTTCTTAGTCGTTTCCTTCGTGTGGCTGGTGAGGTACCAGTGCCAAGCGGCGAAGGAGATCTTCTAAGCTGGTGCATTTGCTGCGTTTGACTCTGCTGATGATGATGGTGGTGATGATGTGTTTGCGGTTGTTGCTGTTGAAATTGTGACTCTGAACTACCCCATAATGAATCTGCACCACTGCTCTGCAATTGGTCGGGCTGGTCAGACGAGGATTTACTATCGGACTTTGTAAGAGTCGCCGCATCGGTGGGCATTTCGGCTAAGCCTTTGATTTTAAGCATCTCAGCCGTTTTAAGAATGTGCGGCAATTGTTCTTGCGACACATTCACCTCACCATAGTACATAAAGTCTACCATTGTCTTGAGATCGTCGTATTGGACGTCTTTCAGTATGACGATGGGATGCTGACATGGATTCGTTGTAAAAAGAGTCTACAATAAAGTTTAAAGAATTTAAATGACCATGTTATAATGGTTTAACTATTGTCTTTTTTTTTCAACGCCCACGCAAATTAAATTAAAATACAAAAAGATCCTAACATGATTCCTATCTAAACTCGATTCTCCGTTACAGAAAAAAGTATGCATACCATGACAATGAAATGGGTTGAATTTTGTTTTTTTTGTAAAATAGGTAGGTAAAATTTGTTTCTAAGGAATGTCTAATGGCCTTTTCGATTGGTCGTCCGGAAGGCTTCCGAATGCTTCTAAGACTGTTCGATTGGTATGAAATGACAGTTCTTCTCCTGGATAGAAGAGAAATTTCCTTCTGGATTTGAAGTCAGAATCAAAACCTTCTACGCACCCACTCAAATACTAAATGTCAAACGCGAATTCAATGTCAACAACAATGTTGTGTGGGTATGAGCGATATTGTAAAACATGAATGCTAACATCGAAAATACAATATCGATATCAGAATACCGATGTTTTTTAACATCGACGTTTTTTAAAGTTTTTTTTTTTTTGAAAAATAATATCACGTTCAAAAATTTAATATATTATAAATTCGAAATACCTTTAGTGTTTTGAAAATTGTAGCAGTTTTTTTATCGCAATTTTCTTTTCGTTTTTGTGTTTATGACCTGCATTAAATTCCACTAAGCGCCAATTGAACTTCATACAATTTCAACTTAAAAGTTGTGAAGCGTAGATCCGCTGAAGTGCAGTTTCGTCGAGTGCGGTCTAACCTTTATAAGCATGATTTCAGCTTATTTTAAGTCGATCTTTTGAAACTTAACATCGATGGTGCGTCGTTTCACATGCTTCAACATCGATATTTTTTTCGAATAACATTGATGTTTTGCCAACATTAATAAACATCGCCCATCCCTTCATTTGATGTCATTGTTTTTTTTTTTGTACCTTACACATACACTCACATTCAATTTCAAAATCCTGAATGGAGTGTTAACTTCTTCGGTTGGAATCCCGGATCGGAGAGTTCTTCCGGATTACCAATCGAAAAGGCCATAAGTTTCTTTTTAAACAAAATCTTAGTGATAATATAATTATTTGATAGTTAATGTGAAAATGGGTTGCGAACGAATAGGTATATTGTTGCATATTATTTTTTACATAAACTATGTTTATTTTGTAGCATTTCGCTGTTTTATTTATTGATTTTTAAATTTATCTTTTGCAAACAATGGAGCAAAATTTTAAACAGCCTGATGTTAAGGGTTTATCATGATACTACTTAATAGGTTGGTAATTATGTACTAAAGCACTTTGGTAATATTTTCCTATTTATAAAAACACAGCATCATGCTGAACCTATTTTCCTTATAAACTACAACTGAACAAGTCTAAAATAGTGCAAAAAAGTAAGCGAACATAACTTTTTCGCGTTTGTTATTGGGGTTATTAGATATGTTCTCTCGGATACCTAATGTCCTTTTCGATTGACCGTCCAGAACTGTTCGGACCCCCACGAAATGACAGTTGGTACTTTAAACAGAACAGAAAACGATTCTGGATTTCATTTCATATACTCACATAATTAAAATGTCAAAATCATCGGGTTGATTTGTTGTGTAATTTCTTTATGTGTTTATTGAATTTAAACTACTTTTCTAGTAAAATAAAATAAAAAGAATCAAGTTATAATTATTATTTATACTAGAAATTGTATATCTAAATTGAAATCAAGTGTTTTGGAAATTCTTTTTAGAATAGGTTAGCCGAAAGCTGTCAAAAAATCAGAACAAAACACATACCAAATGAAGTTTCTAGACAGCTGTTCTATACATTTGCTGTCGGATACCTAGTTATTCCAGAATTTTTGGGATAACTGTATATAGATTTCATGAGAACAGCTGTTTTTTCATCACATGTGCTATTGCACGCATTACAACAACAGAAAGTTATTCGAGATTTTTCAGAATAAATGAGTGAACAGCAGCAATGTCAAAGTGTCATATGATATTATTGCGTTTTTGTTTGGCAATCCGGAATTCTTTTCCGATCCGTGATTCCAACTGATCACTTTTGTGCGATTCTGATGATTCCGAATTTTAATGAGATTGTATGTGTGGAAATAATTGAAAATGACAAATAATTGAAAATAACAAATTCAAAAAAAAAGTTCGTTGCACAATTATGAAAAAAATGACAACAGCCGAGTTTGACTTTGTATGTATGCAATCCAGAAGAAATTTTCTCTTCATTTCAGAATTATAACTGTCATTTTGTCCTAAGTGGCCACTTTCAGAAGAGTCCGCAAGGCTTCCAGATTGGCATATAAAAATGACATTAGTATGATGATAAAAAGATAAGATAGCCATTTGGTGATTTGAACTTTAGTAAAATGTTAAAAGTTAATTCGATGATAACCTTGTTTAAAATTAGAAAAATTAGTGTTTTTAGCTTAGTATCATACTATTAAAATTATTCGCCAATATTTTTGCAATCGCACTGCTGATTTTTGTAATTTTACGTCAGTGTCTTTAAAATAACATCTACTTGAAGATGTCTAAAATTGCAATGAGCTCAAGGTTTAACATTTAAGGAATTTAGAACTTAAAATTTTTTGATACGCGAACGTTCTTTACAGAATTAAAATAATACTCAATGGTTAAGCAGCGGAATGTATCTTTGTCACCAATCGAATTTTAGAATCTAGCACACAATTCCATTACATTGGATTTGTCCCGAATAATTTTTCGCTCAATCAGCTCTTCTTCATTTTTTACAATAATCGAAAAATCAACTTTATCCATTATCATTTGTTTTGTATTTAAGTTATTTGTTTGTCAATTAAGCTACGTAAAATAGAATTGACTTTTGGAATAAAATAGAGTAGAGCCACATGACTAAATACAGGTAAGAAAAGAAGAAATTTGTGATAAATTTTCCCAATTCCTAACAAATCACTTTTTTTATGGTGGACAACCAAAGTGGATGTTTTCGTGGTTGTCCTTAAAATTTAATGCGATTCACTATGTACTTTCTAAGACAACATTTGATAGTAATGTGTTTGTATATACAAATTCGAGTTTTGACTAATGTCGATTTCGTTTCAACAAAAACATCGATCTGACGTCGATCCGCCGTCAATTTTTTTCTGAAAATCAAATTCGTTTCAAATTAAAACCAGTTTTTTTCTGGAAAAACAGATCCGTATTGAATCTCTTTTTGGAGACGGATTCAAAACGGATTTGTGAACAGATTCGTACACACACTACAATATTTGTTTTGACGTTTCTCAATTGTTGTGTTGTAAATTAATTCTTATTTTGTGGCAGTGTACAGAAAAAAGAAATTAATATATTAAAAAATAAAAAAAATTGTTAAAAACTTCTTGGAAGCAAATATTAAAAAAGTGCAAGTGGGTTTAGGAACTCCCCCGCGTCGGAATCGGGAAATTAAAACGAAATAATGATGTTTTAACGAATTGAAGATTTGTTTTTTTTTTTTTTAGAGCTGCCAAGCAACACACACAGTCCCAAAAAGAGATTCGGTCCGTAATCGTTCTTTTCAAAGCCAAAAAGTATTGGTTTTAGTAGCGAATCCTAATTATTGAAACGAAATCGACATGAAACGAAATCGACATAAAATCTAAAATATCGGCTAAGTTCAGGTATGAAAAATTACAAAGAAAATAAATTTAAAATAGATAGGTATAAAAGTATCATTGTTTTATTCTATAAAACAGGGATAAAATGTGTGGTACCGTAAAGGAAGGTCGCCCCAATAGAGCATTATTCATTTTTTCCTTTTAATGACGGAAACATTCGCAGGAAAACATGTATTCACGATAACCCCGAATCTTTCCCTATTCATTGTATTCATACTAGATAAGTACAAGAAACATAAATATTCCTGATTGCCGTATAAGCTAGGTTTGATTTATCGCGAACTTTGGTGAGATTTTTCCTATCACACTTACCGTAACTTAAGTGAATCGAAAATCAATGAGAAAGATCAAGTTTTACACATAAATATAAAACTAATTCAAAATCATGGGGAGCACAAGTTAATACATGTTCTAACTGGCTATGAAATGCATACAACTATTTATCTGTCTTACAGATGAGCGCGCGATTTCAAATACTTTTTGTCTTATCAAAAAAACCAATGAACTTCCCTTAAAATAAATACGAAACCGACAATAAAAAATGTATATATATATATATATATATCTAAAACCCAAAACAACTAAAAGAAAAAAAATCAATTTTATCTATACGTCTATATCCTAACTCGACAATCCTTGTTGTCTTGCACTCGAGTGCGAGTCCATCCATACCTGAAAATAAGAGCTGCATGCAGACAAGACAATTTTGTGCGCCTGTAGCTGACGTCCTTCAGCAGCTAGGGTTACATCTACCAAAGTCCCGTTATGCAGCAACGAGGAACATACCGAAATAAAATTCGGCTGGTGATTGTTCCACCGCAAGCAGAACTGCTGCACGGACATTGTCGTCGGCGCTGCTACTGCTGCTGCTGCCCACTGTGGTTGTGATGGCGACAATGGCTGCGCTCTCGCCTATTGGATTTGAGTGGTCTTTCTTTTTCTGATTTGGCTTTTCAAAGTGATGCGTGGTTCTCGGTTTAGAAAAGAAAATTCGTCTGCCTTCCTACTGCCTGCGCCGATCCGATCTACAACACTTCCACTGACGACATTTGTTTGTGTTTCGATTTTCGAGTTATTTGCACACAACATACACTTTTACCACCCTATTTTCGCCCACTCAATGAGCTCTTGTGTACGCGTAGGGTAGGTATGTAGGTATAGGCGTAAGGTAATGATTCGCACAATATAAATTTAATATTTCCAACCGAATCCTATTTAGGAACTTCTTAAAGACCTTGAATTTCTTTCAATGACGTCATTCATTTACAACTCACTTTGCACACACGAGAGACACAAAGGCAGTGAGTGAAAATAAAAATAATAGATATGTATGTAAGCACACAAAAATTAAAAAAAAAATAAAACCATATAGGTTGTATAGGAAAAAGAAGGAAAGACTGATTTGATTATGTGCGCCGTTCCACAGACTAGGGATTTTTTTTTAATACACTTTTCTTATTATTTCACAACAATTTTCTTCTCATAGAAAAACTAATAAGCTTTTGCAATAAGATTATCTTTTGAAATGCAATAGAAAATGTATAGCATTGTTAATTGAAATATGAATTGATTGATATTAGCCATAACAAATTAAAAAAAACACTGAATACTGTTTGCCGCGGACAGTTTTGTGTTCTCCTTCGTTCGTTCATCTAAAATACAAAATGGCGCGCGTCCATCTATTGTTGCTTTGTTTCTTTTTTCGTTCACACTCCGATGAAGCAACGACGACGATTTTCGTTTTGCAATCTCAAGAAAAAAAAAAGTCCCAAATGGCGTCAAGATTTTTATTTTCTTATAATTTCACTGTTCCATCTTATTGGGCCGGCAATTAAGTAAGAATAATTGATAGATGCATTTTAAATATATGAAAAACATTATGTTGATGTTTTTTATATACTTGGATTCGAGAAAAAAAGGGTTAAAATTACGCTTTTGTCACTTGATAATACATTTTTCGTTTCACTTGGGTATTTTTTTTTATGTAATGGTAATGGAAAACTTCCAAAAAGCAAAAGTTGATGCGCTCGTATATTTTTTCAGATTAATAAAGATCTGAGATTAGAGGTGGAGCTTCATGTTCTCATAGAAAGTGCTGCCAAAATGCTCATATAATCCGTTAAAAAGTAAAAAAACTACATTTATATTAAAATATTCTACTTATTTTTTTCTAGTTTAATCGTGCTTGACTGCTTTTACATCAAACTTTTTAAGATTTTAAGCACGTTGGTGAGGGGCGTAGATGTGGTCACCTTTCTTCTTTGTGATTTTTGTTATGTTACGGTCGAGCTTTTCAAAATGAACTGGAGTAAAGAGTGCGATATACATATTATGTCTGCACATGGTCAACCATCTATTAAATGTTTTTTTTGCTTTCCAAATGCGCCCAAAACAGACAAGGTTTAAAAAACCCTGATGTAAAAGAAGTCAAGCTAACGAACATTTATTAAAATTTGAAAATATTTTTCGATTTATCACTGTAGCGTCGACTCAAATGAAATCGAGAACAAAAACTCTCGTAAAACATCAATCCATGTTCATAAACATTTTCTTACAGCATTTTTGACCAAAATAATACTAGTTTCAAGTAAAATATACGTGCAGAAGGATTGGTAGCAAAAACGTGTTGGGGAGTTAGCTTAGCGAAGCGCCTGTGTTGGTTGTTGTTAGCATGTAAGTCAAACCACGTTTTTAAATATTCTTTGATCCTAAAAAAATATACTTTCTGCAACTTTCTTTAACTTTGAATCATTCTGATAATCAAAAATTAATTTATATAGTTTTCAGCGGCGAATTTCGTTCTAAAGACTATTACTCTGCTGATGCGAAAAGAAAAATCCAATACAAAAATGACAGATCGAAATCATAAACGAAAATTTTCGTTCCGCCTTTCGTTCCTTCTGGTTTTCGTTCTTTCATCGCAACTTGTTTATTTTTGATTTTTTTCTGATTGGGTTTGTTTTTTTTTTCTTGAAAATTTGTTTGTTCATGTTTTCGTTAGCATTTCGCTCTACTAGTGGGAGCACCGAACATTTCGTTTCGCTTCAGCAGCGTTCTATGTTTTAGTAAAAACTTAAGCTGAATTATTCGTCACTGAATTCATAAGGGCAACGACATGTTTGTAAATAAGTACTCGTATTAATGCAACGTTTCCTCAATTAAAGGCATTCTTTAGATTTCTTAGTTTACAAATGTCAGATCTTGCTCTTGTTGTACGTGTAAGATCGATATTTTTTTTAAAAATGCAAGAATTTTTTTGACACCATAAAATAGATTTTTTATTAGAAATAATTCGATTGTATTTATAAAAATAAAATTGGAGGACAACGATTTTCAAAATCTGCTCTAAACCATCAATGGCATTTTTGTTAAAGAAAACAACTGGTGGTGATTTTTTTATAAAATTTATTAATCATGGTTTTTTAAGACTCTACGATTAACCTTGTCGATTGACGTATTCTGTTGCATTTTATTGATGATATTCAATCAGATGGTTCACCGCAATTGGCAAATCATTTTGTCGGTGCTTTCGGAGAGATCTCCATGCAAAACGGTTATGGTAGTATGGAAACTGTTTTTGTACGACCAATATCACATCTCATCCTGCACCTGCTTCGATCAACGAATTGGATACTATATACAATACACACTACACATGACCTACACAGTTTCCATTTTCATTCTAGTTGGCGAAAGTGCCAAAAATCAGAGACCTTTCTATGTAAGAATTTTCTATCTGAGTGGAATATGACAATCGAATTTTTTCAACATTATGCTCAAGATCTTACCTTGTAACATGTGTAAGTGGATCTTCTGTATGTATATATAAATCTATTGTGTATTAAAAAAAAAGAAAAAAAACTATATTGTTGGGATTTAAATAAAACAAGTTATGCTTGAATATTAGTTATCAAAACAAGTCTTATGTCGTTTTCATTTGGCAATCCGGAAGCCTTCCGGACTCTTCTGAAAGCGTTCACTTGGGAAAAAATGACAGTTCTAATTCTGAAAAGAAGAGAATTTTTCTTCTGGATATGAAATCAGAATCAGAACCAGAAGCACTCACACATTCATATACTTGAACGTCAAGCTCGACTGTTATCATTTTTTGTATCATAATTGTGCAACAAACATTTTTTTGAATTTGAATATTCTCACGTACACAATTATTTTCACAAATACAATCTCATTAAAATTCAGAATCGTCAGAATCACACAAAAGTGTTCAGTTGGGATCCTGGATCGGAGAACAATTCCGGATTGCCAAATAAAAACGCCATTATTCTCTCTGATTACAGAATCAGATGAATAAAATACGGGGGAGTAAGAATCAAGTTCTCCAAAAATGTCAAAATTAAGTCCGATTCCCTCAGCAGGGCATACTCACTAGATTCTGCAATCGTTGTAATTATTTCATCGAGTAGATACTTTAATCAGGAGTCCATCAAAACCAATCGTTACTTTTGTGATTTTCAGCATTCAAATGGATGTGTTTTCGAAGGACTCTAGCGTTACGACGATGTTATTATGGAATTAAATTATCAGAGACCCTGTCGAATTAATTTTTACTTTTGTTCTTATTTTAGTTACACAGGTACTTGAAAATAACAAAATAAAAATAATATAAATAAATAGTAGTTAGCAATACTACAATATGAAAAAAGAATGTTTTCCATAATCAAATTATACGAACAACAGTTTTTAAATTGAAAAAAGCGAAGCGACGGATTCTCTGAAAACTATTTTTTTTTAGATGCGCAAACTGAACTGAAAATACTCAGAAGATATTACTAGGTACCTTCAATATGTACTGTGTCTATCCAAGTGTCGTCAGTTGCGACTTGCGACCTACATCAATATATAGAACTTGTGCTATTTGTGCAGCTAAATTTTCTTTTCGACATTTTGTGAGCTATGTAATCTCAAAAGTAAAAAACAAAGATGAACAATGAAATATTTAATACCTATTAGCTAACCTGCCAGAAATTGGAAATGGGTCATACGCGTAACTTGTAGCACACCGTCTGAGCACCTGAGCACATAATATATGCGTCATTGTTTGGAAACACTGTTGTGTACGTCATGCTCCAGCACCTTGATCGCAAATGAATTTGCGAATTGCGATTATTGCAACAGATTTTACATATAGAATTTCGGAAATTTTAGGTTTGGACGTCACAGAACCTCAAATGTATACGGGTTTTAAATGACGTCTGCTCGTAGTTAAAGAAAAACTAAAACAAAGTTTTATTTATTTGATTTTTTATTGTCATAGTTTTGGTATATAAATCGGGGTTTCGTTTCGATAGTTTAAGTTTTCTCAAAGATCGTGTTAAAAATTTACGAATTTTAAATACAACTCTTACATTAGTACTTGATGTTGGTAAGTAAAACTAATGTTAACAATATTATATCGCACCTATATTTTTGTTTCTCCCTAAGAAAAATATTTAAAATTTGCCAAATTTTAACAGACCTCCAGGCATGAACTTGTACATACATAATATATACATATATGAACTATATATGGATTTTTGTATGCCTGTCTCTTATGTGTATCGATTTTACAATTTAGAATTCTCTTTTAGTAAAATTTATCACAGTTTACAAAAAGAATTAAAAAAAAAATTGATTTTGTTTAAAAGAGAAATCGTTAGTTGCGTTCACTCTTAAACATTTTTAAGGATTTTCTACTGACATTATTTTTATAATATTATATCTTCGCTCGCACTTTATTATTATAATATTGAAATGTCATTAGAGTCCAATTTTATATGTTTAAGAATGACAACTTTTTGCTTTTCATTTGATATAAAGGTTTGATAATGTTAAAATTACTAATAAAATTATTTAATATGAAATCAATAAATATCTTAATTAACTTAGAACTAAATAATCAATATGAGTTTATATAATTTTTATTTATAATTCCATACTAGCTGAGTCGTTTTTATTTGAACAGCTTGCCAGCGTTGCAAAATATTCGGAAGAAATATTCATCCTTGCGTAATAATTTTGCACGTGCATACGAATGAATATCCGCATCCATGTGATGATCACGCAACCAGGACGAAGTATTATCCGTACTCATACCAGTCATTTCAGTTCGTGGCTCATCAGGTAGCATCTCGTGACCTTGAAACGAAATAAAGTCGTAGAGTAAAAAAATTTAGATGAATCATTTAAATAATAATTTCAATTTTGTGAATTTCTCAGTAGTTCTTGAGTGGAACTTATGTCATTTTCGATTGGCTTTTTAGGGTTATACCCTTTTTCCACTCCTTTTCTTACCAAAGGAAGTTTGATTGCCTGTTCCAGGTAAGGTTTGCGGAGTATTTTCTGTTTTGAACTTTATAAGAGAATACAAATAAACCACAAATATATGTACACATACACTATTTCGTCAGATTATTCGTCAAAATTATTAACTGTTTGAAGAAGCCATTTTCTTTTATAGCTCTTTTATATAAGGTAATAATTTAAATTTTATAAATTTAGTGGAGTTTTTTATTGCTTTGTCTTCATCTTCCTCATCATCTAGTGATGAAGATTTTTTTTTTTCAGAAATGTGTGTGTCAGTCATTCAGCATTGGCGCGTTCGGTGCAATGCCGATAGGCTATCCAAGATACCTTAGTAGCGGGTTTGTTTTCGAACGATCCAGGTAGCTTTCTCTGTTAAGTCAGTTGTATTGCATACAAATCTGAAGTTTTGAATCAGCTGTTCCTCAAATTAATAATAATTTTTGGGTAGCTTGAGATTTGCTATTGCATTATATGTATATTGTATGCCACCGAACGCGGCCAATAAACAATTAAATTTGAACACAGAGTTTCATTTAAAAGATCAAATCTCCATTTCGAGAGGAGTTCTTTGAAATTTAAATAAAACTCGCTATTAGATAACTTCGTTCAAGCGTGTATGTGTAAATTTGTGACTACCTTTGACATTTTCATATTCGATTGGAAACAAACATTCAGAAAATCCAATCGAAAACGACATAAGTTTTTTCAGAATTAGTTTGATCACTTTTGAACGAAATATTTTGAATGCTTTTTAAAGACTTACCTGTTGTTATGACTTTGTATGGTTCTTCAGACTCTAACGGTTCACTTAAACCAATTTCATTTCTTGCAAAAATACGAATCATATATTCGTGATTTTCCTGCAGATCCCTAATTTGGAATCTTTGTAGATCCGGTGGTACACGTCCAACTTCAATCCACATAGTCTTACGTAAGTCACGAATGGCAATATTATATCCGAGCAGAGGCGCACCTCCATCTGACTCGGGAATACCCCATTCGAAAATATGCGCATTGGCTGCAATAACTCTTGCCTCCAATGGACCAGTTGGTGGTGATGGAACGGCTGTTTTTGATGAAAAAAGTATTTTATTATTGTATCAATTTATTAATAACGTTTATTAATATATGACAAATTACATACTTGCGTGTGTTTTAAGTGAAATGCTTTCGGTTGTTGTTGGGATACTGAGACCCACTGAATTTTCAGAAAATACCCTGAATGTGTATTCGCATCTTTCTTTCAAGTTTTCGATTGTATATTGGAGGCAATGGGCATCCAATGTTACAACCTTTGTCCATTTTGTTGATGTCGATGAACGTTTTTCAATAACGTAACCTGATTAAACAAAAAACATCAAACATTTTTTTAAAGCCTACACGAAAAAAATATATGTATTGGGATTTTTTATTTGCCAATCCAGAATCCCTATCCGACCGTTATCCCAACTGAAGGCTAAACTCTTTTTTTTTCTGACGATTCAGAATTTTAACGTTTTTGTATATGCATATGTGGATAACCAAAAATCAAAAATAATTATTGTTGCACAATTATGATACAAAATGTAACAGTTGAATTTGATGTTCAATTACATGAATGTGTGAGTGCTTCTGATTTGTTTCGATTCTGATTTAAAATTCAGAAACAAAATTATTTTCAGAATAATAAGAACTGTCATTTGTTCCCAAGTAAACTGTTTCAGATGAGTTCAGAAGGCTTCCGCTTTGACTATAATGGCCTTTTCGATTGGCCGTCCAGAACTGTTCTGACCCCCACAAAATGACAGTTGTTACTCTAAACAGAACAGAAAACGATTCCGGATTTCATTTCAGAACCGAAAACAGAATCACTAATACACTCACATAATTAAATTGTCAAAATCATCGGGTTGATTTGTTTTGTGTAATTTCGATGTGTTTATTGTATTTAAACTACTTTTCTGGTAAAATAACCTAAAAAGAAGCAAATTAATTATTTTTGATACTAGAAAATGTGTATCTAAATTGAAGTGTTTTGGAAATTCTTTTTAGCCAATTGATTTTTTTATTTAATTTTCACAAATACAGTGATACATACAATTTAGAATAAGTCAAATTGTTTCCGGGTGTTTTATTGGGGGAAAGTGTTCCGGACGGCCAATCGAAAAGGCCATAAGTCAAAGGACATATATCTTATTGGAGTAATGCTTGACGTTTAAATTTTTTGATCGAAGTCATTTCAATATGCCTTGGGAAATATGAAGAAAACGAACAAACCTTATAATTCATATATTAAATTTGATCGGGGCCAAATTCTGCAAGCGTGAATGGTTTTCCGTACAAACAAATTATTCACCCTCAAAATATGCGTGAATAAATTTGCCTATCTGTGCACACGCCATCTGTCAAAAATATGCATCGCACTCTTGCGGAATGGGCGAAATGTATGTGTACACAACTTTCTGTGTACACAGAGAAAACTCCCGCTTGCGAAATTTGGCCCCAGATATTTTTTGGTCAGAAATAGTTTTTTTTTGCTTAACGCTCACCTGGCAATTGTAAATTGTCTGCACAATTTGCTGCCTACAAAAATGTATTGCGCTGAAATTGTCAGGAAGGCGAAATATTTTACTCTCTGAAGACCGCTATCTTCTGCTCAAAACTACCAAATTTATATGTCTGGAACAGGAATTGGAAGTAATTGGTGCCAATTATTGTCATTTTGGGCAGAGTGTGGATCAGTCCTATTATCAAATTGGCAACATACTATATTAGACCTGTTTGTTACCTTGTGATCATAAAGAAATTACTACAAAGACTGTAAAAGTAGGGGAGAAAAACTTCCTCTTCAATAAAAAAGTAAATTCATGAAAAGTGAATTCTTACTGCACGAATTTCTGCGGGTACCTGGTTTCACAACTTTTTAAGCTGACTGACTAAACTTTCGTCTTAAGATCTGTGACATTTTCAAAAATAGATTTCTGCTTTGACGTTTAAAAAACGCCTAGAGCACTGAAAAGAGTTCGAACACATATATTATGCACTGAACTTGTTTCAAAGAGAGCGGGCTACGAACACTGATATGTTTTTAAACACACTTGAACCACACAAATCAGAATACATTTTCATTTTTAATCATAAAAAGCAATACCTACCCTTTTTTGTACACTGATACACACCAGATACATCAAATCAACAAGCGATCAACTTTTTTCGCCAACTTATATATCTAATTATTTTTTTCTTCACATTTTCCTTCTTGACATACCATTTGGTGCGTTCAGTAATTTATACTCATATGCTCAGTCAATTAACTTCGAGCACGTCGAGTGCTCGAGTACACATTTTCAGAACGAAAAAGAAACACACATTTGGAGCTCTGCATGCTCTGAGTTAAAAAGAAACACAAACAAATTTTTTGACACCTCAGACTCTGCTCGGAACTAAAAGAGAAAAACGTCTTGAGAGTCTTACCACTGCTCTTGAAAAAATGTATGGGAACACAGCTAATGAAAGAAAAGACATTGGAACGTTATTTTCTGCATTTTTCTTAAACTTGTCTCCTATTTTGTAAGCCTGATTGATATTAGACGAGGCTAGGTTAGGTAGAAAGGGGTTATCTAACTTGGATCTTAATTAATCAATTGCTGCTGCTAGAAATGTATGGGGGTAACTCTGTGATGAACCAGCCCGATTCCTACGAATTAATTTCAGCTGCTTTCGAAGTTTTACTAAGCTGGGACTGTACAAAGAAAGCAAAATGAGCCCTTCGCCGCCTTTTTATTCTGACACCCTCTACACAGAGGTCAGACCCTCAGATGCATATTCAACTTATGTGTTCTCCCATTGAGTTGTGACCCGTCAGAATAAGCTACCAACCGTTACGCTTTATGACTATGTCACCTTAACACTTAACGTCTGAAATTGTGTAAATATATTATGTAACGAAATCTTACCAGTGATTTCAGAACCGCCATTACTAATTGGTACTTCCCAATCCAAAGTAACGCTTCTGCCAGTTATATCTGGCGCTCTAAGATTCTGCGGTGGCGATGGAGGAGCTTTATGAAATAAATAAAATATTAGTATTAACGAAATAAATTCAAGATTACAACAAAATAAGCATCCAAGCAGAGCAAAGCTTCATACGTACCAACTTTTTCCCATGAACGAACTAAAGCAAAAAAAGCCAAAAAGCATAAAGCATTTTAAAAAGAAAATTGAAAAGTTTGTTGAAATATTCTCAATTCTTCCCAATCAAAAAAAAAAAAAATAACTTACTTATTCTTCTGCCCACAATAATCTTATCTTCAGTCTCTAATGCTTCACTAATGCCAACTTCGTTCTTGGCAAATATTCTAAAGTTATAAGCCTTGTCTTTGACAACATTGCTAACGAAAATATTCGTTACATTTCCATTTGAACTACCCAAGAGTCTAAATTCAGTCTCATGGATTTCTTTAATTTCAACAATGTATTCAATGATCTTGCTGCCACCATCCGATTCGGATGCTTCCCAAGAAAGTGTAAATGAAGTTTCAGTCATTCCGCACACATCTAGCGGTTCTCTGGGTGGTGTTGGTTTGTCTAGAAACACATTTAAGAAATGTTAACGTGATTTTTGTTAAAACAACATAAAAATACTCATAATACTACGTTTCAACCGACCACTAGACCGAGATCTAAGTAGATTTAGCTAAATCTCCTACAAATCTTGAGGATTTATCATATAAATTTTAATTTTCTTAGCTGAAGATTTAAAATAAATATCATTTAAATCTTCATAGGGCCAATAGTTGTAAAAATCGAACAACCCTATTCCCATATCGAAATGAACACATTCATCGGGAAAGTGAATTTTTCGCTTCGGTTGAGACAGACACAGTTGCCTGTCTCACTTCTACATCATGAGACGAAATGAAACAGAATTTGCATTTTGAATACTTCTTTCAAAATTAATAGGGGTATTCACGATCTGATCCAACAAAAAGGTGAAAAATTGCGAAATTTAATTTTTTTCTGCAATTCGTGAACGCACCTTTTCTATTCTATTGCAACTCTGGGGCCCAATTCCGCAAGCGTGAGTTTTCTCTGTGTACACAGAAAGTTGTGTACACATACATTTTTCCGATTCCGCAAGGGTGCGATGTATATTTATTTGACACATAACGTGTACACAGATCGGCAAATTTATTCACGCATAATTTGACGGTGAATAATTTTTTTGTACAGAAAAGCATTCACGCTTGCGGAATTTGGCCCCTGGAGTCAAAATGCAAGATCCGTTCGACCACAAACATTTCTAATAGAAAATAACAGCTGCCAAACTGTCAACGACACCAGACAAATTTCGCACCATTGTATTTTACTGTTGCAATAGGGTTAGGGTATAGCAAAAGTGCAAAAGTATTGTAAAGTTGTTGTTGTGGTGCAAAAAAAATTATTTGCACTTTTGCATTTTTACAATGATACTAGACCAGTTGCACCAGATCGTGAATACCCCTAATTTACTTCTGGAGCGGTGATAACACTATTTGAAATTAGTAAATCAAAAAAAGAGACTACCGTTCGGTGGAAACGTAGTATACGCTGCTTAAGGTTCTCAAATATCATCTTTCAATCTCATGCGATAAAGGAAGAAATTGACCTGCAATTGAGCCGAGAGAAGACTTTATACTAATCTAAAATATTTTCAAAGCAACAAATTCAAAAATGAAAATATGACAGTTTGGTATAAAGTCTAAACTTAGCTTTCAATACCAGAACTACATACCCATTTTTTTGGCAATCGTAACAGGTTCACTTTCTATTGGTTCCGATACACCAATTGGATTACTGGCATAGACCCTAAACATGTACTGGCTATTCATTGCAAGTTTTTGCACTGAATAAGAGCATATGCTTTTGTCCATCTCAGCAACCTTCATCCAGACATTATTTTGTATGTCGCATTTTTCTAGAATGTATTTTGTAACTTCCAGGCCACCATCATCAATAGGTGGTGTCCATTCCAGTTTTATGGAATCTTTCTTCATTTCCTTGATTTCCAGGGAATTTGGACGTTTCGGCTTATCAATTACTTGTACAGTAACATCCACACTTGATGTTCCAGCAGTATTTGTAGCTGTTATCTTATAACGTCCTGAGTCTTCTCGTGTCAATTTGGTTATAGTGACAGTTGATGATGTTTCGATTGTTTCGATAACGGTTCGTTTAGTTGTTGTTAATTCCGTTGTTTCTTTATACCAAGTTACATTTGGTTGTGGATAGCCTCGGATTCTCGCTGGAATGGTTAGTGTGTTGTCTGTCTTTACCTTCTGTACAATATATTTCTCATCAATTTCGATGGTGGGCTTCTCGCGAATGAATAGTTGGCAAGAAGTTTCCACTGAACCGACTTCATTCTCTGCCACGCATGTATACGTTGCTTCAGTCTCAATAGTTGTCTTTTCAATTGTGTATTTCGATACACGATTTTCATAGCGAATACTTTTTGATTCGATAGTTTTGCCGTTCTTTTTCCAAGTTATTTTTGGTTCTGGAATACCACCGAAGATGCAAGAAAACGTGACCTCTTTGTCGAGTTCAGTCGTAATATCTTGAAGTGGTTGTTGAACTGTAGGCTTCTCGGTTTTCTTCTCAGCAACCAAACGAATGGTTGGTGAAAGTGGTGATGGCGGACTTGGACCAACTTCATTTACTGCAATTGCACGGAATATATATTCCGAATCTACCTGTAGTTTGGTCAGAGTATAAGTGGTGTCTTTGATTTTGCGGATTTCAGTCCATCTAGAAGAGTAAAATATGTTAGTATCTTTTAGTTTGTGGAAGCTGATGAAAAGTCATCGTCCATTTTTGGCTGATATTGCTTAGTGCAATAGCTTTTAAAACAATTGGTCTGGGGCACAGACTAAAATGACAGTCAAAAAGTCATTGTTTATTATATAAACTCAGTAAAAAAAGATCATAAACTTGATGGCACACAAATAATAATAAATAAATTTATTTTTATTCATTTAAAACTTTCGATACTTACTTTTGCTTTTTAACATCCTGGTATTCAAGGATGTATTCAAAGACTTCTGATTTGCCATCATCTTCTGGTGCCTTCCAGTAGAGAGTAATAGAATCGTGCATAACTTCTAGAGGCTGTGGTGAACCTGGGGCCCTTGGTGGCCCTAAGAAATAAACAAACAAAAAATACGAAATATAAGTTACCGTTATAAGTAAGACAAGTACGCTTGTAAATTCATCTTACTCATGATCACCAAATTAATACTAGCTTCTGCATCGCCAACTGGATTAACCAACTTTATGGTATACTCATCTTCATCTTCTTCAACAACTTTTCGAATTGTTAACGAAGCTGAAGCCTCATCAATTGTAGGTGTTATTCGGTTACTCTTCTTAACAATAGTTTTTGATGTCGACCAAGTAGCCTCTGGTTGTGGTTTACCGCTGAATTTAATTGTCATTGTTACGTCATCGCTCTCCTTAACCTTGATGGTTTGCTCCTTGTCGGAAATAATTATTGGAGCCGTTTTAATTTCTGAAAATGCAAACAAATAATAAGAAAAATACTTTCAAATTATCAAGATCGTTCTCTTAACTTACCTTCAACACACAGTCTACTAGTTGTCGTAACATTTCTAGCTGTGCAACTTATCTCTCCAACATCATCTTCATCGGCATCATGTATAACGAAACGACGAACAGTGCCTTCTACATAAACATCATGCTTCTTATTCGGAGTGATTTTCTTGCCTTTTTTAAACCATGTAACTTCAACATCCGGTTGTGAAAGTTCACAAACAAATTCAGCATCGTTTGACTTAGTTGCCAAAGTTACATCTGGCAATTTGACTGTGAAGTTCACCATTGGTTCTTCAACGACTAATTTAGCCTTGGAAGTTTGATCTCCAACTTGACATGAATATTCGGAAGCATCGTCATATTCGGAGTTGATAATTTTCAACGTTTGACGTTTACCATCAATGCTGAGCTGAACACGCTCGCTGAACTGCAGCTCTTTACCGTTCTTAAACCATTTAACCAAAGCATCGCCCTTGGTGAGTTCAATTTCAAATGTAGCCGATTCACCTTTAGTAACGGTAACATCTTCCATTTTCCGAATGATTTGTGGTGGCAATTCAATAACAATTAGTTCGGCTGTGGATTCTTGATCCTCAAGAACACATGTGAATTCACCCTCATCATGAATTGAACATTCACGAATGATTAATTTGCGGATTTTTCCTTCTTTGACAATTTCGAACTTCTTGTTTTCGGGTGTGATTTTCTCCCCTTCCCTTGTCCATATTACTTCCGCTGCCTCAGACGTGATTTCAACCTCAAAGTATGCATCTTCCTTCTCTTTTACTTCTAAGTCTTGAAGTGAACGAATAAATTCTGGTTTACGTTGCAAAACTTCGACAGTTGATTGAGTTTCTTTGTTCTTAACTTTGCAAACATATTCACCAGCATCGCGAAGATTTGTTGTTTTAATAACGAGCTTATGTGCTTTGCCATCTTCAACAACAACTCTGTGATCCATTCCGCTGAGTTCTTTTTTATTGAAGAACCATTTTGTTGAAACAACGTGTGATGTCTCACATTCGAGGGTTAAAGCCTGAGTCTCTTCAATGCTAATGTTCTTCTTAAGTTTTTTGGTGAAAGTAACCTCGTCAACCTCGACAATTACACGGGCTCCATGTGATGTATTACCAACTGGATTACTGGCAATACATTTATAATCACCGGAGTCAGTTTCTGGGTTAGCATTAGTAATGGTAAGTTCAATCATTTCACCATCATAACGGAGTTGTACGCGTTGCGATGGCTCCAAAGGATTGTTATTAAAGAGCCAACTAACTTCGGGTACTGGATTTCCGGTGACCTTTGCGGTCAGATTAATTGTACCTTTTTGTGGTACTGATTGTTCTTGGAAGCGTTCCACAAATAGCGGTGGTTCTGCGTTTCCGCTTGCTGCTTCTGTGAACCAAAAGAAGTAAACGATTAAACAGATTGTAAATGGCGCCCAAATAAATCAAAAAACTCCCTAACTTTATATTAATTTAAGCACGATTTTGACAGTTTTTTAAGTTTGGACTGAAATGTTTTTTCTTCTTTTCAGAACTGTTATTCTGAGAGGTTAATACTACGTTTTCACCTACCACTTAATCCAGATTTAAGTGGATTAACCATAAATCCTCTTCGAAATCTTCTAAATCTTGAAGATTTCCCATACAAATTTTAATCTCCTTAAATGAAGATTAGAAATTAATCTCATTAAAATCTTCTTCGAAGTAGAAGATTCTCAAAATAAACAAACCTCATTTCATAGAACGCGCCTATTCTAATGTCATATTTTCTCCATTGACATTCAACAAAAAAAAAAAACTGTCCAACATTATTTAATTTGTTTTTGTCTGGTATAATTTGTCGTTGCCTTCAAATTGTGTTTTTGTTTATAAATAAGTATAAAAATAAAAAATGCAATAAAGCTACAAAGACCAACGCGGTCGGTGCCTCGAATTTGTAATGGAAAATGTGTTAGCTATCCTACAGTAATACTTTGAAGTTGTTCTTTCCCAAATATTTAAAAACGAAAACCGTGCAAAGGCGATTACAGTATTTATGTAAATATATCTATATGCTGAAAGATGTTGGGATAACAATATTTTAAAGTTATTACTCATTTTTATTTATTGAAATTGAATTTGTTCACTGCACCGATATTATTATTCTTCTTCCCAATTATTTTGTTTTTGTCTTGTTGTATTGACTTTTGAATGACAATTCATAGTGAAAACGTCAAACTAATCTTTTTTTCACTGGTGAAAACACTTGAAGATTAATTTTTAATCTTCTCAATTTAAACCGGACTATCTTTAGGTGAAAACGTAGCATAAGACTGTCAAATGCGCCAGAAAAATAAACAGTAATTTCATTTTTCGATTGGTAATCCTGAAGATATTTTACTAATAGAACAGCTGATCACAACTTGGTTGAGGTTAGTTCAGAAAATAGATCTCACCCAATCTGTTTATCTGCAGAACTTTTTTCAGTTTTTTGAACTTTCTAATTATTTGTTTCATTATGATTTCTGATAGTTTATATACATTTATGAAAACTTAAGGATCAATCAAAAATATTTTAAAACCAACTGTCTTACATAATTTTAATCCTGAAAGATGTTAAATTACAAATACTTTTAAAAAAGAACTAAACAAAGGGAAACTCATATGTAACAAGCTATAATGTTCTTACATCAAAATGTATAATTGTATACCATGTGAACATTAAACAAAACCTACCTTCGATTGTCAAATATGCTGTGGTCTCAACACTTCCAAGTGGATTCACTGCTTTAACAGTGTATTCACCCTTCTCGGACAATTTTGGCGAAATCAATGTCAGAGTATGTGTATCCTTTTCGGACTTTGTATTTGCTTTAACCGGCTTACTATCCTTATGCCAAGTGATCTTTGGTGGAGGGTTACCAACAATCTGGGTAGTAAGCACTGCACTTTCACCCTCGCGAATTATCATATTTCGCAATGGTTCCAGAATTTGTGGTGGTTCTTTTTCATCAGTTTTCACCTTAAGTACGATTGGTAGCCGTGATTCACCTTCACGATTTGTGGCGATGACTTCGTAAACGCCCTCTTGTGATTTTTTAACTTTGGTGATATGTATGATGCTGCAATACATGTGCATGTCAGATTCTGTGGCGACCTTAACATTTTTCTCGGTAATCACTTCTTCGCCATTGAAGGTCCAAACAATATCTGGTTCGGGAACGGCTACCAAACGGCATTCTAAAATAACATTTTGACCCTCGTCCACATACTGAGCACGTGGCTTGCGTGAGAAGGTTGGTGGTATACCCTCAAGAATATCGGCAAGAGATGATTCACGGGACAAGCTCTTGCGTGACATTCCGGTGGCATCGGATCCGTGATCAGATAATGGTGTTTCGACTACCAGTTCTGTAGTAGTTGATGCAAAACCAGCGGAATTCTTTGCCACACATGTGAACATGCCGGCGTCCTCAGGGAAGACTTCCCGGATAATCAATGTGGCTACGTTATCATCATCGTAGTACATTTGGAAATCTTGCGATGGCTTAATAATAGCCGTTTGACGGAACCATGCAATTTGTGGGCGGGGTACTCCCTCAACTTTACCCTCAAATTGTACAGTATATCCATCAGGGGTATGTATTGGTTGGAGTTTTTCGATGAAACGTGGTGCCATGGGTTTTTCGTCGGGACCGGGTCCTTTTTTGTTTGCAGTGACAGATGACATAAAAGTGCGTGTGTGTATTGGAATGTGTTGGTGGTTAAACACAACGATAGACGAAACATAAAAAAACACAAAAAAACGTTAAACATGTTTGACTTTGACATTGGCGTGTGACTTACGTTCAAAAACTGGTAATTTATCGATCTTCTCGTGAAGTTTCTTCTGCACGTAAAGTGTGTATGCTGCAGGTTCCATAAGGTATTGGGCAGGAACCCAACCTTCTTCAGCAGTTAGATTCTTTCGGATAAACCACCATTCAGAGCTGTGACGTCCCACAACATATACTTTTTCGCCTTCAACCAAATTGATGGCTTCGTCGTTATCAGCGATGTAATTGCAAATGGAGTACATGACATTTTCTTCACCATCGGTTTCTGAGAAAATCACAAAAGAAAGTTTGACGTTAGTTTTGACAGTTAAGGAAAGTTTGAAGAAATCTTACCTTCGATATGTGCTTCCCGGGTAATGTTCAAAGATGCTCCATCTAAGATATATTTTTAAGAAAACCATTTAATGATTTTAACAAAAATGATAATTACACAAAGTGACGTTTATGACGTCTAAGTGTCACTTTTGAAAGCGGTTGATCTGATTTTTGTATATATAGATATACATTTTTTAAATTTAATAATTTTTACTTAAATAACATATTAGGGGTATTCACGATCTGGTGTAACAAGTTTTGTAAAATTGTAAAATTTTATTTTTTTACAACGGCCTGTGAACACACCTTTTCTATAATCTGTAGCAACATTGAAGCAAATGTCAAACTCTGTTTTACATTTGTTCTGAAATATCTTATTAAAATTTTAAACTCTTATATTTCTCTGTTTCAATAGGGTTCGGGTATAGTAAAAGTGTAAGACTTTGGCATTCAGTATATTTTGTTGTTGTAGTTCAAAATATGCTACACTTTTGCAATGATACTAGACCAGTTACATCGAATACCCCTATTTATTCCTTTAGTTCTTAAAGATTGAAAATGTCAGATCTTAAAAGTTTTCAATTGTGACATCATTGATTGCGATTGAACTACAAGTAAATAAGACTTGTTAGAAACTGAATTAAATAGCACAAAATTTTATTTTAGTTATGAACATTTACAACTTTACCTCGCAACAGTACTCTGTTATCATATAAGCATTATATTTGTATCCTAATATTAAAATTAGAAGCATCAATGAGGATTAAAAATTTAATAGTTTGTAGTGTGTGTGTGCGAATGAAAAAATAATACCAAAATATTAAATGATAAAAGGGCATCTAAACTAAAATTAAAACAATTTAAAAATTAAATTATAAAGACCTTCATTGAAGATTTGTTGAGTTATCTTGCGCTTCTTGTGGAATGTCAATGAATCTTCATCATACGTCACCGATTCTTCACGACGCTTTGGTTTGAATGCAAGTAGGATCTCTTCGCCATCTTCATGTTGCACAGAATACCTGGGTTTTGGTTTTGATTTTGGCTTAAGTTTAAACTCGACCTCATCGGGTGGAAGTTCTTCGGCTTGGAATTCTTCTGGTTCTTCAACATCATACATAGTATTATCTTCACCATCACTACTATCGACGATTTCTTCAATAATTGGTTCTTCACCATCGTCATAATCTTGAATAATTTTTATTTGAGCCTCGTCCGCAGCTTCGGAATAGGTTTGCTTAATAGGACGTTTGACTTTCACTTTGGATGACATTGAAATTTCTTCCTCGGCGTAAGAGTCCAAATCAATGTTGAACTCTTGGTCTACGTCTTCCTTAGTTTTTGTAGACTTAGCACGGAAAGTTACATTTTCAACATCGGTATATTCAGGAATGTCGACGTTGCTCTTCTTGCGTCTCTTGAGTTTCTTGATTGTGTATTCCTGGTCTTGTATATCAGTTATTTGCTTTGGCATCGGCTTGGGTTTCTTAGCAACTACAAATTCTTCAACGTCTTCTGTTTCTTCGTAATCCTCAAGTTTTCTTATCAAAAGTTCAGCACTTTCTTCGCCAGCGTCTTGTGCAGGCTTAACTGGGCGTTTTTTGGTGACTGTAGCTTCACCTTCGACACCTTCGTTAATTTGACGAGGTTTCTTGAGGGACATACTAAATTCTTCTTCATCAAGGTCCTCGACAGTTGGCTTCAATTTTGGTTGTCTTCGTTTGAAAATAGCTTCTTCTACGATTTCCTCTTCCTCAACTTCAACAGGTCGTTCTATTATAACTTCCTGTCGGATTTCAAGTTCATCTGCAGCTTCTTCGATGCGTTTTGGTTTTTTCTTTTTCTTCAAAGTGAGGGCTCCTTCAGGCGCATCTTCGGTCTTCTGTTTAGGAAGTTTCATTTCGATGCTTACTTCTTCATCCTGGACTTCTTTTGATTTTTTGGGCTTAAGGGTTACTTCGGCTATTTGTTCTTCTACAGGTTCAACAGGTTGAATAAGCTTAATACTAGCCTCTTCAAAGGTTTCTTCAACAGGTTTCTTTGTTTTCTTAGGCTTCTTTATAACAATCTTTTCATCAACTTGTTCCTCTTCAACCTTCTGTTGTGCAACCTTTAGCTTCACTTCAGCAACTTCTTCGTCCTCTACAATAACCTTCTTAGGCTTAGTCGTAAATTGTGCCTCTTCCGGAACCTCTTCAGGTTCTATTTCTTGAAGCCTGTATTCGTATTGCTTAGGAATTTCTTCCGGCTTCTTCTGTTCTTCTTTAGGTTGTTCAATGGCTTCCTCTATTTCAACAACTTCTTCAATTTGTGGAGCTTGTGGAACATCTTCAACAATTGTAACTTTAAGATCTGCTTCAGCTTCTTCCTTCTTAGGTTTTTTTGGCTTCTTAACCTTAATCTCAGCATCTTCTGTAATTGCTTCAACTGGTTTCTTCTTAGGAAGAGTAATTTCAGCTTCTGGTTCTTCAGTTACTTCAACTACTGGTTTCTTTTTCTTGGGCAGTTTTAGTTTCTCCTCTTGAACCTTTTCTTCGGGAGCTGACTCTTTTATTTCTTCAATGATTTGTTGAGGCATTTCTTCTATTATCTTTATCTTATGTTCTTGCACTTCTTCATCTTCAGGTTCTTCAATGACATAAGGTGTCTCTTCTTCTTGAATAATTATTTCTTCAGTCGGTTCTTCATAGGGCTGTTCTTCAATAACTTTAACCTTAAGTTCAGCAGCAGCTTCATCCTTTACTTTTTTCTTTGGTTTTTTCATCTTAATTTGTGCGTCTTCTGTAACTTCTTCAACTGTTTTAGTTACAGGCAGCTTGAATTCAGCTTCAACGTCTTCCGGTTCATCTTGGACAATTATTTTCTTTTTAGGTTTAATTGTAAATTGTTGTTCTAAAACTTCCTCTTCTTCCTTATCCTTCGCAAGTTTAACTTTAAACTCTTGAGGAGCTTCTTCTACTTCCTCAACAATAGGTTTCTTTGGTTTTTTCTTTACAATCTTAACTTCTTCGACTAGTTCTTCCAAAGTTTCTGGCTCGATATCAATTACTTTGACTTCAAGAATTGCAGCTTCTTCTTCTAAAGGTTTTGGTTCCTCTGGTTTTGTTTCTTTGATTTCTACCTCAACATCTTCAACTTCTTGAGGCTTTGGTGCAGAAAGAACAATTTCGGCCTGTACTTCTTCTTGTTCGTTTGGTTCTTTTTTGCCCACAGAAAACTGAGCTTCAGGTACTTCTTCTATTTTTTGTGTAGGTTTCTTTGGTTTCTTTTTAACGACTTTTACTTCTTTAACTTCTTCGACTTGCACTTCACGAACATCCTCTTCAACAACTTTTACTTCCTGGATTGGTGTTTCTTCTTGAGGAACCATGGGTGCTTCTTCTTCTTTGATTTCAACCTTATAAAATGGTTCTGGCTTAGGTGTTGGCTCTGTTTCCATAAGAGATACCTCTGCAATCTTTTCAATTATTTTTTTAGGTTCTTCAGGAATAGATTCGACTACTTCAACCACCTTTTCTATTTCTTCTGGTTTTTCAGGGGCTTGTATATCGATTACCTTAACTTCAAGCGTTGCGGCTTCTTCTTCGATTTTGGGTTTCTTTGGTTTCTTTTGTTTAATCTTGGCCTCAGCTATAGGTTGTTCCTCATCTTTAGGGGTTGTGAGAACCACCTTAGCTTCAAACTCTTCAGGAATTTCCTTTGGAATTTTCTTCTTTACCTGGAATACAGCTTCTTCGGGCTCAGTTTCTTCTACATTTACCACGTCTGCTTTTGCTTCAATAACTTTCACTTCTTCAACATCTTCAACCACAGGCTTAACCTTCTCCTTCTTTGATTTCTTCACCTTTGCTTCAGGTACCTCTTCGGGCTCCTGTTGTTTTTCCTCTGGAGCAAATTCTTTGGTTGTGATTTCATATATTTTATGGTCTTCTTGAATTTCTTCAACCACCTGTACGGGTATATCTGCAATTTCTTCAACTTCCTCAGCCACAGGCTTTGGTATTTCTTCTGGCTCTATTTCGGTCAATTTGAATTCATAACTCTCAGGTTTTACCTCAGGAATGATATCTTCTTGAACTTGTAATTCTTCAACCTGTTCAAGGGGAGCTTCGTCTGATTCCTTCACCATAACTTCCAGCTTTGCCTCTGCTTCTTCAACTGGCTTCTTCTTTGGTTTCTTCTTCTTTACAACTACCTCAACTTCATTCTCTTCTGTAGGCTGTGGAGCTGTAAATTTGATTTCTACTTCTGCCTCTTCAGGAACATCTTTGGTAGGTTTCTTAATTTGGAAAGTTGCTTCTGGGGTTATTTCTTCAATTTCTTCGACTTCTGGAGCTGGTTCCTTCAGTTTTATTTGGAATTCTTCTGGTTTTTCTTCAGGCTTAGGTTTCTTTCGCCTTGTGACAAACTTTTCTTCGACAACTTCTTCAAAAGTAACTTCCTTTTCTTGGCTTTCAGTTACTTTAACCTTAAATTCTTCTGGAATTTCTGGTGCTTCGGTTTCAATTAACGAAATTTCATAAGAATCATATACAGGTTCTTCCTTTTGCTTCTCTGGTAACTCAGTAATGACTTCAACCTCTTCAATAGGCTGTTCTTCGGGTTTTGATTCTTTTACTTTTACCTTCTTTGGCTTCAAATCATCAGAAGGAGTTTCCTGAACAAGTTCTTCTTCAGTAACTGAAATTTCGAATGTTTTTTCCTCATCTTCTTTTGGCTTTACTTCTTTAACCTTTTCTTTTTTCGGTTTCTTTTTTGGCTTCTCTTCTTTTATTTCAATTTCTGATGGAATTAATTCTTCTTGTGGAACTTCTTCTTCTTGTGAAATCTTAACAGCTTCTTCTTGTGGTTTCTCCTTATCAATCTTTTTGACAGGCTTTAGTTTGATTTCGCTAGTAGTTTCTTCTGGTGCTTCACTTTCAGGTATTCTAAATTTAACGGTTTCCTCTGGTTGTTCTTCTACATCCTTTGGAATTCCTGGTACGATTTGAACTTGCTCCATTTCTTGTTCGGGCTTTTGCTTCTCCTTGCGCTTATGCTTGGGCTTGTCTTGTTTCTTTTCTTTCTTTGGAGCATCTGGTTTTTCAATTTCTTCAAGCCCTTCCTTAGGATATTCTGGATGTTCAAAGTCGACCGGTTCAAATGGCTCCATTTTGTATTGTGGTTGCTCGGCTTCTTGAATTACATCCTTAACAACGACATCTTCTTTCTTCTTAATGACTTCTTCTACTGTGATTTCTTCTTCTTTCGGTTTGGTAGGTATTTTCTTTAATGTTACGCTTTCTGGTTGTTCTTCAACTATAGGCTTCTTTTTACCCTTGCCGAGCTTAATTTCTACAACCTTCTCAGGCTCTTCTGGTGCTTTAACCTTGTCTGGCTTCTCATAAGGTTTAACCTCAGTTTCATCATCGGAACTGCTTATATACTTCTCATACTTTTCCAGTTCAACTTTCTCGCGATCGTCTTTGATTTTCTTAAGCTTCTTAAATTTCTTTGGTTTTGTCTTAAGTAATTCTTCAGCTTCTTCAATGTTACGTGAGAGGTCACCTGCAGCACGAATAGCATTTATGTCTGTAAATTTAGGTATCAGTAACTCAGGAGGAAATTCAACATATACAATGCGACTCTTAAGCTTAAATTTAGGCAGCAAACTTTCTTCCTCTTGGACTGGTTTCTCCTTGCGTTTGACTTGCTTTAATTTTACCATTTGTGGAACTTCGGCTGCCTCAACAACCACCATTTTTTGGGGTTTATGTTCAACACGTTCGATCTTAGTTAGCACTAATCCTTCTAGTTCAGGTTTCTCTTTCTTGGGCTTTTCTATGTCGATTTTCTCGTATTTTTCAAGAACTGTTTTTTCGACTTCTTGTTCAAGCAAGGCCTTGATAATATCATCCTGATCATCGTCTTTTTTCTTAATTGTCTTCTTCTTTTTCTTTGGTTTCACTGCCTCAGTTGTATCTGGCTTAACGTCCTCTGGGGTTTCTTCTACTACTTCAATTGGTATTGATTCTGGTTCTTCGGGGGTCTCCTCGAATACTTTCACATCAACAACATATTCTGGATATTCTTCATCGACTATCGCGACTGGGGCATCTTCTTCAATAACGCTTATTTCGAAGTCCTTTTGTTCTTTAACTGGAATACCTTTTAGAAAGGGTGATTATAAAAACAAATATATATTAGAGAATATAAAAATAATTGAACGCTTTTCTGCTTAGCTCAAACCTTTTATGCTTAATCCTTTTTTGCGTTAAGTTTAAGTAACGTTTGAAATAACGTAAACCATTTTCTTAGATGGTTTGTACTAACAACGTTACTTAAACGTAGAGTAAAAAAGAACTTACAGAGCAGCAAAAACTAGCATATTATGCAAGGCCTTAAATATATTTGCTGTTGAATTTCTCAAAACCTAGATTTATACAGTCGCAAAGATCACAAAGCTATTCTTCTATTGAAAGTAACAGCGGGGTCTGAGGGTAGCTATTTTTTTTATTTTATTTTTTAGTTTTAAAAGGTTGGTGGTAAAAAAAATCATTAAGCATACAATTTGCTTGGAATACTATTAGATGCTCAGCTGTTAGATTTATAAGACTTTTATATTTACAATGATATATTTTTGGAATGTTTGAAGTTATAAGTCTTCGCGCTAAAAATCTAGGGTATTACTTACTAATGTCTTTTTTCTACATTAAAATCAAATCTTAAGATTATAGAAACATAAAACAGAATTATTGTTCTACATACCTTAAAGTTAAAGCCTAAATCACAAGATTTTACAATTTAATAATTGTAAGGGGAAAAGGCAGTGAGTTTAATAATTTCACTACTGTTTTTTTTGGAATGGAATGTCAGATTTAATAGAAATAGCATGGGTAAAATAATGGTATAGTATCACAATTTTGTAAATTAAACAATTTTTTTCTACTTTGAAGAGAATTCTGAGAATTATAAAACGGTCTCAATAAATGACATTTAATTTTACGTTCGTGAAAGCCTATGTATATATTTCCCGTCGTCTGCGTCTCGTTTACAGACCTGAGGGAAAAGTGAAATTGGCATCATGTCAAATCGCACAGATCCTGTAATATGCAACATTTGTTTATAACTCAGTACATACTGTCAAACATCTTTTCGATCTTACGATTGTGTCGAGTCTAAATGATATTTCGCCAAGAGCAAAATAACTCAGGCGACAAGAAATAATAAAGGATTTTTGTAGAACAGTTGCATAATTATAAGCAATTTTTACTATATGCCCATTTTGGCAGGAGGCGCAATTTTCTAAAACAAAATATTTCATATGGAAAAACAAAGTTCTAAAAATGGCCGGTTGACTGCTCCGAATAAAGCTTTCGGGGTATTTTTCTCTTCTCGATTCCATAAGAGAATAAAAATAGAACACACACACATGTAAAGGTTTTCGTATGACTAAAGTAATAAAGTCGACCAGAAATTTGAACAGCGTTCAAGTCGACTAGGTCTTCTGAACGTAGTCAATTACTTCATTTTAGAATTATCAGCTGTCACAACATTTTTACATTACACACTTCCTCTGACATTTTCATTAAGGGAAAATTGTTCATAAAAACATTATTTATGTTTATTTTTTGTAAGGACTGGCAGAAATTCACAAAAAATTTATTAACGAATTATTTTCCATTTGACGTTTGACAGAAAGACTTTTTATATGTATATGTGCATTCAGATCAAATCTGCCAACCCATAAGGGAAATAATCTTTCCTGTTAAGATTTAATCTAGATTTGTTCTTTTTGTTGCAATAAAACTCTCAAAATTCAAAAAGATCAAATCTTTTGACAGAAAGAGCAAATCTTTTCTTGAATGAAATTCGCTATTAGTTCAGTGATATAAAGGCTCTTTAGTCTGCTTAACGTTACCATTTTGTAGAATAAATAAATTTCTAATAAAACGAAGAATTAAATAAAACAACGATCTTTAACAGATGCTATCTATTCTCTGCAGTTCTTAAATATTTAAATGTAATTTTCTTTCAGTTTGACGTCTATTTGGTAACGGTTTCGGTCAATATGTTCCAAGGGCGTTGCCTGCGAATCTTTGGCTGATTAGGAATTGACAAGAAGTTTTAGGTAGATTTATTATGTCACCGGTTAAACCTGAATACGATTGATTAACAAGTCATAATTAATTCAAATAATTTAATGAGCTAACTCGGCCTTAACTAGGCAACTTGACTTGGTTGGTATCATGATCAAAAACTTTCCCTTACAGAGTCCCTACATCAACCTTAATCAAATATTATTATTATGAATCTACAATTTCTTAAATACCTACATAATGTACTGTATATTAAATTTAATCCTAAACATATTTTTTATATTTACAAGTGTAATTAAAAGTGTTGACTGTTGTTTTTTGTTTAGGTAGTAAAAAATATTTGTTAGAGTTATTTAGCGTTAGAATTAAAAAGAAACACAAACAAAATGTCATCTTTCAAATCAATTAAGTTAGTTACATTTGAATTAATTAAAAAATAAAACTTGTGTTAAATAAAAACAAATCGATTTCTGTTATTTTATATTAATAAATAAATCGATTTTTTTCAAATTACTCAAAATCGCTTTAAAACTTGCTTTGTCAGGTAATTTTGGTGTTGCAAGAATTTTTCGTCAAATGTATTTTTTTTTCAGGGGCTTGTTGTGTATGTCATTGCCTGATGTTTCATGTATTATGTTTTTGTTTTGTTTTTGTTTAGTGTATATTTTGTTGGCTGCAAAATGTTATTTTTGTTTGCTCAGTAGATACAGATTCAGTGACAATTTTGAATAATATATTTTGTAAAATAGAATTTTACGACAATGTTCATCCATATTTTATTAATCACATTTCTCTTCACTTTTACTGTTTATTTCACGTTAAGTTTTCATTTTCCTTCAAAAACTGTTACCCCAACACCAAATTGTTCACAGTATTTCGGAGAAGCAGTAGGCAACATGTCAGTAAAGACAAGATTGATTTTTATGATTTATGGATGTCACCATTTTTGAAAATGCATTTGGAGACAAATCTCTAAGAGCTGACCAGTTTTTTATTCTTATCTCTTTAACTTTTAAGAATTCTTAAAGGAAATGTTAAAAAATTAAGCTTTTGAGCTTTATAATTTGTTGAGTTATAAACTCAACGAAAAAGCTAGATAAGTTAATTAATCAACTTTAAAAATGGCGGCTAAAACGGAACACTTACAACCGCGAAATGTGTTGTTTGTATATTCGTAGCACAACTCATAATTATAATCATACAATTTTATTCGATTATGTTTGTAAGATAATTCTTAAAATTAATTAAAGAGAGAGAAAGATAGAGATAGAGATAGAGAGAAAGTGAAATAAACTGGTGATCATTTCTTCACAGTTAAGTTATCAATGCAAACAATTTACATTGCATTTTCTTCTTTCTTCGCATGAAGTGAAATATATAAATTGTGGAAGTTGTTAATTTATATTGTCACTGAAGTTTTTTTTGGGTATGTGCTGGGCTTAGTGTTATTATTTTTTTCTTAAATTTCAATAAAGAAAGTGTATTTTGAATATAATTTTTGTTCTGTGTATAATGGTCTGAATTTGAAGTGTCTAAAAAGGATCCTCATTTTTAAAATACTCGTCGATTTTGAATGTCTTTTCAAGGTTCTAAAATAAAGCAAGTCTTAAGCATGATTCAATACAGATTAGATACAAAGTAGCTATTTAGTGATAGGTTTTTGTTTTTGGACATTACATGGAGTTATTAACTTTAATTGACAGTTAAAAAACGCTTTTCAAATATGCAACCCTAAGGCTGCAGAAATAGAAGAGAAGAAGAATTGTTAGTCTGTTTTTTTTTTTTTTTTAGAACATATATGTATAAAAGAAAGAGAAAGAGAAAAAGAAAAAAGTGTGTAAGTTTTGCTGCCTATATTACAACTTATGTAAATACAGGACAAACGATATATTGATGTTAACGTTATTTTTGTAAGGAATTTGGGGGCGTTTTTTTTGGCAAGACTTGCTCTTGTTGCAAAAAACTTACTTGTCTTTGATTGTGTTTTATCTTTGGGTTTTTTGATAGGTTTTTGTTTGGTTGTTGTTGTTGTTGTTGTATAATCGGTAGTATCCGGTTTGGATTCTTCCTGTAATGGTGTTGTCTGTTCTGTGTCAGTTGGTTCCTCTGGTTGTGTTTCGGGTAGTGTTAGAGTTTTTGTTATTTCAAATGGTTTTTCTTCGATTACGGTAGGTTCTTCGATGAGTTCAGTTATTTTAACTTCTTCAACGAGCTGGGGTTTTTCGAGTTTTTTCTTCTTTTTGGGTTTTTCTTCTGGTTTTTCTTCGTCTTCTTTCTTTGATTTTTCAATAATTGGTATATCGACTTTTTCATATTGTTCCAATTCGGTTTTGGGTATATCTTGTTCGATGAGTTTTTGTATATAGTCATCAAGTTCGTTGGTCTTTACAGTTTTTGTGGTCTTTTTTGGTTTCTTGGGTTTGGATGGTACTGGTTTTGATGGTTGTTCTTCAAGAACGTCAATTTCTTCAGGGACAGGTGTTTCGTCTTGATCTTCTGTGATTGAAATAACGGCATCGGGCTTATCTTCTTCTTGTACAGTAACAATGTAAAGTGTACTCTCCTTTTCGCCCACCTTCTTTTTGACTGTTCGTTTGGTAGTAACTTGTTGTTTGGGTTGGCCTTCTTCGTTGATTATTTCTTCTACCTGCACTTCTGCTGGCTTGTCTTCGAATATTTCAATAATCGGTTTTTCAGGTTCTTCTTCAGTGACTTTTATTTCCGCCGTTTGATATTCTTCTTCAACTTTAGGTTTCTTTACTTGTTTGGGTTTTTTCTTTGATGGTTTCTCTTCTTCTTTTATCGGACTTTCATCTCTCACAGCGACAGGTTGTACTTCTTCTACTTTGTCTTTAGGAGCTTGCTCGAATTCGATTCTTTCGTACTTTTCCAGTTCGGTTTTTGGAATATCCTGTTCGATTAGCTTCTGAATATAATTATCTAAGTCATCTTTTTTAACCTTTTTGGTTTTCTTCTTTGGTGCCTTTGGCTGTTCAGGCGTTGGTTCGTCTGGTTTTGAGCTCTCTTGAGAAATAATAGTAACTTCCGCTTCTGGTTGGTCATCAGTTTGTACCTCAATAATTTCAATAATTTCTTCTTTGGGCCCTTGCTGACGTTTGATCTTACGTCTGGTAGTAGTTTCCTTGTGGGTTATGCCATCTGCATCTTGAATCTCTTTAACTTCGGATTTGGTTTCAATTTCTTTTACATTAATTGGAGTGTCATCAACGGGGGCTAGTTTCTCAGGCTCTGTAAAAGAATCGTGGACTTTTATTTCAAAGCTTTCGACAGAGTCAACATCTTTGACTTTTGGTTTTCTTGGTTTCTTTTCTTTGGTCTTAGGTGTTTCTTCTTCTTTAATAGAAACCTCAAAAGTAGTTTCTTCAATGGGTAGTACTTCTTCAACTTCTTTGACTTTAAAAGCTGGCTTTTCTTCTTCTGGTGCTTCCCTAAGGTCATCTTCCTTTACCGTAACCTTTGCTTCAGGTGCTAATTCAGTTGGCTTATCATCCTGAACTACTTTAATTTTTTCCTTAGGAACTTTCTTGGGTGTCTTAGGTTTCTTTTCTTCGATTTCTTTTACTTCAAATCCTTCTATTTCTTCAATTGGTTTTTCTTCAGTTACTTTTATTTCCACCTCTTCAGGAATTTCTTCGGGTACCTCTTGAGGTTCTTCTGTCGTAACTTTGACCTCTTGCTTTGGTTTTTTCTTTAGTTTTTTCGGTTTTTCTTCAATTTCCACTTTCTCATAAGTTTCCAATTCTGTCCTTGGGATTTCTTCTTCAATGAGTTTTTTAATGTATTCGTCCAAGTCATCTTTTTTAACCTGCTTTGTTTTCTTCTTTTTGACAATTTCTTCCTGAGGTTTGATTTCTTCCTCGGTAGGTGCTTCGCTTGTTATAACTGTTATTTCAGCATCTCCAGTATCTTTGTCTTGTACTTCAACAATTTCCAAGACAACTTCTTTAGGACCTATTTGCTGTTTAACTTTGCGCTTGGTAATTTTCTTTTCCTTAACCTTGCCAGTTTCATCTGTAACTTGTTTTGTTTCAACTGCTTCTTGAATTTCTTTAACTGTTACTTCGAATGGTTTTTCAGGAAGCTCTTGTGGAATTTCTTCAATAACCTTAATTTCATGAACAGGTTTCTTTGGTTTTTTAGACTTTTTAGAAGATTCTTCAACGACTTCAACTACCTCTTCAATTGGGGCTTCTTGGATTACAGGTTCAGAGTCATCAATTTTTACTTTATCATCGATAAGTGATTTCTTTCTTGATTCTTTCGGAGTTTCTTCAATGTCAACCTTTTCATATTTCTCAAGTTCGGTTTTGGGAATTTCTTGTTCAATCAACTTTTGAATATAATCATCGATATCTGCTTTCTTTACTTTTTTCGTGGTCTTCTTCTTCTTTTTCTCCTCATGAGGTTTGTCTTCATCTTCAATTGCAGCTACTTCAGTTGTGATAACTGTGATTTCTGCTGAAGGTACTCCTTCGTCTTGAACCTCAATGATTTCTATGATTTCCTCTTTGGGCCCAATGTTTTTCTTAATCTTTTTCTTTGAAATAGTTTGGTTCTTTGTTTTACCCTGTTCATCAACGATCTGCTTGATCTCTTGAGTAGCTTCTATTTCTTCAATCTTGATTTTATATTCTTCAAATTCTTGAGCAATGTAAGGAGTTTCATCGTCTTCTTGATTTTGATTAATAACTTGAGTGGCTTCTTCTTCAATAGGAAGTTCTTCAGTTGATTTAACTTTGATCTTATATTCTTCAACTGTTTCTGTTACTACCTCAGTTGGTTGGGGTTGTTTTTGTTTCTTAGCCTTTTTGGGTTTTTCCTTGATTTCCTCAGGCGTTTCAGAAATAACCTTGATTGAAAAGTCTTCTTCTTCTTCTGTAATTTGCTCGGGTTGACGTTGTTCGGGAATTTCATCTATTTGCAATTCATCAGGTTGTTCGTCTTTCTTCTCAGCAGTAGTTTCCGTTACTCTAACCTTTGATTTCTTTGGCTTTACAGGTTTCTCCACAGGTTTTTCTTCCTCTAACTGAACTTCATCTTCAGGGACTGTTTCAACTACTGACATAATATACTCTTGTATGTTTTCTTTTTTGACTTTTTTCGTCTTCTTTGTCGGTTTGATAGGAGTCTCAGTTTCCTGTGAAATGGGCCCTTCTACTTCCAAAAGTACAATAGATACCTCTGCCATTGGCTGTCCTTCCTCTGTAGTCTCGGAAATTTCAAAAACTTCTTCTTTTGGACCCTGCTTCTTTTTGATTTTACGTTTTGTGACAGTTTTCTCTTTGATAATTCCAGTGTCATCCTCAACTTTAACGATACTCGTTTTTTCATCAATCACGACAACTTCGAATGGCTGTTGGTCTTCACTTGATACATCGAATTCTTTAACAGTGATTTCAGCAAATTGCGGCTTTTTAGGTTTCTTGGTTTTCTGTTTGGGCTTAGTTTCTTCATCAATTTCCTCCACTACAGGTTCTGTTTCCCTTTCTTCAATAATTTCTACTGGGTATTCTGTAAGTTCTTCGGGTTGTTGTTCTAATTCAGTTTTCTTAATTTTCTTAGGTTTTTTCTTTGGTTTGGATTCTTCCAATTCTATAACACTTACACGTTCTTCTTCAAATACGGTTGGCTCAACTTGTTCCTCTGTCATCGAGACCACAAACTCCTTGGGCTTTTCTGGCTTAGCTTCTTCAGTTATTTCTTGAATTGCAACTGGAAGATCTTCTATATCTTCGTCAACTTTTTCTTCTTCTACTACATACTCAGTTATTTTTATTGGAAGTCCATCTATGATTTCTTCTTTTACGATTTGCTTTTTCTTAATTTTCTTGGGTTTTTTAGGCACTTCATCAATTTCTACCTTTTCATATTTCTCAAGTTCAGTCTTGGGGATTTCTTGTTCAATTAGCTGTTGAATATAATCGTGCAAGTCATCCTTCTTTATCTTTTTCTTCTTAGGCTTTTCGACAACCTTTATTTTCGATGGCTCCTCTGGGGATTGCTCCTTTTCATCAGGAGTTATTTCCGTAGTTGTCATAGTGACATCAGCTTCGGGTTGGCCTTCTTCCTGTGTTTCCACAATTTCTATAACATACTCCTTTGGACCTTCTTGTTTCTTGATCTTTCGTTTCTTTATTGTTTGTATCTTAGTTTCGCCTTCTTCATCTATTACTTCTTTGATTTCAATTTCAGGAGCAAGTTCAGTAATACGAATTTTATAATCTGCAAAAACTTCGACTTCGTCGTGTTCTTTTGTTTTTCGTGTTTTCTTTGGCTTTTTAGGCACCTCTTCAATAACATTGATTGCGAATTCTTCAACGGCTTCTATGAATGTTGGTTTTTCTTCAACTGTTTCCTTCTCCTGAATTTCAGTTTCAAGCTCTGATTGTTCCACAGCTTCTGTTTCGATTACCTTAACCTTTTTCGGTTTTTTTGTCTTTTTCTTCTCGGTTTGCTTTTCTTCTTCTGTGTGAGTTTGAGGAATATGTTCTTCTACATGCGTTTGTTCAACAATTTCTTCTAACATAGTTGTTTTGAATTCTGGTTGGTCTTCCTGAATATCGAAGATTTCTTCCTTAGTGATTTCTTCTTTCTCTTCGAAAGTGAGAGGTTTTGTTGGCTGTTCCTCAATTATGGAGATGATATATTGCTCAATTTGGTCTTTTTTCACCTTTTTGGAACTCTTTTTCTTCTTCGGAATCTTTTCAATCATATCTACAATTTCTTCTGGCTTATGTTCTTCGGACTCAATAATAGTGATTTCCGATTCAGGCTGTCCTTCTACTAAAGTTTCAATAACATCAATTGTGTATTCCTTGTGGCCCTTCTTCTTTTTGATTTTCCGCTTTGTAATTGTTTGCTGTTGTGGTTCTCCTTCTTCATTTTCCTTAACTACAACCTGGACGTCCTTTGAAATCTCTTCTATTGTGACTGGAAGCTCTTGAATTATTTCATCAGGTACCTTTTCCTCTAGAATTTCTTCAATTTTCTCTTCGGATACTTGCATTTCTTGCGATGGCTGTGTTACCGTTGTCTTGACTGTAAATTCTTCGAAATCCTTCTCAGGTACTTCTTCGGACGCTACAATTTCGTCCAGTACTGGTTTCTTCTTCTTCTTTTTCTCCTTTGGCTTTTCAGGAGCTTCTTCTTCATTAATAGTCACATCTAAAACTTCAGGCAGTTCGTGTACGTCTTCTTCTTTCTTTGGTTTAGACTTCTTGGCTTTTTTGGGCTTAGTTTCGATGTCAATTTTTTCATACTTTTCAAGCTCGGTTTTCGGAATTTCCATTTCAATCAGACTTTGAATATAATCATGTAAGTCGTCCTTCTTGACCTTCTTCTTTTTTACTTTTTCAACAACTTTAACCTTTTCTTCTTCAGGTGCTCCAAGTTCTTCCACTGGAGTAACCTCTGTTGTCGTCATTGTTACATCAGCCTCCGGTTGACCTTCTTCTTGTGTTTCTATAATTTCAATAATATATTCCTTATCACCCTCTTGTTTCTTGATCTTTCGCTTTTTAATGGTCTGTTGTTTCGTTTCACCTGTTTCAGAGGTTATTTCTTTCACTTCAACTTCTGGTTCTAGTTCTTGAACTCGAATTTGGTATTCCTCAACAAAATCTTCTTCTATTTGTATCTTAGATTTCTTCGGTTTCTTTGGTTTTTTAGGTTCCTCCTCTGAAATTTTAATTTCCATATCTGATGGCTGTGTTTCATCATATTGTTTTTCTTCATCAATAATATCTACAATTTCTTCAACTAATGGCATTGGTTCTTCCTGCAACTCAGACTCAATGATTTTTACTTTCATTTTCTTTTTCGACTTTTTCTTTTCAGAAGGTTTTTCTTCGATGTCGCTATCCAAGGGTAATTTTTCTTCTTTTACAATATCAGCGACTTGTTCTACTAGTGTGGTTATTTCAAAAATATCTAGTTGATCTTCAGGAACTTCTTCAACAACTTTAATTAAAGATGTTGTTTCTTCATCTAAAATTAGTTTTTCAGGAGCATCTTCTTCAATTACATTGATTATATATTGTTCAACTTGGTCTTTCTTTATTTTTCTTGTTGTCTTTTTCTTTTTCGGCGCTTCAACTGTAGTTTCAATTTCTTCTGGTTTCTGTTCTTCTGATTCAATAATTGTAATTTCTGATTCAGGTTGTCCTTCAACTTGAGTCTCAATTATTTCTATAGTATATTCTTTAGGACCCTTCTTCTTTTTAAACTTGCGTTTAGTGACAACATGTTCTTCCACTTTACCTTCTTCATCTTCTTTGATAATGACTTGGACGTCTTTAGAAACTTCTTCAACTGTAATGGGAACTTCTTCTTTTATTTTTGGTTTTAACTTCTTTTTAGGTTTCTCTTTCGGAACCTCTTCTATTATTTGTTCCTCTTCCACAGTTTCTGATTCTGTAATTGCAATTTTCAAATCTTCTGGATATTCCGGAAGTTTTTCGGTTACTTCTACCTTTTCAGCAGTAGGTTTTTTCTTTTTTTTCTTTTCCTGTTGTTTTTCGGGAGCTTCTTCCTCCAGTACCGAAATATCTAATAAATCGCCAAGTTGTTCTTCTGGTGCTTCTTTCTTCGGCTTGGATTTCTTCGCCTTTTTAGGTTTTTCATCGATATCAATCTTTTCGTACTTTTCAAGGTCAGTTTTTGGAATTTCTTGTTCAATTAGTTTTTGAATGTATTCCTGAAGATCATCCTTCTTCACCTTCTTCTTTTTAACCTTTTCAGTAACTCTTATGACTTTTGGCTCTTCGGGGGTTTCTTCTTCAGATACAGTTAATTCAGTTGTAGTCATAGTAACATCAGCCTCAGGTTGACCTTCTACTTGGGTTTCAACAATTTCAATAATATATTCCCTATCACCTTCTTGTTTCCTAATCTTACGCTTTTTCGTAATGCGTTGTTTCTTTTCACCTGTTTCGTCTTTAATTTCCTTTACTTCTATTTCTGGAGCCAATTCTTCAACTTGAATTTTATATTCTTCGTCAACAACCTCCGACTCTGATACTTCTTTCTTCGGTTTCGATTTCTTCGCCTTTTTAGGTTTTTCATCGATATCAATCTTTTCATACTTTTCCAGGTCTGTCTTTGGAATTTCCTGTTCAATTAGTTTTTGAATGTATTCCTGAAGATCATCCTTCTTAACCTTCTTCTTTTTAACCTTTTCAGTAACTTTTATGACTTTTGGCTCTTCGGGCGTTTCTTCTTCGGAGACAGTTAGTTCAGTTGTTGTCATAGTAACATCAGCTTCAGGTTGACCTTCCACTTGGGTCTCAACTATTTCAATAAGATATTCCTTATCACCTTCCTGTTTTCTAATCTTACGCTTTTTCGTAATGCGTTGTTTCTTTTCACCTGTTTCATCAGAGATTTCCTTCACTTCAATTTCTGGAGCAAATTCTTCGACTTGAATTTTGTATTCTTCGTCAATAACCTCAGACTCTTGCACTTTAAGTTTTTTAGGTTTCTTTTGTTTTCTAGGTTCTTCTTCAGTTAATTTAATATTAAACTCGTCAATTATTTGTATTGCTTCCGGCTTTTCTTCGATTAGATCCTTTGGAATTTCTTCAACTGCTTTCTCAGATTCTTTTTCCATCTCTGATTCGACATACTTTATTTTTTTGGTCTTTTTAGGTTTTTTCTTCTCTGTTTGAATGTCTTCTTCTTCCGGTATTATTTCAGTAACTTTCACAACCTCTGATTCTTCCTCGACTGTTTCATCTGCTACTTTAGTTTCAAAGTCCGGTTGTGCTTCAGAAAATTCGATGATATCTTCAAACGTTATGGGATGATCTTCATCAAATGTCACTGGTTTCAAGCCCTGTTCTTCGATAACCGAAACAATGTATTGCTCAATTTGATCCTTTTTCACTTTTTTCACTGTCTTTTTCTTTTTTGGAACTTCTTCATCTAAGGAAGTCTCTTGATCTGGTTGTGTTACCTCGGATTCAATAATGGTTATTTCAGACTCAGGCTGCCCTTCAATTTGAGATTCAATTATTTCAACTGTGTATTCTTTTGGGCCCTTTTTCTTTTTGATCTTACGCTTGGTAATAGTTTGCTCTTCAACATTTCCTGCATCATCTTTCCTTGTAACGATTTCAACATTCTTTGAAACTTCTTCGACCGTCACTGGAAGTTCTTCAACTTGGTTCGATTTAACTTTCTGTTTAGGTTTCACTTTAGGAGTATCTTCTTCAACAACTTGTTCTTTTTCTGTAGGTTCTAATTCTTTCACTGAAAATGTGAAATCTTCTGGATACTCTTCTGGTAAGTTTTCAGTTATTTCTACCTTTTCGACAGTTGGCCTTTTCTTCTTCTTCTTTTCTTGGGGTTTTTTAGGAGCTTCTTCCTCGACAATCAAAACATCTAACAAATCAATTTGTTCTTCTTCAGGGGATTCCTTCTTTGGTTTTGATATTTTCGCTTTCTTAGGCTTTGCATCGACATCAATCTTCTCGTATTTTTCCAGCTCCGTCTTCGGGATTTCTTGTTCAATTAGTCTTTGAATATATTCCTGAAGTTCGTCTTTCTTAACTTTCTTCTTTTTCACTTTTTCAACCACTTTCACCATAGCAGGTTCCTGTTGATTTTCTTCTTTGTCTTCTGGTTTGATTTCCGTTGTAGTCATTATTATATCAGCCTCAGGTTGATCTTCCACTTGAGTTTCAATTATTTCAATAAGATATTCTTTATCACCTTCCTGTTTTTTTATCTTACGCTTCTTAGTGGTGCGTTGCTTGATTTCCCCGGCTTCATTTTGTTCTTCTTTAACTTCAATCTCTGGAGCTAATTCCTCAACTTTTATTTGATATTCTTCTTCGACAACTTCAGATTCTTGCACCTTTCCTTTTTTAGGTTTCTTTACTTTCTTTGGTCCTTCTTCAGTCACTTTAATGACGAAGTCTTCAATAATCTGTACTTCGTCTGGAATTTCTTGCAACACCTTTTCTGGAATTTCTTCGAGCAATGTTTCATGTTCGATCTTACCCTCTGTTTCATCAATCTTAATTTTCTTCGGCTTCTTGACCTTTTTCTTTTCGATTGGTTTTTCGGTATCCTCTTCTCTAGTCTCGGGACCGAAGTCTTCAGGAATCTCTTCTTCAGTAATTTCTTCGGTTAAAATGTCTTCAACTTCAGATATTTCTTTAGTAGCTTCCACGATTTCTTTTGTAGGTACTTCATCTTCGAAAATAACTGGTTTTTCAAGTTGTTCTTCAATTACAGAAATAATATAATTATCGATTTCTTCTTTTTTTACTTTCTTGGTTGTCTTCTTCTTTTTAGGAATTTTCACTTCTGAAGTATCATCCTTATCAGGCTGTTGTTCTTCTGATTCGATTATAGTTATTTCCGATTCCTGTTGTCCTTCAACTTGAGTTTCTATAACCTCTATTGTATATTCCTTATGGCCCTTCGTTTTCTTTATTTTGCGCTTAGTAATAGTTTTTTGTTCAATCTTTCCTTCTTCGTCTTCATTAACAACAACTTTTACATCTTTTGAAACTTCCTCTACAGTAACTGGAGTTTCTTCGGCTAGTTTTTGCTTCAGTTTCTTCTTCGGCTTCTGTTTAACGTCTTCTTTTGGAATAGTTTCCTCTTCTTCACGCATTGATTCTGTAACCGAATAATTGTAACCTTCTGGAGTCTTTTCTGAAAGTTCTTCATGAACATCTTCCTGAACATGTTGTTTTGGTTTCTTCTTTTTTGGTTTTGGTTTTTCTATCACATCTTCTTCAGTCACCTTAACATCTAACAAATCATACTCTCCTTCAGGGAGCTCCTCTGCCTTAGGTTTGGATTTTTTAGCTTTCTTTGGCTTACTAAGTTCCGTCTTTTCGTATATTTCAAGCTCTGTTTTCGGAATCTCTTGTTCGATTAGGTATTGTATGTATGCATCTAAATCATCCTTTTTAACCTTTTTGGGTTTCTTTTTCTTCAAAGGTGCTATAACACTTTCGGTTGTTTCTTCCGGAGCTTCAAACATCAGTACAGAAACCTCAAATTCTGGTTGTCCATCGACCAGAGTTTCCACAATTTCTATAATATCTTCTTGTTTTTCTTCAGGTGCATATTGCTTTTGACGGCAAATCTTATGCTTTTTGACAACTTCCTTTTTCACAGTGCCTTCTTTATCTACAATCTCACGTTCAACAACCTCTGGTTCTGTTTCAACAATTTCAATCTTATGGAAAGGCACATCGTATTTATTTAATTCAGGCTTATCAATCTTTTGTGGCTTATAACCTGAACCACGACGTCCTCTTTCAGGCATTTGAAGTTCAACCCTTTCGTACTTTTGAAGAACTGTTTTTGGAATTTCTTGCTCAATCAACATTTGAATATAATCATCGAGATCATTCTTTTTAACCTTTTTGACAGGCTTCTTCTTCTTCTTTTTAGGTTTATCCTCTAGTTTTGGTTGCTGCTCTTCAACCACTGAAACCTTATCATTCTCTTCATCTTCCTCACGAACTGGTTCTTCATCCTCATCGAGAAGCACAACAGTGCTTTCTTCATCTTTACCCTCTTCTTTAGTCGTTACCACTTCAATAATTTGCTCTTGATCACCAACAGTCTTTTTTATCTTACGTTTTTTAACTGTTTTTGTCTTAACTCCACCTTCCTCAGTTGGTTCCCGAATTTCGGTAATCTCCTCTGGAAGAAACTCAACTAAAACTTCTTCTGGAGTTTCGTCGATTTGGTCGAACTTAGGTTTCTTCTTTTTAGGTTTTTGTTTTTTAATTGTATCTGGTGTGATTTGTGTGTCTTCGTTACCGTCATCTGGTTCTGTAATAGTGTATTCTTTGTTGTCCTCTTCTGTGCGATAGAAAAGTTTTTTTTGCGTGTTAAGTTAACAGTGTTTTTTTTTTATTTTAACGAAGTGTATATTTCACGGTGTTCCATTACTTCATACCTAACTTATGAGCCTCTGTTTTACAATACAATTTAGACATTTAGTCAATTCACATATTAAAAGCTTTCTAGAATTTAACTAGATTTTCTTCAGTGAATAGACTAAATATATAAGTTGCAATCAACACACCCATTTTTGTATTTACCTACAGTCAAAATCGTACATTATATTTGGGGGCTCGAAGATACCTATTTTTTTCAGGATAATGAAATTGGAAGGACTTGAATACTCATAGATCACATATACATTATTATGTTTTCTATAGTAAGTGCCTGATATAATTTTTTTCAAAATACACTTTTAAAATATTTTCGTTTAACACATTTACGCATTTGCTTTGGTTTTTAAACAAATGCACATGAGTTATATTGTTTATTAGCAAAATGTATAATATTTTCACTAGTTGTTAATAATTGATTTTCATTGGTGTGCAATTACTTATATATTGTGCAATGTTTTGCATTTTTGAAGTAAAAAAAAAATATCATTCTGTTTTATAATAAACTTGCATGATTTTAATTTTATATAATCTTTTTTAATTTCACTTTATTTTTCTGATTTATAAAGTTGGTTACAATTTGTGTTTTAAATAGAAATTTGATAGTGTAGATAAAATTCAAGATATCTGATAATTTTACTTTAGAAAAATACAAGTATTTTCTCTTTATTTTTAGGTCACATTAAATTACGAATGAGACAGATGTAAGCGCGGCTTTATTTTCAATAGGTAAGTTTATAATAGTTTAAATTATTTAATTGAAGGCCTATCTGTTGATCTCATTTAGAAGTTCGTTATTGTTTTTTTTTCGGAAAAAGATTTGTACTAAATATTGATTAAGTTATTCTGACCAGACCAGAAAAGTGTGCATCTTAGGTTTAGTAAATTTTACGGGAAGCCATTAAGATAAAATACATTTCTTAGCAGCATAAATAAAATTTTGTATAAATTAAAAAAATTGTAAAAAAAAACATTATTTTGAATAGGGTCCTTATTCTCTTTATTTCGAATTTTATTTGGCTTTGTTTCAAGATATGAAGCTTTTTCAGCTTTATGACGGACTTTCTATTCAGAGCTTTTGTAAGGTAAACTAGGGCAACCTTGTAATAAGAACGATTATCTTATTTTTAAATAAGGGTAGGTAAAAGATTGATTTATTTGTATTTATTTGTATAAATAAAATTGCAAAAATCTTTCATCAATCATAATTGTCGAAAAAATGCGTTTGAAAAATAATTCAACATAATTCCCCCATATTACTTGGGATTATATTGACTATAAGGTAAGTTATGCATTCGTAAACAAACAAAAATCTAACTATGAAACATAACATTACGATCATAGAGAAGCCTAAAAAAGTGATCGGCAAAAAATGTCCGTCTGTATGGATAACGAGCTGCAGCCTAAATGGCTTAAGCAATTACCTTCAAATTTGGTATGTGTAATTCTTTTGACATTCCTCAGCGTGTAAAATAGAAATTTTATTTTTTGGCCTGAAAATAACGATACCTTCCATATAACTGTTAAGGAAAAGCTTATTTTTCTCGAAAACGGCTCCAACTATTTTAATAAAAAAAAATTGAGATTTCTACGATATACAATGTCGGTACTATATAAGACAAGCTTTGAATTTGGAATAAAAATTGAACTCTTGAATTTAATCAAACTTGATATTACGATGATAAAGAACACCAAAAAAGTGGGCCCCGCAATATCGTCTGTACGATCTACAACCTAAACGGCTAAAGCTATTTTCTTCAAACTTGGTACTTAAACGTTTTAATTGATTGTCTCAAATAGATTTTTGAATCGTTTTTTAGGACTAAAAATAACGGTACTTGCTACACAATTTATTCTATCATCTTAATTATCTCGAAAACGACTCCAAGGATTTTGATTAAAAAAATTGTGTGCACTACTTTAGGTATAGTCTACATTTTGGTCAAAAATATGTTCTACATGTTTTTGTTATTAACGGTACCTCCCATGGAACAACTTTTTGATTTTCAACTTTCTCATAAACGACTCGACGGATTTCAATCAAAATCTTATATGGGGTGGCCGTGGTGCTATAGATGTGTGTTCGCCTGTCAACCTCATGGTCACAGGTTCGATCCCTGCCGTAGTCTATGTCCCCTTATTTCTCCATTAAAACCAATTCTAAAATAAATGTCATACGAGTTGCTGGCTTACTCATTACATGCTGTTTAGGCATATAACTAACAACATGTGATTGAGTATAACTAGTATACCGATAAATATGACAATGAATAAAAAAAATAATGCGAATTATAAGGCACATAGATAAATAAGATACGGAAATTTCCCCGCATTAGTTCAGCCGCCACCCCTGGAGATAAAATCTGAGACAACAACCACCTCCAGTCTCAGAACATCGCACCACACGCCCGCGCTGTGTTGAAACATTTAAAGTGTAGTATAATCCCTTGAGCGCGTGTACATTATAAAAAAAATATAGGAGGTCCTTCAAATTACTGCATACCAATATTTGGAAAAATATTTTTTTTGGATTTTTAAAAAATTCAATATGTAAAATGAAAATGTGTGGATTATTTTTTTGAAATTTCGTTTTTAATTTTATATTATTAAATGTTTAAAATTGTCACACCAATTTGTTTTTTAATAATGCAATTTGGTATATAAAAAATTGAGTAAAAACGACTTTAAAAATATATTTAGATTCTTTTGCATATGATGTGATCGATTATAATCGTGTAATCCAGTCGTACCTACTCAAATTTTCAAACAAATTGGTTTTTCAATTGCTAAAAAATAAATACAAATTTAATTGAAATTAAAATTTTATATTAACAATTACTTCTTACTGACGTTTCAAAAAAAAAAATTAAATTATTTGAGCTATTTTTTATATGCAGGTATAAATACTAAAATGTTAACATCGATTAGATATTTTATTTCTGTAAAATTGTAAAGCTTTTATAAAACTCTGTCGGTTTTAAGTACGAAGAAAATACTTTGAAAATAATTGATAAATACTTTGAATGCATAAGAAATGTTTAAAAAAATTACATACAACATGGACAAATATTATGTTCTGAAAGAGCTTTGATAACGAAGATTCTGCCATTTTAAATAAAATCTCAATATACTAAACTAACCGTGAAAATTTGCAGAATAAATAAATCGAGCAGACAAAAAGGTTTTTAAAAAATATTTACAGGAAACCAACAGAGACTTCAGTAAAAACATATGACTCCATTATATTGTATTGTACTTAATTTGTCCTTTATCTTAAATGTCTTTACTATCAAATTTCTATTTTATCATTTATAAACCATACTATAATATTCAATCAAAAAAAAATCCGAGTGCTTTAGAAAACCCAATGGCATTCAAGTAAAAAAAAAAAACTAAATGTTAGAGGGAAATTACTGGGATTTAAAAACTTACCATTGACATCGTTGACCTCAACTATTTCGACATTTGTCTTTTGTGCTTCGGCAACATACTCAGTATCACTGAGCACCTCTTCAACTGTAAAGCCTTCTTCTGTGGTGAGTTTTTTGTTTTCTGTTTGAATTGTTGGTTGGCCATCTTCACCTTGTACTGATTTGAATGTTGTAATGTAAACAGGCTTTTCAGTGTCTTCAGGCTTAGAAGTTTCTTCTGTTTTATTTGTAAAAATATATAAAATGTAGTTTATTTAAAAAAAAACTTTTTTTAAAAAATCTTTTGTTGTATTAATGTTTTTTTTTTTTTGTTTGTTTTTGTTTTTGTTTTTGTTTTTGTTTAAGTTTAATATATTTATGTATATCACAATATATCTCTTACCATCTTTTAGGTGTGTTTTGTGTTTAGAGTGTTTAGGTGTTTTGAGTTTTTGTGTTTTATCGTCGTCCAGTGAGCGAATATCGATTATATCAGCAATAGTGTCGTCGCTAACAACACGAATAAGTGAAATAGGTTCCTTTCCTTCTTCTTCGATGGTTTGAATTTGGTAAACTTCAGGTAGTTGAGGTGATTTGTCCTTTTTAAAAGTGCGTGTTTTTACTGTTTTCTTTGTTGGTTTTTTGCCGTCGTCCGTTGTTATTTCGGATATCGCTATTTCTTCAGGGAGTTCTTCAATAGTGACAGGTGTGTCTAAGATTTCATCTTCTGGATTAACTTCTTCAATTTGAACTGAAGTATATGGAGTTTCTTGGTCATCTTCTTCAACAAATTGAATTTTTGTAATTTCGTGTACGTCACCAACACGTTTCTTGATAGATCTAGTCTTAATGGTAGTCTTTTTAGGTTTTCCTTCGGGTGTCTTGCCCTGGATGACAGTAACTTCTTCAGGAAGCTCAAATGATTCTATAATATTTGGTTGTAAAACATCATCTTCTGTCTTTTTTTCTTCTGTTATCGTAACAAAATACATGGGTTCGAGACCTTCTTGTTCGACAGTTTTTATTTCTGTCTGCTCTACTTGTTCGCCCTTCGGTTTTTTTATGATACGTTTTTTGGTGGTAACTTTCTTCTCGCGACCAGTAATGTCATCAATGACAACAGTTGTAGATTCTTCCTGCGGTAATTCAACAAGAGGTGTTGTAGTTTTATCGGGAAGTTCTGGGAATGGTTTGTCAAATTCTTCCACAGTAACAGTTGTTACGGGATTTTTTTCAAATTCTTCAACAGTTTGAATTTTCGTTATTTCTTGCTTATCCCCTTGAGTTTTTTTAATAATTTTTGTTTTAATAACAGTTTTTGTTGGAATGCCCTCATCGGTTTTGGAAAATATAAAAGATTTTCTTTCCGGTAGCTCTTGCACAAGAATCTCATCAGAAGGTTTTTGTAATCGAATTCTTTTCTTCAGTCTTTCATGAGTAAGTTTTTCCTTCTCTTTTAATTTCTTTTCCTGAATAAGTGGAATTTCTTCTATCGAAGCGGTTGTTTCAGAAGGTTTTCCCTCTACTTCAACTGTTTGAATTTTAGTTATTTCCTGCTTGTCACCTTTTACTTTTTTAATGGTACGAGTGCGAATCTGTTTCTTTATAGGAAAACCATCTTCAGACATAAATTCAATAAATTGAACATCCTCAGGCAGCTCTTCAACTACTTCTGGAAATTTATCGGATGAAATTTCTTCGACTTTTACTGTTGTTTTAGGCTTCTTATCATCTTCCTCAACTGTTTCAATCTTTGTCACTTCTTCTTTGCCTCCCTTGATCTTCTTGATTATACGCGTACGTATTCTCTTTTTGGTTGGCTTACCGTCCTCGGAAATCGTTTCGACAACTCTCACTTCTTCTGGAAGTTCTCTCACTTCTTCAGGTTTCTGGTCAAGTGGTGCTTCTTCAACGGTCACAGTTGTTTCAGGCTGTTTGTCATCTTCTTCAACCGTTTCGATCTTGGTTACTTCTTGTTTGCCACCCTTGACCTTCTTGATAGTGCGGGTACGTATTCTCTTCTTGATTATCTTGCCATCCTCGGAAATCGTTTCGACAACCCTCACTTCTTCTGGAAGTTCTCTCACTTCTTCAGGTTTTTCGTCAAGTGGGGCTTCTTCAACGGTGACAGTTGTTTCAGGCTGTTTGTCATCTTCTTCAACCGTTTCGATCTTGGTTACTTCTTGTTTGCCACCCTTGACCTTCTTGATAGTGCGGGTACGTATTCTCTTCTTGGTTGGCTTGCCATCCTCGGAAATCGTTTCGACAACCCTCACTTCTTCTGGAAGTTCTCTCACTTCTTCAGGTTTTTCTTCAAGTGGAGCTTCTTCAACGGTGATAGTTGTTTCAGGCCGTTTGCCATCTTCTTCAACAGTTTCGATCTTGGTAACTTCTTGTTTGCCTCCCTTGACCTTCTTGATAGTGCGCGTGCGTATTCTCTTCTTGGTTGGCTTGCCGTCCTCGGAAATCGTTTCGACAATCCTTACTTCTTCTGGAAGTTCTTTCACTTCTTCAGGTTCTTCGTCGAGTGGGGCTTCTTCAACGGTGATAGTTGTTTCAGGCCGTTTGCCATCTTCTTCCATAGTTTCGATCTTGGTTACTTCTTGTTTGCCACCCTTGACCTTCTTGATAGTGCGGGTACGTATTCTCTTCTTGGTTGGCTTGCCATCCTCGGAAATCGTTTCGACAACCCTCACTTCTTCTGGAAGTTCTCTCACTTCTTCAGGTTTTTCTTCAAGTGGAGCTTCTTCAACGGTGATAGTTGTTTCAGGCCGTTTGCCATCTTCTTCAACAGTTTCGATCTTGGTTACTTCTTGTTTGCCTCCCTTGACCTTCTTGATAGTGCGCGTGCGTATTCTCTTCTTGGTTGGCTTGCCGTCCTCGGAAATCGTTTCGACAATCCTTACTTCTTCTGGAAGTTCTTTCACTTCTTCAGGTTCTTCGTCGAGTGGGGCTTCTTCAACGGTGATAGTTGTTTCAGGCCGTTTGCCATCTTCTTCCACAGTTTCGATCTTGGTTACTTCTTGTTTGCCACCCTTGACCTTCTTGATAGTGCGCGTGCGTATTCTCTTCTTGGTTGGCTTGCCGTCCTCGGAAATCGTTTCGACAACCCTCACTTCTTCTGGAAGTTCTCTCACTTCTTCAGGTTTTTCTTCAAGTGGAGCTTCTTCAACGGTGATAGTTGTTTCAGGCCGTTTGCCATCTTCTTCAACAGTTTCGATCTTGGTTACTTCTTGTTTGCCTCCCTTGACCTTCTTGATAGTGCGCGTGCGTATTCTCTTCTTGGTTGGCTTGCCGTCCTCGGAAATCGTTTCGACAATCCTTACTTCTTCTGGAAGTTCTTTCACTTCTTCAGGTTCTTCGTCGATTGGGGCTTCTTCAACGGTGATAGTTGTTTCAGGCCGTTTGCCATCTTCTTCCACAGTTTCGATCTTGGTTACTTCTTGTTTGCCTCCCTTGACCTTCTTGATAGTGCGCGTGCGTATTCTCTTCTTGGTTGGCTTGCCGTCCTCGGAAATCGTTTCGACAACCCTTACTTCTTCTGGAAGTTCTTTCACTTCTTCAGGTTTTTCGTCAAGTGGGGCTTCTTCAACGGTGACAGTTGTTTCAGGCTGTTTGTCATCTTCTTCAACCGTTTCGATCTTGGTTACTTCTTGTTTGCCACCCTTGACCTTCTTGATAGTGCGGGTACGTATTCTCTTCTTGGTTAGCTTGCCATGCTCGGAAATCGTTTCGACAACCCTCACTTCTTCTGGAAGTTCTCTCACTTCTTCAGGTTTTTCTTCAAGTGGAGCTTCTTCAACGGTGATAGTTGTTTCAGGCCGTTTGCCATCTTCTTCAACAGTTTCGATCTTGGTTACTTCTTGTTTGCCTCCCTTGACCTTCTTGATAGTGCGCGTGCGTATTCTCTTCTTGGTTGGCTTGCCGTCCTCGGAAATCGTTTCGACAATCCTTACTTCTTCTGGAAGTTCTTTCACTTCTTCAGGTTTTTCGTCAAGTGGGGCTTCTTCAACGGTGACAGTTGTTTCAGGCTGTTTGTCATCTTCTTCAACTGTTTCGATCTTGGTTACTTCTTGTTTGCCACCCTTGACCTTCTTGATAGTGCGGGTACGTATTCTCTTCTTGGTTGGCTTGCCGTCCTCGGAAATCGTTTCGACAACCCTTACTTCTTCTGGAAGTTCTTTCACTTCTTCAGGTTTTTCGTCAAGTGGGGCTTCTTCAACGGTGACAGTTGTTTCAGGCTGTTTGTCATCTTCTTCAACCGTTTCGATCTTGGTTACTTCTTGTTTGCCACCCTTGACCTTCTTGATAGTGCGGGTACGTATTCTCTTCTTGGTTGGCTTGCCATCCTCGGAAATCGTTTCGACAACCCTCACGTCTTCTGGAAGTTCTCTCACTTCTTCAGGTTTTTCTTCAAGTGGAGCTTCTTCAACGGTGATAGTTGTTTCAGGTCGTTTGCCATCTTCTTCAACAGTTTCGATCTTGGTTACTTCTTGTTTGCCTCCCTTGACCTTCTTTATAGTGCGCGTGCGTATTCTCTTCTTGGTTGGCTTGCCGTCCTCGGAAATCGTTTCGACAATCCTTACTTCTTCTGGAAGTTCTTTCACTTCTTCAGGTTTTTCGTCAAGTGAGGCTTCTTCAACGGTGACAGTTGTCTCAGGCCGTTTCCCATCTTCTTCAACAGTTTCGATCTTGGTTACTTCTTGTTTGCCTCCCTTGACCTTCTTGATAGTGCGCGTGCGTATTCTCTTCTTGGTTGGCTTGCCGTCCTCGGAAATCGTTTCGACAACCCTTACTTCTTCTGGAAGTTCTTTCACTTCTTCAGGTTTTTCGTCAAGTGGGGCTTCTTCAACGGTGACAGTTATTTCAGGCTGTTTGTCATCTTCTTCAACCGTTTCGATCTTGGTTACTTCTTGTTTGCCACCCTTGACCTTCTTGATAGTGCGGGTACGTATTCTCTTCTTGGTTGGTTTGCCATCCTCGGAAATCGTTTCGACAACCCTTACTTCTTCTGGAAGTTCTTTCAATTCTTCAGGTTTTTCGTCAAGTGGGGCTTCTTCAACGGTGACAGTTATTTCAGGCTGTTTGTCATCTTCTTCAACCGTTTCGATCTTGGTTACTTCTTGTTTGCCACCCTTGACCTTCTTGATAGTGCGGGTACGTATTCTCTTCTTGGTTGGCTTGCCATCCTCGGAAATCGTTTGGACAATCCTTACTTCTTCTGGAAGTTCTTTCACTTCTTCAGGTTTTTCGTCGAGTGGGGCTTCTTCAACGGTGACAGTTGTTTCAGGCTGTTTGTCATCTTCTTCAACCGTTTCGATCTTGGTTACTTCTTGTTTGCCACCCTTGACCTTCTTGATAGTGCGGGTACGTATTCTCTTCTTGGTTGGCTTGCCATCCACGGAAATCGTTTCGACAACCCTTACTTCTTCTGGAAGTTCTTTCACTTCTTCAGGTTTTTCGTCAAGTGGGGCTTCTTCAACGGTGATAGTTGTTTCAGACTGTTTGTCATCTTCTTCAACCGTTTCGATCTTGGTTACTTCTTGTTTGCCACCCTTGATCTTCTTGATAGTGCGGGTACGTATTCTCTTCTTGGTTGGCTTGCCATCCTCGGAAATCGTTTCGACAACCCTTACTTCTTCTGGAAGTTCTCTCACTTCTTCAGGCTTTTCTTCAAGTGGAGCTTCTTCAACGGTGATAGTTGTTTCAGGCCGTTTGCCATCTTCTTCAACAGTTTCGATCTTGGTTACTTCTTGTTTGCCTCCCTTGACCTTCTTGATAGTGCGCGTGCGTATTCTCTTCTTGGTTGGCTTGCCTTCCTCGGAAATCGTTTCGACAATCCTTACTTCTTCTGGAAGTTCTTTCACTTCTTCAGGTTTTTCGTCAAGTGGGGCTTCTTCAACGGTGACAGTTGTTTCAGGCTGTTTGTCATCATCTTCAACCGTTTCGATCTTGGTTACTTCTTGTTTGCCACCCTTGACCTTTTTGATAGTGCGGGTACGTATTCTCTTCTTGGTTGGCTTGCCGTCCTCGGAAATCGTTTCGATAACTCTTACTTCTTCTGGAAGTTCTTTCACTTCTTCAGGCTTTTCTTCAAGTGGAGCTTCTTCAACGGTGATAGTTGTTTCAGGCCGTTTGCCATCTTCTTCAACAGTTTCGATCTTGGTTACTTCTTGTTTGCCTCCCTTGACCTTCTTGATAGTGCGCGTGCGTATTCTCTTCTTGGTTGGCTTGCCTTCCTCGGAAATCGTTTCGACAATCCTTACTTCTTCTGGAAGTTCTTTCACTTCTTCAGGTTTTTCGTCAAGTGGGGCTTCTTCAACGGTGACAGTTGTTTCAGGCTGTTTGTCATCTTCTTCAACCGTTTCGATCTTGGTTACTTCTTGTTTGCCACCCTTGACCTTTTTGATAGTGCGGGTACGTATTCTCTTCTTGGTTGGCTTGCCGTCCTCGGAAATCGTTTCGATAACTCTTACTTCTTCTGGAAGTTCTTTCACTTCTTCAGGTTTTTCGTCAAGTGGGGCTTCCTCAACGGTGACAGTTGTTTCAGGCTGTTTGTCATCTTCTTCAACCGTTTCGATCTTGGTTACTTCTTGTTTTCCACCCTTGACCTTCTTGATAGTGCGGGTACGTATTCTCTTCTTGGTTGGCTTGCCATCCTCGGAAATCGTTTCGACAACCCTCACTTCTTCTGGAAGTTCTCTCACTTCTTCAGGTTTTTCTTCAAGTGGAGCTTTTTCAACGGTGATAGTTGTTTCAGGCTTTTTGCCATCTTCTTCAACAGTTACGATCTTGGTTACTTCTTGTTTGCCTCCCTTGACCTTTTTGATAGTGCGGGTACGTATTCTCTTCTTGGTTGGCTTGCCGTCCTCGGAAATCGTTTCGATAACCCTTACTTCTTCTGGAAGTTCTTTCACTTCTTCAGGTTTTTCGTCAAGTGGGGCTTCCTCAACGGTGACAGTTGTTTCAGGCTGTTTGTCATCTTCTTCAACCGTTTCGATCTTGGTTACTTCTTGTTTTCCACCCTTGACCTTCTTGATAGTGCGGGTACGTATTCTCTTCTTGGTTGGCTTGCCATCCTCGGAAATCGTTTCGACAACCCTCACTTCTTCTGGAAGTTCTCTCACTTCTTCAGGTTTTTCTTCAAGTGGAGCTTCTTCAACGGTGATAGTTGTTTCAGGCTTTTTGCCATCTTCTTCAACAGTTTCGATCTTGATTACTTCTTGTTTGCCTCCCTTGACCTTTTTGATAGTGCGGGTACGTATTCTCTTCTTGGTTAGCTTGCCATCCTCGGAAATTGTTTCGACAACCCTCACTTCTTCTGGAAGTTCTCTCACTTCTTCAGGTTTTTCGTCAAGTGGTGCTTCTTCAACGGTGACACTTGTTTCAGGCTGTCTGCCATCTTCTTCAACCGTTTCGATCTTAGTGATTTCTTGTTTGCCTCCCCTGACCTTCTTGATAGTACGGGTACGTATTCTCTTCTTGGTTGGCTTACCATCCTCGGAAATCATTTCGACAACCCTCACTTCTTCTGGAAGTTCTCTTACTTCTTCAGGTTTTTCATCAAGTGGGGCTTCTTCAACGGTGACAGTTATTTCAGGCTGTTTGTCTTCTTCTTCAACTATATCGATCTTGGTTATTTCTTGTTTGCCTCCTCTGACCTTCTTGATAGTACGAGTACGTATTCTCTTCTTGGTTGGCTTGCCGTCCTCGGAAATTGTTTCTACAACCCTCAATTCTTCTGGAAGTTCTTTCACTTCTTCAGGTTTTTCGTCAAGTGGGACTTCTTCAACGGTGACTGTTATTTCAGGCTGTTTGTCATCTTCTTCAACCGTTTCGATCTTGGTTAATTCTTGTTTGCCACCCATGACCTTCTTGATGGTGCGGGTACGTATTCTCTTCTTGGTTGGCTTGCCATCTTCGGAAATCGTTTCGACAACCCTTACTTCTTCTGGAAGTTCTTTCACTTCTGCAGGTTTTTCGTCAAGTGGGGCTTCCTCAACGGTGACAGTTGTTTCAGGCTGTTTGTCATCTTCTTCAACCGTTTCGATCTTGGTTAATTCTTGTTTGCCACCCTTGACCTTCTTGATGGTGCGGGTACGTATTCTCTTCTTGGTTGGTTTACCATCCTCGGAAATTGTTTCGACAATTCTTACCTCTTCTGGAAGTTCCTTCACTTCTTCAGGTTTTTCGTCAAGTGGGGCTTCTTCAACGGTGACAGTTGTTTCAGGCTGTTTGTCATCTTCTTCAACCGTTTCGATCTTGGTTAATTCTTGTTTGCCACCCTTGACCTTCTTGATGGTGCGGGTACGTATTCTCTTCTTGGTTGGTTTACCATCCTCGGAAATTGTTTCGACAATTCTTACCTCTTCTGGAAGTTCCTTCACTTCTTCAGGTTTTTCGTCAAGTGGAGCTTCTTCAACAGTGATAGTTGTTTGAGGCCGTTTGCCATCTTCTTCAACAGTTTCGATCTTTGTGACTTCTTGCTTATCTCCCTTGACCTTCTTGATAGTGCGAGTACGTATTCTCTTCTTAGTTGGTTTGCCTTCCTCGGAAATTGTTTCAAATATTTTCACTTCCTCTGGAAGTTCTCTTATTTCTTCTGGTTGTTCGTCAAGTGGTGCTTCCTCAACCGTAACAGTTGTTTCAGGCTGCTTGTCATCTTCTTCAACAGTTTCGATCTTTGTGACTTCTTGCTTGCCTCCCTTAACCTTCTTTATTGTGCGAGTACGTATTCTCTTCTTAGTTGGTTTGCCTTCCTGGGAAATAGTTTCGACAATTTTCACTTCCTCTGGAAGTTCTCTTATTTCTTCTGGTTGTTCGTCAAGTGGTGCTTCCTCAACCGTAACAGTTGTTTCAGGCTGCTTGTCATCTTCTTCAACAGTTTCAATCTTAGTCACTTCTTGTTTGCCTCCCTTGACCTTTTTGATAGTGCGCGTAAGTATTCTTTTTTTAGTTGGCTTGCCTTCCTCAGAGATCGTTTCGACTACTTTGATTTCCTCTGGAAGTTCTCTTATTTCTTCTGGTTTTTCGTCAAGTGGTGCTTCCTCAACCGTAACAGTTGTTTCAGGCTGCTTGTCATCTTCTTCAACAGTTTCGATCTTTGTGACTTCTTGCTTGCCTCCCTTGACCTTCTTGATAGTGCGAGTACGTATTCTCTTCTTAGTTGGTTTGCCTTCCTCGGAAATTGTTTCAAATATTTTCACTTCCTCTGGAAGTTCTCTTATTTCTTCTGGTTGTTCGTCAAGTGGTGCTTCCTCAACCGTAACAGTTGTTTCAGGCTGCTTGTCATCTTCTTCAACAGTTTCAATCTTAGTCACTTCTTGTTTGCCTCCCTTGACCTTTGTGATAGTGCGCGTACGTATTCTTTTTTTAGTTGGCTTGCCTTCCTCAGAGATTGTCTCAACAACTTTGACATCTTCTGGAAGTTCTCTTATTTCTTCTGGTTTTTCGTCAAGTGGTGCTTCCTCAACCGTAACAGTTGTTTCAGGTTGCTTGTCATCTTCTTCAACAGTTTCAATCTTAGTCACTTCTTGTTTGCCTCCCTTGACCTTTGTGATAGTGCGAGTACGTATTCTCTTCTTAGTTGGCTTGCCTTCCTCTGAAATTGTGTCGAAAATTTTCACTTCCTCTGGAAATTCTCTTATTTCTTCTGGTTGTTCGTCAAGTGGTGCTTTCTCAACCGTAACAATTGTTTCAGGCTGCTTGTCATCTTCTTCAACAGTTTTGATCTTTGTGACTTCTTGCTTGCCCCCCTTGACCTTCTTGATAGTGCGAGTACGTATTCTCTTCTTAATTGGTTTGCCTTCTTCGGAAATTGTTTCAAAAATTTTCACTTCCTCTGGAAGTTCTCTTATTTCTTCTGGTTGTTCCTCAAGTGGTGCTTCCTCAACCGTAACAGTTGTTTCAGGCTGCTTGTCATCTTCTTCAACAGTTTCGATCTTTGTGACTTCTTGCTTGCCTGCCTTGACCTTCTTGATTGTGCGAGTACGTATTCTCTTCTTAGTTGGTTTGCCTTCCTGGGAAATTGTTTCGACAATTTTCACTTCCTCTGGAAGCTCTATTATTTCTTCTGGTTGTTCGTCAAGTGGTGCTTCCTCAACCGTAACAGTTGTTTCAGGCTGCTTGTCATCTTCTTCAACAGTTTCAATCTTAGTCACTTCTTGTTTGCCTCCCTTGACCTTTGTGATAGTGCGCGTACGTATTCTTTTTCTAGTTGGCTTGCCTTCCTCAGAGATTGTCCCAACAACTTTGACATCTTCTGGAAGTTCTCTTATTTCTTCTGGTTTTTCGTCAAGTGGTGCTTCCTCAACCGTAACAGTTGTTTCAGGCTGCTTGTCATCTTCTTCAACAGTTTCGATCTTTGTGACTTCTTGCTTGCCTCCCTTAACCTTCTTTATTGTGCGAGTACGTATTCTCTTCTTAGTTGGTTTGCCTTCCTGGGAAATAGTTTCGACAATTTTCACTTCCTCTGGAAGTTCTCTTATTTCTTCTGGTTGTTCGTCAAGTGGTGCTTCCTCAACCGTAACAGTTGTTTCAGGCTGCTTGTCATCTTCTTCAACAGTTTCAATCTTAGTCACTTCTTGTTTGCCTCCCTTGACCTTTTTGATAGTGCGCGTACGTATTCTTTTTTTAGTTGGCTTGCCTTCCTCAGAGATCGTTTCGACAACGTTGATTTCCTCTGGAAGTTCTCTTATTTCTTCTGGTTTTTCGTCAAGTGGTGCTTCCTCAACCGTAACAGTTGTTTCAGGCTGCTTGTCATCTTCTTCAACAGTTTCAATCTTAGTCACTTCTTGTTTGCCTCCCTTGACCTTTGTGATAGTGCGCGTACGTATTCTTTTTCTAGTTGGCTTGCCTTCCTCAGAGATTGTCTCAACAACTTTGACATCTTCTGGAAGTTCTCTTATTTCTTCTGGTTTTTCGTCAAGTGGTGCTTCCTCAACCGTAACAGTTGTTTCAGGCTGCTTGTCATCTTCTTCAACAGTTTCGATCTTTGTGACTTCTTGCTTGCCTCCCTTAACCTTCTTTATTGTGCGAGTACGTATTCTCTTCTTAGTTGGTTTGCCTTCCTGGGAAATAGTTTCGACAATTTTCACTTCCTCTGGAAGTTCTCTTATTTCTTCTGGTTGTTCGTCAAGTGGTGCTTTCTCAACCGTAACAGTTGTTTCAGGCTGCTTGTCATCTTCTTCAACAGTTTCAATCTTAGTCACTTCTTGTTTGCCTCCCTTGACCTTTTTGATAGTGCGCGTACGTATTCTTTTTTTAGTTGGCTTGCCTTCCTCAGAGATCGTTTCGACAACGTTGATTTCCTCTGGAAGTTCTCTTATTTCTTCTGGTTTTTCGTCAAGTGGTGCTTCCTCAACCGTAACAGTTGTTTCAGGCTGCTTGTCATCTTCTTCAACAGTTTCGATCTTTGTGACTTCTTGCTTGCCTCCCTTGACCTTCTTGATAGTGCGAGTACGTATTCTCTTCTTAGTTGGTTTGCCTTCCTCGGAAATTGTTTCAAATATTTTCACTTCCTCTGGAAGTTCTCTTATTTCTTCTGGTTGTTCGTCAAGTGGTGCTTCCTCAACCGTAACAGTTGTTTCAGGCTGCTTGTCATCTTCTTCAACAGTTTCAATCTTAGTCACTTCTTGTTTGCCTCCCTTGACCTTTGTGATAGTGCGCGTACGTATTCTTTTTTTAGTTGGCTTGCCTTCCTCAGAGATTGTCTCAACAACTTTGACATCTTCTGGAAGTTCTCTTATTTCTTCTGGTTTTTCGTCAAGTGGTGCTTCCTCAACCGTAACAGTTGTTTCAGGCTGCTTGTCATCTTCTTCAACAGTTTCAATCTTAGTCACTTCTTGTTTGCCTCCCTTGACCTTTGTGATAGTACGCGTACGTATTCTTTTTTTAGTTGGTTTGCCTTCCTCTGAAATTGTTTCGACAAATTTGACTTCCTCAGGAAGTTCTCTTATTTCTTCTGGTTTTTCGTCAAGTGGTTCTTCTTCAACTGTAACAGTTGTTTCAGGCTGCTTGTCATCTTCTTCAACAGTTTCGATCTTTGTGACTTCTTGTTTGCCTCCCTTGACCTTCTTGATAGTGCGAGTACGTATTCTCTTCTTAGTTGGTTTGCCTTCTTTGGAAACGGTTTCGACAATATTTACTTCCTCTGGAAGTTCTCTCACTTCTTCAGGTTTTTCGTCAAGTGGTGCTTCTTCGACCGTGACAGTTGTTTCAGGCTGCTTGTCATCTTCTTCAACAGTTTCAATCTTAGTAACTTCTTGTTTTCCTCCCTTGACCTTCTTGATAGTGCGAGTACGTATTCGCTTCTTAGTTGGTTTGCCTTCCTCGGAAATAGTTTCGACAATTCTTACTTCCTCTGGAAGTTCTCTCACTTCTTCAGGTTTTTCGTCAAGTGGTGCTTCTTCAACCGTTACAGTTGTTTCAGGCTGCTTGTCATCTTCTTCAACAGTTTCGATCTTTGTGACTTCTTGCTTTCCTCCCTTGACCTTCTTGATAGTGCGAGTACGTATTCGCTTCTTAGTTGGTTTGCCTTCCTCTGAAATAGTTTCGACAATTCTTACTTCCTCTGGAAGTTCTCTCACTTCTTCAGGTTTTTCGTCAAGTGGTGCTTCTTCAACCGTTACAGTTGTTTCAGGCTGCTTGTCACCTTCTTCAACAGTTTCGATCTTTGTGACTTCTTGCTTGCCTCCCTTGACCTTCTTGATAGTGCGAGTACGTATTCTCTTCTTAGTTGGTTTGCCTTCCTCGGAAATCGTTTCGACAATTTTGACTTCCTCTGGAAGTTCTCTTATTTCTTCTGGTTGTTCGTCAAGTGGTGCTTCCTCAACCGTAACAGTTGTTTCAGGCTGCTTGTCATCTTGTTCAACAGTTTCAATCTTAGTGACTTCCTGTTTGCCTCCCTTGACCTTTTTGATAGTGCGCGTACGTATCCTTTTTTTAATTGGCTTGCCTTCCTCAGAGATTGTTTCGACAATTTTCACTTCCTCTGGAAGTTCTCTTATTTCTTCTGGTTTTTCGTCAAGTGGAGCTTCTTCAACCGTAACAGTCGTTTCAGGCTGCTTGTCATCTTCTTCAACAGTTTCGATCTTTGTGACTTCTTGCTTGCTTCCCTTGACCGTCTTGATAGTGCGAATACGTATTCGCTTCTTTGTTGGTTTGCCTTCCTTTGAAATTGTTTCGATAATTTTCACTTCCTCTGGAAGTTCTCTTATTTCTTCTGGTTGCTCGTCAAGTGGTGCTTCCTCAACCGTAACAGTTGTTTCAGGCTGCTTGTCATCTTCTTCAACAGTTTCTATCTTTGTGACTTCTTGCTTGCCTCCCTTGACCTTCTTGATAGTGCGAGTACGTATTCTCTTCTTAGTTGGCTTGCCTTCCTCTGAAATTGTGTCGAAAATTTTCACTTCCTCTGGAAATTCTCTTATTTCTTCTGGTTGTTCGTCAAGTGGTGCTTCCTCAACCGTAACAATTGTTTCAGGCTGCTTGTCATCTTCTTCAACAGTTTTGATCTTTGTGACTTCTTGCTTGCCTCCCTTGACCTTATTGATAGTCCGAGTACGTATTCTCTTCTTAATTGGTTTGCCTTCTTCGGAAATTGTTTCAAAAATTTTCACTTCCTCTGGAAGTTCTCTTATTTCTTCTAGTTGTTCCTCAAGTGGTGCTTCCTCAACCGTAACAGTTGTTTCAGGCTGCTTGTCATCTTCTTCAACAGTTTCGATCTTTGTGACTTCTTGCTTGCCTCCCTTGACCTTCTTGATTGTGCGAGTACGTATTCTCTTCTTAGTTGGTTTGCCTTCCTGGGAAATTGTTTCGACAATTTTCACTTCCTCTGGAAGCTCTCTTATTTCTTCTGGTTGTTCGTCAAGTGGTGCTTCCTCAACCGTAACAGTTGTTTCAGGCTGCTTGTCATCTTCTTCAACAGTTTCAATCTTAGTCACTTCTTGTTTGCCTCCCTTGACTTTTTTGATAGTGCGCGTACGTATTCTTTTTTTAGTTGGCTTGCCTTCCTCAGAGATTGTTTCGAAAACTTTGATTTCCTCTGGAAGTTCTCTTATTTCTTTTGGTTTTTCGTCAAGTGGTGCTTCCTCAACCGTAACAGTTGTTTCAGGCTGCTTGTCATCTTCTTCAACAGTTTCGATCTTTGTGACTTCTTGCTTGCCTCCCTTCAACTTCTTGATAGTGCGAGTACGTATTCTCTTCTTAGTTGGTTTGCCTTCCTCGGAAATTGTTTCGACAATTTTGACTTCCTCTGGAAGTTCTCTTATTTCTTCTGGTTGTTCGTCAAGTGGTGCTTCCTCAACCGTAACAGTTGTTTCAGGCTGCTTGTCATCTTCTTCAACAGTTTCGATCTTTGTGACTTCTTGCTTGCCTCCCTTGACCTTCTTGATAGTGCGCGTACGTATTCTCTTCTTAGTTGGTTTGCCTTCCTCTGAAATTGTTTCGACAAATTTGACTTCCTCTGGAAGTTCTCTTATTTCTTCTGGTTTTTCGTCAAGGGGAGCTTCTTCAACCGTAACAGTTGTTGCAGGCTGCTTGTCATCTTCTTGAACAGTTTCGATCTTTGTGACTTCTTGCTTGCCTCCTATAACCTTCTTGATAGTGCGAGTACGTATTCTCTTTTTAGTTGGTTTGCCTTCCTCAGAAATTGTTTCAACAATTTTGACTTCCTCTGGAAGTTCTCTTATTTCTTCTCGTTGGTCGTCAAGTGGTGCTTCCTCAACCGTAACAGTTGTTTCAGGCTGCTTGTCATCTTCTTCAACAGTTTCAATCGTAGTCACTTCTTGTTTGCCTCCCTTGACCTTTCGGATAGTGCGCGTACGTATTCTTTTTTTGGTTGGCTTGCCTTCCTCAGAGACTGTCTCGACAACTTTGACTTCCTCTGGAAGTTCTCTTATTTCTTCTAATTTTTCGTCAAGTGGTGCTTCCTCAACCGTAACAGTTGTTTTAGGCTGCTTGTCACCTTCTTCAACAGTTTCGATCTTAGTGACTTCTTGCTTGCCTCCCTTGACCTTCTTGATAGTGCGAGTACGTATTCTCCTTTTAGTTGGTTTGCCTTCCTCGGAAATTGTTTCGACAATTTTGACTTCCTCTGGAAGTTCCCTTATTTCTTCTGGTTGTTCGGCAAGTGGTGCTTCCTCAACCGTAACGGTTGTTTCAGGCTGCTTGTCATCTTCTTCAACAGTTTCGATCTTTGTGACTTCTTGCTTGTCTCCCTTGACCTTCTTGATAATGCGAGTACGTATTCGCTTCTTAGTTGGTTTGCCTTCCTCGGAAATTGTTTCGACAATTTTGACTTCCTCTGGGAGTTCTCTTATTTCTTCTTTTTGTTCGTCCAGTGGTACTTCCTCAACCGTCACAGTCGTTTCAGGCTGCTTGTCATCTTCTTCAACAGTTTCGATCTTTGTGACTTCTTGCTTGCCTCCCTTGACCTTATTGATAGTGCGAGTTCGTATTCTCTTTTTAGTTGGTTTGCCTTCCTCGGAAATTGTTTCGACAATTTTGACTTCCTCTGGAAGTTCTCTTATTTCTTCTGATTTTTCGTCAAGTGGTGCTTCTTCAACCGTAACAGTTGTTTCAGGCTGCTTGTCATCTTCTTCAACAGTTTCGATCTTTGTGACTTCTTGCTTGCCTCCCTTGACCTTCTTGATAGTGCGAGTACGTATTCTCTTTTTAGTTGGTTTGCCTTCCTCGGAAATTGTTTCGACAATTTTGACTTCCTCTGGAAGTTCTCTTATTTCTTCTAGTTTTTCGTCAAGTGGTGCTTCTTCAACCGTGACAGTTGTTTCAGGCTGCTTGTCATCTTGTTCAACAGTTTCGATCTTTGTGACTTCTTGCTTGCCTCCCTTGACCTTCTTGATAGTGCGCGTACGTATTCTCTTCTTAGTTGGTTTGCCTTCCTCTGAAATTGTTTCGAAAAATTTGACTTCCTCTGGAAGTTCTCTTATTTCGTCTGGTTTTTCGTCAAGTGGTGCTTCTTCAACCGTAACAGTTGTTTCAGGCTGCTTGTCATCTTCTTCAACAGTTTCGATCTTTGTGACTTCTTGCTTGCCTCCCTTGACCTTCTTGATAGTGCGAGTACGTATTCTCTTTTTAGTTGGTTTGCCTTCCTCGGAAATTGTTTCGACAATTTTGACTTCCTCTGGAAGTTCTCTTATTTCTTCTGGTTTTTCGTCAAGTGGTGCTTCTTCAACCGTCACAGTTGTTTCAGGCTGCTTGCCATCTTCTTCAACAGTTTCGATCTTTGTGACTTCTTGCTTGCCTCCCTTGACCTTCTTGATAGTGCGCGTACGTATTCTCTTCTTAGTTGGTTTGCCTTCCTCTGAAATTGTTTCGACAATTTTGATTTCCTCTGGAAGTTCTCTTATTTCTTCTGGTTGTTCGTCAAGTGGTGCTTCTTCAACCGTAACAGTTGTCTCAGGTTGCTTTTCATCTTCTTCAACAGTTTCGATCTTTGTTACTTCTTGCTTACCTCCCTTAACCTTCTTGATAGTGCGAGTACGTATTCGCTTCTTAGTTGGTTTGCCTTCCTCGGAAATTGTTTCGACAATTTTGACTTCCTCTGGGAGTTCTCTTATTTCATCTGGTTGTTCGTCAAGTGGTGCTTCTTCAACCGTCACAGTTGTTTCAGGCTGCTTGTCATCTTCTTCAACAGTTTCGATCTTTGTGACTTCTTGCTTGCCTCCCTTAACCTTCTTGATAGTGCGAGTTCGTATTCTCTTTTTAGTTGGTTTGCCTTCCTCGGAAATTGTTTCGACGATTTTGACTTCCTCTGGAAGTTCTCGTATTTCTTCTGATTTTTCGTCAAGTGGTGCTTCTTCAACCGTAACAGTTGTTTCAGGCTGCTTGTCATCTTCTTCAACAGTTTCGATCTTTGTGACTTCTTGCTTGCCTCCCTTGACCTTCTTGATAGTGCGAGTACGTATTCTCTCTTTAGTTGCTTTGCCTTCCTCGGAAATTGTTTCGACAATTTTGACTTCCTCTGGAAGTTCCCTTATTTCTTCTGGTTGTTCGGCAAGTGGTGCTTCCTCAACCGTAACGGTTGTTTCAGGCTGCTTGTCATCTTCTTCAACAGTTTCGATCTTTGTGACTTCTTGCTTGTCTCCCTTGACCTTTTTGATAATGCGAGTACGTATTCGCTTCTTAGTTGGTTTGCCTTCCTCGGAAATTGTTTCGACAATTTTGACTTCCTCTGGGAGTTCTCTTATTTCTTCTTTTTGTTCGTCCAGTGGTACTTCCTCAACCGTCACAGTCGTTTCAGGCTGCTTGTCATCTTCTTCAACAGTTTCGATCTTTGTGACTTCTTGCTTGCCTCCCTTGACCTTATTGATAGTGCGAGTTCGTATTCTCTTTTTAGTTGGTTTGCCTTCCTCGGAAATTGTTTCGACAATTTTGACTTCCTCTGGAAGTTCTCTTATTTCTTCTGATTTTTCGTCAAGTGGTGCTTCTTCAACCGTAACAGTTGTTTCAGGCTGCTTGTCATCTTCTTCAACAGTTTCGATCTTTGTGACTTCTTGCTTGCCTCCCTTGACCTTCTTGATAGTGCGAGTACGTATTCTCTTTTTAGTTGGTTTGCCTTCCTCGGAAATTGTTTCGACAATTTTGACTTCCTCTGGAAGTTCTCTTATTTCTTCTAGTTTTTCGTCAAGTGGTGCTTCTTCAACCGTGACAGTTGTTTCAGGCTGCTTGTCATCTTCTTCAACAGTTTCGATCTTTGTGACTTCTTGCTTGCCTCCCTTGACCTTCTTGATAGTGCGCGTACGTATTCTCTTCTTAGTTGGTTTGCCTTCCTCTGAAATTGTTTCGAAAAATTTGACTTCCTCTGGAAGTTCTCTTATTTCGTCTGGTTTTTCGTCAAGTGGTGCTTCTTCAACCGTAACAGTTGTTTCAGGCTGCTTGTCATCTTCTTCAACAGTTTCGATCTTTGTGACTTCTTGCTTGCCTCCCTTGACCTTCTTGATAGTGCGCGTACGTATTCTCTTTTTAGTTGGTTTGCCTTCCTCGGAAATAGTTTCGACAATTTTGACTTCCTCTGGGAGTTCTCTTATTTCTTCTGGTTGTTCGTCAAGTGGTGCTTCTTCAACCGTAACAGTTGTTTCAGGCTGCTTGTCATCTTCTTCAACAGTTTCGATCTTTGTGACTTCTTGCTTGCCTCCCTTGACCTTCTTGATAGTGCGAGTTCGTATTCTCTTTTTAGTTGGTTTGCCTTCCTCGGAAATTGTTTCGACAATTTTGATTTCCTCTGGAAGTTCTCTTATTTCTTCTTGTTGTTCGTCCAGTGGTACTTCCTCAACCGTCACAGTCGTTTCAGGCTGCTTGTCATCTTCTTCAACAGTTTCGATCTTTGTGACTTCTTGCTTGCCTCCCTTGACCTTATTGATAGTGCGAGTTCGTATTCTCTTTTTAGTTGGTTTGCCTTCCTCGGAAATTGTTTCGACAATTTTGACTTCGTCTGGAAGTTCTCTTATTTCTTCTGATTTTTCGTCAAGTGGTGCTTCTTCAACCGTAACAGTTGTTTCAGGCTGCTTGTCATCTTCTTCAACAGTTTCGATCTTTGTGACTTCTTGCTTGCCTCCCTTGACCTTCTTGATAGTGCGAGTACGTATTCTCTTTTTAGTTGGTTTGCCTTCCTCGGAAATTGTTTCGACAATTTTGACTTCCTCTGGAAGTTCTCTTATTTCTTCTAGTTTTTCGTCAAGTGGTGCTTCCTCAACCGTCACAGTTGTTTCAGGCTGCTTGTCATCTTCTTCAACAGTTTCGATTTTTGTGACTTCTTGCTTGCCTCCTTTGACCTTCTTTATAGTGCGCGTACGTATTCTTTTCTTAGTTGGTTTGCCTTCCTCTGAAATTGTTTCGAAAAATTTGACTTCCTCTGGAAGTTCTCTTATTTCTTCTGGTTTTTCGTCAAGTGGTGCTTCTTCAACCGTCACAGTTGTTTCAGGCTGCTTGCCATCTTCTTCAACAGTTTCGATCTTTGTGACTTCTTGCTTGGCTCCCTTGACCTTCTTGATAGTGCGCGTACGTATTCTCTTCTTAGTTGGTGTGCCTTCCTCTGAAATTGTTTCGACAATTTTGATTTCCTCTGGAAGTTCTCTTATTTCTTCTGGTTGTTCGTCAAGTGGTGCTTCTTCAACCGTAACAGTTGTCTCAGGTTGCTTTTCATCTTCTTCAACAGTTTCGATCTTTGTTACTTCTTGCTTACCTCCCTTAACCTTCTTGATAGTGCGAGTACGTATTCGCTTCTTAGTTGGTTTGCCTTCCTCGGAAATTGTTTCGACAATTTTGACTTCCTCTGGGAGTTCTCTTATTTCTTCTGGTTGTTCGTCAAGTGGTGCTTCTTCAACCGTCACAGTTGTTTCAGGCTGCTTGTCATCTTCTTCAACAGTTTCGATCTTTGTGACTTCTTGCTTGCCTCCCTTAACCTTCTTGATAGTGCGAGTTCGTATTCTCTTTTTAGTTGGTTTGCCTTCCTCGGAAATTGTTTCGACGATTTTGACTTCCTCTGGAAGTTCTCTTATTTCTTCTGATTTTTCGTCAAGTGGTGCTTCTTCAACCGTAACAGTTGTTTCAGGCTGCTTGTCATCTTCTTCAACAGTTTCGATCTTTGTGACTTCTTGCTTGCCTCCCTTGACCTTCTTGATAGTGCGAGTACGTATTCTCTTTTTAGTTGGTTTGCCTTCCTCGGAAATTGTTTCGACAATTTTGACTTCCTCTGGAAGTTCTCTTATTTCTTCTAGTTTTTCGTCAAGTGGTGCTTCCTCAACCGTCACAGTTGTTTCAGGCTGCTTGTCATCTTCTTCAACAGTTTCGATTTTTGTGACTTCTTGCTTGCCTCCTTTGACCTTCTTGATAGTGCGAGTACGTATTCTCTTTTTAGTTGGTTTGCCTTCCTCGGAAATTGTTTCGACAATTTTGACTTCCTCTGGAAGTTCTCTTATTTCTTCTAGTTTTTCGTCAAGTGGTGCTTCTTCAACCGTCACAGTTGTTTCAGGCTGCGTGCCATCTTCTTCAACAGTTTCGATCTTTGTGACTTCTTGCTTGCCTCCCTTGACCTTCTTGATAGTGCGCGTACGTATTCTCTTCTTAGTTTGTTTGCCTTCCTCTGAAATTGTTTCGACGATTTTGACTTCTTCTGGAAGTTCTCTTATTTCTCCTAGTTTTTCGTCAAGTAATACTTCCTCAACCGTAACAGTTGTTTCAGGTTGCTTTTCATCTTCTTCAACAGTTTCGATCTTTGTTACTTCTTGCTTGTCTCCCTTAACCTTCTTGATAGTGCGAGTACGTATTCGCTTCTTAGTTGGTTTGCCTTCCTCGGAAATTGTTTCGACAATTTTGACTTCCTCTGGGAGATCTCTTATTTCTTCTGGTTGTTCGTCAAGCGGTGCTTCTTCAACCGTCACAGTTGTTTCAGGCTGCTTGTCATCTTCTTCAACAGTTTCGATCTTTGTGACTTCTTGCTTGCCTCCCTTGATCTTCTTGATGGTGCGAGTACGTATTCTTTTCTTAGTTGGTTTTCCTTCCTCGGAAATTGTTTCGACAAATTTGACATCCTCTGGAAGTTCTCTTATTTCTTCTGGTTTTTCATCAAGTGGTGCTTCTTCAACCGTCACAGTTGTTTCAGGCTGCTTGCCATCTTCTTCAACAGTTTCGATCTTTGTGACTTCTTGCTTGCCTCCCTTGACCTTCTTGATAGTGCGCGTACGTATTCTCTTCTTAGTTGGTTTGCCTTCCTCTGAAATTGTTTCGACAAATTTGAGTTCCTCTGGAAGTTCTCTTATTTCTTCTGATTTTTCGTCAAGTGGTGCTTCTTCAACCGTAACAGTTGTTTCAGGCTGCTTGTCATCTTCTTCAACAGTTTCGATCTTTGTGACTTCTTGCTTGCCTCCCTTAACCTTCTTGATAGTGCGAGTACGTATTCTCTTTTTAGTTGGTTTTCCTTCCTCGGAAATTGTTTCGACAATTTTGACTTCCTCTGGAAGTTCTCTTATTTCTTCTAGTTTTTCGTCAAGTGGTGCTTCCTCAACCGTCACAGTTGTTTCAGGCTGCTTGTCATCTTCTTCAACAGTTTCGATTTTTGTGACTTCTTGCTTGTCTCCCTTGACCTTCTTGATAGTGCGCGTACGTATTCTTTTCTTAGTTGGTTTGCCTTCCTCTGAAATTGTTTCGACAAATTTGACTTCCTCTGGAAGTTCTCTTATTTCTTCTGGTTTTTCGTCAAGTGGTGCTTCTTCAACCGTCACAGTTGTTTCAGGCTGCTTGTCATCTTCTTCAACAGTTTCGATCTTTGTGACCTCTTGCTTACCTCCCTTAACCTTCTTGATAGTGCGAGTACGTATTCTCTTCTTAGTTGGTTTGCCTTCCTCGGAGATTGTTTCGAAAATTTTGACTTCCTCTGGAAGTTCTCTTACTTCTTGTTGTTCGTCCAGTGGTGCTTCCTCAACCGTCACAGTTGTTTCAGCCTTCTTGTCATCTTCTTCAACAGTTTCGATCTTTGTGACTTCTTGCTTGCCTCCCTTGATCTTCTTGATGGTGCGAGTACGTATTCTCTTCTTAGTTGGTTTGCCTTCCTCGGAAATTGTTTCGACAAATTTGACATCCTCTAGAAGTTCTCTTATTTCTTCTGGTTTTTCGTCAAGCGGTGCTTCTTCAACCGTCACAGTTGTTTCAGGCTGCTTGCCGTCTTCTTCAACAGTTTCGATCTTTGTGACTTCTTGCTTGCCTCCCTTGACCTTCTTGATAGTGCGCGTACGTATTCTCTTCTTAGTTGGTTTGCCTTCCTCTGAAATTGTTTCGACGATTTTGACTTCTTCTGGAAGTTCTCTTATTTCTCCTAGTTTCTCGTCAAGTGGTACTTCTTCAACCGTCACAGTTGTTTCAGGCTGCTTGCCATCTTCTTCAACAGTTTCGATCTTTGTGACTTCTTGCTTACCTCCCTTGACCTTCTTGATAGTGCGCGTACGTATTCTCTTCTTAGTTGGTTTGCCTTCCTCTGAAATTGTTTCGACGATTTTGACTTCTTCTGGAAGTTCTCTTATTTCTCCTAGTTTCTCGTCAAGTGGTACTTCCTCAACCGTAACAGTTGTTTCAGGTTGCTTTTCATCTTCTTCAACAGTTTCGATCTTTGTTACTTCTTGCTTGCCTCCCTTAACCTTCTTGATAGTGCGAGTACGTATTCTCTTCTTAGTTGGTTTGCCTTCCTGGGAAATTGTTTCGACAATTTTGACTTCCTCTGGGAGTTCTCTTATTTCTTCTGGTTGTACGTCAAGTGGCGCTTCTTCAACCGTAACAGTTGTTTCAGGCTGCTTGTCATCTTCTTCAACAGTTTCGATCCTTGTGACTTCTTGCTTGCCTCCCTTCACCTTCTTGATAGTCCGAGTGCGTATTCTTTTTTTAGTTGGCTTTCCTTCCTCAGAGATCGTCTCGACAACCCTTACTTCTTCTGGAAGTTCATTCACTTCTTCAGGTGTTTCATGTGTTTTGTCTTGTGTGATGTGTTCTGGTATGTGGACTGTTGTATCTTGTGTATCTGTGTGAAAGAATGTATGAATAAGAAAATGTTTTCAAGTTTGCTTAAATTATTCTAATTTTAGTGGAGTGAATATGTGTCTTTGTGTTTTTTTTGGGCAAGTGTCTCTTACAATTTTAAAGATTATTTTATAAAAGTATAACGCCATTTTATAAATCTTACTCTATTATACCTATCTATACTTACTATTTGACTCCAACATCTTTCCAATGTCAATTTGGACATTAGCTACTGTAATAAGGATATGTTCATTATGTGTGTCGGTTTGGTCAGAATGAAAAGCAGTTTTTTGAGAATTTAATTCCGTGTTGCATGGTACTGTAGCCTCGGATTCCAGTATTTGAGCGCTTTCGCTCAAGGCTACTGGTCTAATTTTTTCTTGTGTAATAATAATTTGTTGTTGTTTAGGGGATGTTGTGTAAAATGGTTCGTCGGTTTCATTTCCATATACAATGGATTGTTCAATGGTATTAATTACTGATACGCCTTTTTTGGCAATCTGCTGCTCGGTGTTTTGTGGGGATTCAAGTGTCTGGGCATGTTCGACTGATATTTCTTCGCATGAAATGGGTGCAACTAGTTCAATGTTTTGAATTTTTTGTTGGGAAAGTTCGGTGTTTTGTGGTTTTGTGTCATGGGGCATAGTGCCTTCCAATATTGTTACCTGTTCTGAAATAATGGTAGGCGTATGATCAATGTTTATCTGAGCAAATGTTTCCTTGATTTTATTCTCTTCTGACTTTATTTGTTCTGTAAAATCTGCTACGACTACTTGATGGTTTATGTACGTACTGTGTGTGCTGAAAGCTGCATCAGCTAAGGAGATGTTTGTTGTGGGAGTTTCAAATTCATCTTCCTTAAATTCTGACTGAACCTGATCCACTAGTGTTATCGGTTTGCCTTCTTCATATGTCAGCTGTGCTAATCGTGTTTCGGGTTTCAATTGGTCTTTTAGTTGAGCTGTACTTTCAAAAGTAATAGTATCTGTAATTGTAACTTCTTGCTTTTGTTTGGGTGTTAGAAGTGTAGCTTTTTCGTCCTTTGGCGTGAATTGCAAGATTCTATCAGATCCCGGAATGGAGAAAACTTCTTCTACCATCATAGCCTTTCTTTCAGTGCTTACGACTGTTGATTGAATTTGATCTTGTGGAGTAGATTTAGTCGAAAGGTTACCAATCGCTTCTAACACATTAACTATTGAAGTATCTAATGATTTAAGTTCTGTGTGCTTCTTCGCAGCATCAACTAGGGATGGTTTTCGTCGATAATATTCAGCTGTGTCTTCAAAAATTGTTATATCTTCTATGTTTTTAGCTTCGTGTGATATTTCAGTAATGCTTGCTTTAGCTTTTGGCCGATCGAGCAGGTCATAGGTCTCTGTAATTTCAACGATTGGCGTTACTTCTTCCGTGATCAATGGCTTGTGTTCACCTTGAACTGATGGCTGTGCATGTTCAGAAATTGGTACCATGGTGCTTACGTCGGTTTCTTTGTGGAAAGCAATATCACTGGAAACCTCAGTTGAGAATTCTTCTGATGTCGATATTTTGGCAGTTCGACTTAAAACCGTCTGATTCTCTTCTAATGTACTAGATGAATCAAAAGCAGTTACCTGAGTGATAATTGTTTCACGACTCGTTCCTTCTATAAACGGTTTAGCCTGAGCTTCTATCATCTTGAGTTCATTTAGGCTATCAAGGGAGTCGACTGCAGCGTTTTCAGTTGTGATTCCCGTTGGCAATACTGCGGTATGTGTTTCCATTGCTTGTACCATGTTATCTGCCTTAGGGCTGAATATTCCTTCGCGTTCATTGGGTGTCTCCTCGTGTTGAGCATAACTGCGTTTTAGTTCATGATCAATAGTGGCTTTCTGTGGATGAGGTTGCAAAACTTCATCTCCTGGCTGAACACTTTCGAATGTCACCGGCTCATCGGCAATATTCCGGGATAGCATATCTGTTACCGATATAGTGGCTAAATCTGCAGTGGGTTTCTTAACTGACAATTGTGTTGTATTGTCAATTAAATTCTGCTCTTCAACTGTTGGAGCAAATTGTGTTTCTGTAAATTTAATATCAGCCATTTTTAATTTGTGATCAGAAATTTCTGTAAGTTTCGCTTCCTGTTCGATAATTGTGTTTTTGCCTTCTGTAATAACAAATTGGTTTGTTACAATAGTTTGGTTTGATATTACTTCTTGCTTAATAATATCAAACTTTTCATCAATAGGTTTTTCGTATGCTAAGGTTTCTGCAATTACAGTTTCATTGGCCTTATCAAATCTCTCACTTGCGATAACTTCTTGTGTTTTCTCCTGTAGAATATTGCCAACATTTTGACTAGGAACGACTTGTTCAGTTACTGCAGTTTTAAGATTGTCCGATTTTCCTAGTTGAACTTGAGTTTGAGGTGTTAATGAGCTGAAGAAATCACTTGGAGTCTCGTAAGGTCTATCCGATGACACGATGATTGCACTGACGGAATTCAAAATCACTTCGGCAACACGCTCTTTGGCTTTCTCTCGATGCTGTAAATCTATTTCCTTTTCAAATATCAAAGCTTGATCAACTGTAACCTCATCATAACTTGAAGTTAATTGTTTTCCAGATGATTCTAATGGCGGCACTTCAGTTAGATCACTAATACTTTCAACAGCACTGGTTTCACTTACAAGAGCTGATTTTTTAGCTTCCGAAAGACGAACTTCAGCTGAATCTGATAACGGCTGCGCAGGTGTTGTGAAGGATTTTTCCTTATCGGATGTCTCCATCGTTGTTACTTCTATTTGAGTCTGGTTTGAAATAATATCAACCTTTGGAAGCTTAGTCGAAACAGGCAATTGTTTATGATACTCTTCAGTGCGTTCAAGTGTACCTATTTGGGACTGAACAGCTGTTGATAACGTGCTCAGTAAGACTTGCGCGGTGTGTAAATCCTTAGGTTGCTTTTCAATAACATCAGATAAGGCTTCACGTGATTCTAGTAAATCAGTGCTGGCAACTGTTAAGCCAGGGACCTGAACTAATTTAGCTTCTCGGACTTCCAATGATTTTGGTACACTAAGTTCATCTTCCTTTTCATGAAGCAGAGATGTAATTATTTCAACTGGTTGTAATAAGTCAATAAAACCTTCTGCAACATGGTCTTTCGGCTTGGGCTCCAGTTGAAGATCCGTTATCAGATCTAAAGGTTCTTGCTGACTGACATTCTGACTAACAAGTTCAGACACTGAGAGATGGGCTTTGCTTTGATCAGTTTTCAAGTCATCCACAAAATCAACCATTTGATAAATTTGCAATTCAGATACTTCAAGTGGTCGGTTACTATCTGATATTGATTCAGCTATTTTTTGTTCTTGTGGCTTTTCTATACAGGTCATTTCACTTTCTGCTTCATTGAACATAACTTCTGTGACCTTCAATGACTCATTGATATCAATAACGGTTTGAGATGTCGTTGACTTTGGAATCTTACTGACTTCTAGATTATCAGTATTTTCAAATATATTTTGTTGAAATGTTTCACCAATTGCCACACCTTTGTATGAACTTTTAGCTTCAGCTTGCTTTGGTTCTTCACTGTGCAGCGAATCAGTTTTCAGTTCGGGTTGAACTTCTTCGATTAAAGCAGCCTTAAAATCGGAGTAAATTTTCGATTGGTTAGCTGTATGACTATCCGGCTTTTCAAGGTTGGCTAAATCATTTTCAAAATCGCCTGCAATAATTTGTTCCACATTTAGTGGTGCCTGAAGTTCATAGTTCGCAGAAGCCTTTTCGAAGATTGGTTTAGAAGGTTGCTTCCATTCTTGTTCTTTTTCTTGGAAATCCACCTCGCTTATTTCAGGCGCACCACGTGCATCGATTTCTGTTCTTCCTTGTTCTTTTTTTGGTTTTGGATATTCAACATCTTCGGTTGTACTTACTATTGCATCTTCAGATATAACAACAGCTTCGTGTGGCAACACTGTTTTCTTAGCCTTAGATGAAGTTTCGACGGAACTTTCGAAAATATCAGGTTCCTCAGCAACAAACTGTTCTAGCACTTCACTTGTTGGTAATCCATTGAATTTCTCGGATGCATTCATGGATGTCGTCTTTTTATCCTCAACAATAAAGTCATCGGAAGTTTCCTGAGTGATGATTATTTGTGAATCAAGATAGGACTGTTCGACGACCTGAACTGATGCTTCTTTAAATTCATACAAATTTATAATCTTCTCATCCGTTGGGCTTTGGGTATCAGCTATTTCAGATGATAAGACGTTTTCTTGCAGGACCATCACATCCTTTGCTTGGAATGTTATAGTTTTCTTATCTTCAGGTAGCATGTCTTCAGAATCCCGTAGAATAGTTTCACTTATTTCAAGAGGAATATTTTCCGTTACTTTAACAGTGGCTTTCGATTTTGTTACAGATTTCTGCGAAGGCAATTCAGATTCTCTATCAACTATGGTCGTTTCCTCAGAAACATATATTTTATTCTCAACCAGGTTCTTAGTTGCAGACTCAGTTGGTACAATGACTTCTGGATAGTATTTCGACGGTTTATCTTCCGCAATAATTTCAGAAATTTCTAAAGGTTCATTGAGTAAAATACTAGAATCGATCTGATGAAGAATTTCATTTGGCTTTTCTATAGGTTCACCAGTAGACTCAGTCTGATCAACATTAATGACTTGAACGCTCTTGTGAGTCGTAAACACTTCTTCTGCCTTAACTTTTTTTCTGGGTTTTGGTTGACCGTCGAAGGATGTTTCTGAAAAACCAGTTGTGACTTCGAAGTTATCTTGAGATTGTAATGGTAATATGTCAAGATTTGCTTTCTGTTCGGAAGTGATGTAATCCGGTAGGTCTCTTACAGAATCCTCAATTAAAGCCTTTTCCACTATAATCGATTGTTGTAAGTCACTGCGAGGTGCAGCACTTGCTTCTGCCAATTCTACTCTACCAATCTTATCCCCTAAGCTTTCTTCTGTTTCAACTTCTGTGACCTCTGCTGCTCGAAGCGCCTCTTTAGGAATGTTTGTCTCAATAACTTCTTGGACATGTTGGCGTGCCATACGAACTCCTTCATCCTCTCGTTCATTTGGTATGAGTTCTTCCTGAACAGTTAATATTTTTTGTGGAACAATTCGTTTATCGGCTTGCACCGATGACGGAGAGTCTGTTGAAAGCTGAGTAAATTGAACATCTTCACCAATGACAGGTGTCTCCATCGGTATTGTGCTTGGTAATGTTTGAACTGGTTGTGGTCGTTCAAAGTCGGTAAGACTTTGAACAGTTTGATCTGGTAAGGGTTCGAGAACATGGATCTGTTCTTGTTGAACGGTTTTTTGTTCTGTTAATTGTTTTTGTATCTGTATGTCTGAAATAATTGTTTGTTGTTGTTGTTCTTGAAGGAGTTCTACTTGTTGTTGTTGTTGTTGTTGTTGTTTTTTGATAATTTTCGTTTTCCTTGTTTTATCCTTTTTAGTGATTTGAATATCCTTTTGTTCCTGTTGTTCTAGTGCATGTTCTTCAACAATTGTTGTTGTTGTTGTTTCTGCGAATGTAATGTAAGTATCAGAATGTATAGTTGTGTGTTAGATTTTTCATTTGTCAAAAAATATGATAGGGTTTTGTAGGTATTTTTAATTGGCATTTTTTACACGGCATTTTTATTTTTCATTTGTTTTGTTGACAACAACACACGGTAGACAGTTGACAGATGAACAGTATAATGCTGTTTTCTTTTTATATACGATTTATGTATAAGATAAACACGCACAATGACAACACAAACAAACAGAGCTTGTACGACAAAAGCATAAATAATATTACAATAGATCTTAAATTAGCAAGTAAATTAACGTTCTTACCTTAAATTTCGTATCAGCTATGTATTTTTTTTTGTTTGCAGTCTTAAAAAATAATAATTGTAAATTACAAAAAATCAAGTTCCATCAAATCGTTCAAATACTACTTAAAGCAGTTTAGCGGTAGTAAGAGTTACCTCCCAGCCAAAGGGTATGTTCGGCTTACAACGAATCGCTTACGAACACAATAGGCCAACATATATATTTCTCTCTGTCTTTTTAAATACTTTCTTCGTAAAAATTGTTGATAAGGTTTTGTTACGATTTCTTTGCGTCAGTATTACGTTAAATTTAAATGTTTGGCTACTGCCGTGGAAACGTAAACGAAACGTGTAGCTAGGAGGATACTTTGGCAGTTTGTTGGATTAGTGCTGTTTGTTTCGAAGTTTTTTGTGTTTGGATATTAGTTTGGGTTTTTTTTTTATAGGGGTATAGGGTTTTTTTGTTTTAAGATTTTGTAATGCACATGTACCATATTTTTATAGTTCGGTAATTATTTTAAAGCTTGCGTATATGATAACAGAACACAGCAGGCGAAAAGCGTTGGTTAAGTTGCACATCGTTGGCATATTATTGTTAGGTTTTGAATTTTACTGGTCGTTTGGATCTATTTCTAAATATTGTTCTGTGCTCACACCTTCTACAGCTACAATTGTCCGTTCTTCAATGTAAGTTTGCTCTGTTTTAAACGGACATTATTAGTTTTTTTTTTTTAGGTAAAACGGTTGTTAATTGTGTTCGGAAAGCATTTAAAAAGCATGAAAGTAAACAAAAATGTACATATTTATATATTTGCAATTTAAACAAAATTAAATTTAAATGTATACATACCGACTTTGATGTGAGTTAACGCTTGGTGAGAGTCAATAACTTGTGATGTTTCTACCACCCGCTATAATTCCAAAAATAATTTTTTTTAAATAGTTGTTTATTTACTCAATAACCTTAGCGGTCTTTAAAATAAGTTACTTGATATACAAATGTTATTATAAGGAGTATATCCTTTGATTTACCAATTTAATGTATTGTGGTTTTTTCTTTGCAGATGAAGCTGATTGAATTATGGAAATCTCAATTGTGGGAATTGACATATATTGAAGATGCAATATTTTATGAAGATATATGGTGGTGAGTATTTTATTTATTTTGTAAGGCCTTGTGTATTTTATAAGAATCTAGATTTTTTTAAGAAATCAGAAGTGGGATTTTTTACTCTAAATAAATCATCGAATTTTTAATAGCTAGAACGCCTGCTAGAAACGGTCATATTATTTAATTTCAAATGCAAATTAATTCAATCAGAATCATATCTTTGAAAGAGAAGCAATTTTCAGAAATAACAATTTGTGCATTTCTAACGGACTCCTTGCAGAAATGGTTAATGAATTGGAGTGTCACATCACAGAGGTAACCTACATATATCACATAAAAATAAGCGGACATTGCTCACTGATCTCTATAATACACTGTAGTGTAATCTCTACAAGTTTTTTTTTAAATATAATTTGAAGATGACACAAGGTGCGCTGGTACCATCATTGACGTTTATCCGAGTAAAAAAAGGAAGTACACATTGCGTTGTGTACAAACAAAGTAAGGAATATGTTTGTATTTTATTGTTTATTCAAATAAACAATACCTGGAAGTAAATAATACCATAATTTGACTTTTAAAAGTGATTCGAAGTGTAACAGTGCGCTTATAACAGTCTTCAAGTTGTTCCATCTTATTTGTATGAGTGCGCTATCCAGTGTTTTATAGAGATCAGTGATAATGCCCTATGCGAAACAGTGGTAAATCCTCCATGATGGTTCCATTTCCATTATACAATTGTATTGAATTGCCATACATCGGCCCTAGATTTCAACGAGCTCTTGTCAGTCTTAAATTGCTGAAACTTATAAAAATCTTGTAAAATGGGAATGTATATGAAGAAAAACTATATGATATCGATTCTAAATAACAGATAATGGGCACTATTGGATTTTATTTTAAATGGAAAATACTCCTTAAAAAAACAAGATGTAAGTAACTTATTTAATTTGCAAACCTCCTTTGCCGATATCTTCCAATCTTGTACGATAAAGTCCTCACGAACAAATTTCCTAATAACTTCTTCAATAGTTATCTCACATGTTTCAATCATTCGAATGAATGCCTTAAATCCCACGGTAGCAGCTAATATCGATTCATCTTCCGTTGAACTTTCGCTCAAAATCAAAGTTATCAGCCTATCGTGGCCTTCCCTCTCGACAAGTGTTACCAATGCCGATTGTGATTCGGGCTTCTTAAGTGACACAAATATATTTTCCTCATACATATATGTGATTTCACTTATCGTACAACCATATCTCAATAATAGTCCAATTGTTGCCAAATCACGAAGTGCTGCTTCACCAGCACCAAATGTATCTGCTTCGATTGAAGTTAAAATCCAATTAACTTCTTCGTGCTTCTTTAAAACTAGTACATCTTCTTGTTTAATAGATTTTTGTGAGATTTTTTCACGAATTATTCGAACTGTTTCGGTGATTTCAATTGATTCAACTTTTTTAACTGTTGTCGTGGTTGTAGTTGTGGTTGTTGTCGAAGTTTTTTCTGAAGTTTCTTTCGTATCGACTTTCACTTCTAAATTTGATTCGGTACGAACCGATGTGTCTATTTCGGAAACTTTTATTTCTTCTTTCAATTTAATTTCGGCATCAGCTTCTTTACGGTCTTTGACAACTTGAACTTCTGAAACTTCTGATTTTTCAACAAGCACCGAAATAGGTTGTTTAATTTTAATCACCTCAACTGTCACTTCAGGTGTAACTGACTCTGATGTTGTGCAATATGCGATTTCTTTTGCTTGTTTTTTAAAACCGCCGGTCTTTTTGACAAGCTTCTTTTTCGTAACGAATTTCTTTGATTTTTCGCTTTGTGTAATTGTCTTTTGTGAAACTGAACATGTATCAAATTTGGCACGAGTCAAATTCATTGCTACTTCGTTAATAATTTTGCAAATATAATATCCCCTGTCTTCGTCCGTTACAGACAAAATTGTTAGCGAAGATGAAAACTCCTCGATGACAATACGATATTTATCAGAATCACGTAATTGTACGTCATTGAAATACCATTGAACATCTGTATAAACAATTTTGTTCTGCTTATTTGATTAAATTCAACTTATTTTCAAAGGGTTATCTGGAAGGTTCTACACAAAGTAATCAGTAACAAGTTGCATGATAAATATTTGAATGCTTCAGTTAGATCTGTTCCCTTTGAAGGTTTTGTAATTATAAGAGTGTGGTTAAAATACAAAAAAAAAATAAAATTTCGGAATATTAAATCATCAAATCATATTTCAAGAAGAAAATGACCTTAAACATGCTCTGTTCTAAAATAAATGAGAAAGTACTACTTTATTAAATGAGTCTGAGTTGATGCACTGGATTTATGGGGCCTCTATTTCAATTCATGTATTATTTTGAGGCATACAAGGAATCAATCTAAAGTGGGCTTGAGGTATTCTACATACATTTTTGAATTTGAAATGTTTTTGAATTGAAAATCAAATATCACATGAAGAAAATGAAGAAAAAACAAAGTCTTGCACTGGGCGCCATTTAATAATAAAAAAAAAAATCCCTGGGATAATTGTTTGACAACTTTTTCAACCTGGTATGAATTTTAAATATGCAAATGAATATATGTATTAGAATAAAAACAAACAAGTTATGGATATCGTCTTGGCAATTGCATAAGAGGTGTTCGTCACCAAACTCAATAAAAAGAGGAGCACAGTCTGAAACCTAACTGTAAGCTAGTGTTGCTATAATTTTGAATTCAATAAACACAAACAAATTTCTTGTTTTTGAATTGGGCGCCATTTTGAGTTCAATGGTTTTAAATATTTTTTAACTGAATTTTCCGTGTTGTTTTGTATTTTTTGAAAGAATGTTAAACAGACAGTGCAACTAAAACATTCCAAAATTTTCATGTAACTTGCACCGTTATTTCGATGATTTTTCCTTTCATTTTTATCCTCCTCATTACCTGGAAGTGGATTTCCTGAAAATTGTACTTCAAATGTAGCAGATTCGCCAAGAGCAGCGCGACAATCTCTCATTTCTGATACAAAAGTTGGTGAGCATTTATGAGCTGCAAATTATAAACAGCGATAAAGCATTAGTTTGTGTTAGCTGAGCTTATAATTTGTGCACTTTTCTTTCAAAGAAAGAAAAAAAAAACAGAATATTGTGTATTAGTTTTGTTTTAGTTAAAACAAATAGACATTTACTTACATTGGGTGTGTTGTTTTTTGTTGTTGAGAAAAAATGATGTGTGTTTGTATTTTTTTTTTCTTAGGCTTATCCATTTATTTTGAAGACAAAAATACAGAAGTAGACTAGATATGTTAGTTACAGAGGTAAGCTAATAGAAGGTTTCTTCTAATATAAAGCTGTTGTAAGTTAAAGGGGCTTAATAGAGCTAAAAGGTGAAGTTATATTTAATGAAAGTTTGCTACAATAATGATTAATTGTGTCACAATGTCAGAACTCTAATCATCCATCAGATACAATTATGATCAACATTGGGCTGAAGTCCTCATGCTAAAAGTCCACTATGGTCTTTCGATTTTGAAATGTGTCAAATGTCAAAATGTGTCGTATAAATTAACAGAACCTTATTAGCTTTTTATCATAAATGTTATTAATATTATATATTCATAATTGTTTTTTTTATATTTTGAAAAAAAATTATTTTAATTAAATAAATCTAAAACTTGATTTAACATCTTTTTTGTCAAAAATTATTGTAGCATTCTTTTTGTAGAAAATAAAATATACTTGTTAATAAAGAAAGCAGAAATTTAATTTATAAAATGAGAATTTTAAATTTTGAGTAAAATAAATAAAAATAAAAAAGATTCTGTAATAAGAAAAAAATTATCAAAATTACAAATTTTCAAAAATAAGTTTAAATTAAATAAAAATAATTATGGCGTATACTAGATTTGGGTTTTTGTTTGTATAATAAATGTAATCTATATTTGATGGGGAAGGGAAGCTAGCTTTGGTATTTTTTTTGGTATAACATTAAAACACATTACATTCTATAAGAGAAGACAATTTACATGAAATTTTAATCAGTTTTCAATATCCATAATCATGTAAAACGATATAGGTATGTAAATAGAAATTCAAAAGACATTTTTTGTAAGACAGATTAAAACACATATTGACACATAATAAACATTGAGACAGAGATGTATATACGAGCAGTGTTATATCCAGGATAGCTAGGACATTTACACATTTACACATTTTTTCATTAGACTTACCTTTAAGGAGTTTTTGCATTTCCTCCATGTGACTGACCCATTCTGGTTTTCTATAATCCCTTGTTCCTACGATTCCTAGAATTTGGAATTTATATACAAACAAAATTAATATATTTTTTCTTGTTTATTTTTTCATCTTTCATATATCTGTAAAAAGAAATTAACTTAAAATATTTTTATTTTGTGTCTGAGAAAGAAAAAAAAACTTTTGTTTTGTGTTTGTTTGTTGAAAAAAAAGAAGAAAAATGGAGGAAAAACACTTGGAAATTGGGTAAAGGATTTTTTATATTTTGCTGTAAAATTAGAAAATTAAATTTTTTTGTTTGTTGATAAGAAATTTTTAAATTATATAAATTAAACAGTAATAATTTTTTAATGGAAATACCTTCAACAGCAAATTCAGCAGTTGTTACCGCAACACCCAATGGATTGTAGGCCTCGAAACTAATCGTACCCACATCATCGGGATAAACATGATTTATAACTAGCACAGAGGTGCCATCTTCGAAATTCTCAATTTGATATTCTTCTGAAGCGAATATCTCTTCGTTGTCGCGCAGCCATTTTATTTTTGGCTTTGGTTTTCCAATAACCTTAACTTCAAGTTTCGCAAGTTCACCCTCCTTGGGTTGAACTAATTCGGGGAGTTTTTTAATTATTTTCGGTGCGGTTTCGTCAATCGAAATTGTCTTTAAGAAAAAAAAGAGACATATAATATGTAAAATAACTTGTCGGAATAAAAATGTCAAAGATTTGAGGTTACTATACCTTATCGAGAAGATCTTCTTCGGAAGCAGTTTGTCCAGTGATTTCAGAATCGGGGATATATTCAAATGCTGAAAATAAATTTTATTTATAATTTTAGCTTAAAATATTTTCAGGAGTGCGATTTTCTTGCATTGCTGAAGAAAATATATATACTTCAATCAATAACATCAACAATTACCTACATCTATATACATATACGTAGCTTTGAGAGAATGCTTGCTTAACTCACTGGATCACACTTTCAGCAGTGTTCTTAAGTTTAAAATGCAAGACATTAAACTAAACAATACAATGTTGATTGACAATTCGGAATGACAGTTCGAATTGACGTATGTGATTGAAACGGAAATGTCAAATTCGAACCAAAAGCAAATAATCAAACAGTGCAAATAATGAAATTTGAAAAATAAGGCACTTAAGTTATGAGTAATTCAATTACAAGTAGTAAACTCACATACAACGTTATCAGTTATCAATGTGGGCGTATAAAATGTGAAAATATGACGTAACTTGGGACATACCAACAATATGACAGTGTAGGTAACAGAAAAGTAGATTTAATGCGGCTCCGTAGAGCTAAAATAGCATTCGACTTCCGGAAATTAGTTGTTTGATTTAGCAGCCCAGCAACCGCGGGAATCGCGTGGAATATTTTTCAATTTAAAAGGCCGAAACTGTTATAAAACTGTTATAAATTGGCATTTCTCTAGTCTCCTTTGTGCTTAGCCATACAAATTTTGTTCGAAAATACGAGACCTATATTGGTTCCTAGTGAAAATAAAAATTTTTGGTATATCACTTTTTGAAAATCTATTTTTGCTCATAGCGCTGTTCCTAAATGTCAGATAGGGCGAAGTTCAAGTCACATCGATCTGAGAATGCTCAATGATCTGTTCCAGGTTTTATTTGTGAAATGATCGAAAGACCGAGATAAACAGAAATATTATATATCTATTCTTAGTTCAAAAACGTTTGCTTAAGAATTTTGGAAAGACGTGCTGGTGTAAATTTTAGTTCCAAGTTATGACGGAAAGAGGCGTTATTTCTTAACGTCTAATATAAGTTCTAAATAAAATTGGAATTGACAATCGAGAAAGTAATTTGAGAACGAAAACTAGTGACCGGTAAAAATTCTATTACTGTCATTTACATATTTTCGTTTGCAAAAAAAAAATATATATATAAAGGAAATTCGAAAATTGACGAGTGATCTCATAACTTTGCGTTGGGCGCCATTTTAAAGTTTATATAATTACGGCTAGGAGTGTATACTGTTGATGATTTTGATTGAAAATTTAATTACGCTAACAAATAAATTTAGTTTCTTCTCTTTTACTAAGCGTGTCTATACATATTTGTGCGCATGCGCAAACTTTAAAGAATTAGCAAGAAAAAGGTAGGATTTTTTTTAATATAGTACATTTTTCTAAAAATAAAACCTAATTTAGTAGTTTTTTAATTACAAGTGAATTATTATAATATATAAATGGATTCAAATCATACGTTCTTTTGTTTTCTGATAGTTGGAATGGGGAATTTACCAATATAATTCATGCTATGTTTTTTTTCAATTTCTAAAAAAATCCTATTTTTGAGTAAAAATTAAAAAAAATAAAAATTATTTGGTACTAAAAGACAAGAGATTATTGCTGAGTCGAAAGTCATGTCATAATGTAGTTGTGCCACAATTTTTGCAGATGTCGTTAATATCATTTTGCTTTGACATTTAAGTTCTGAACCCAATTTTTACCAAAATGGCATCCAACTCATATAATGACATTACGTTCGCCCTTTTCGTCATTAACTAAAGCTAAACAGTGTGCATACAATCATCATACTAAAATAACTTTAAAATAACTAAAATTTTAAGTGCTGAATAAAGAAAAGTATATTGGTAAAGTTGTTCAATATAAGGAGTGCGTTTTTTTTTGAATATACCTTGAATGTTAACAGTTGTTTTCGTAATGGCTTCTCCAATTTTGTTCGTTGCCACACACGCATATTGACCATCATCTTCGGGGAATACCTCTGCAATAGACAGAGTGCAAACACCGCGAGTGTCTTGCGTGATGATTGTTTCCTTGGTTTCGACAATCTTCTCGTCGTTGTGGAACCATTCGACACGTGGTATTGGCTGACCATGTACTTCGCAAATTAAATGCAATTTCTCACCATCCATTACCTGGATGGGCTGCAGTGATTCAACAAAGCGTGGTGATATGAATTCTGTGACCGGTTCGAATGGTGAATCTTCAAGGATGTCAACGGTAGCAGAAGAAGTTACTGAACCACCAACGTTTTCTGCCCGGCAGGTGTAAGGACCGGCGAATTTTTTGCTGAAATTCTCTATTAGTAAGACTGATTTGTTACCTTCTGTCATGATGCGACACTCGTTTGAGCTCTTTATTTGTTCAGTGTGAACGAACCATGTGAATGAAGAAACCGGTTCAGATTCGACTAAGGCTTCTAGAATGGCCACTTCATTTTCGGCAATGAATTTCGGCCGTAGTGGTTCAATGAAACGTGGTGGTTGGATTTCTTTGCTCTGCGGCTGATCAGAAACCACAACAGAGCCGGAAGACTTGGCCTCGCCAACTGTATTTCTTGCCCAGATTTCATATTTACCGGTTCGTTTACGGGTCATATTTTTGACAGTTATTGTAGTAGTGGTTTCTGTTGTGATAATTGTTACGTCTTCATTGATTTGAATTTCGCGGCCATTGCGCATCCATTTGATTTCTGGTTTAGGAATGCCGTCATATACAGATTCAAATACCAGAGTGCCACCTGTTGGTACAACTTTTACCGTCAGTGGAGTGACAGTTGGTGCTTTGAGTAATTCTTTTGTTTCTTCGGATGGTTCGGATTGACGCAGAATGTTGGCATTTCCAACTGCTCGACCATAAGTGTTCTCAGCTTGAACTGAATATTTGACAGCTTCATTGGCTGGTGGATTTACAACTTCTAAGGCTACTTCACCGGTCTCTTCATTATAGAACATTTGAACCGTTTCACTTGGGATCAGTTCTTCTACACCACGATACCATTTTACCGATGGTTTGGGTATTCCCTCGACTTGACAGGTTACCGTAACTGTGCATCTTTCCGGTTTTTGCTCAGTAAATTCAATTTTGAGGGGCTTGATAAACTGTGGGGCTAGTCCTGTTTCTTTTTCTACATGTATTTTTTTTAAATATCAAAACAGAAAAAGAGTAAAAGTGTGTATGTGTGTTAAGATTGAGTTGACTTGTGTAATTTATACTTAAATTAAAACTTACTGGGGAAAATGTTCTAAGCTAATTGGATCATACTAATGTGTTACAAATAAAAGAAAGAAAACTTACCAAGTATTATATTTGCGGTTGAAGTAGCAACGCCACCTTCATTTTTAGCTTGACACGTGTAAACTCCAACGTCTTGTGGTGTTACCTTAACAATCTTCAGCTTTGCAACACTTTCCACCACGGACATCTCATACTTCTCCGAGGCGAACAATAGAATATCATTAAAGTACCAGTTGATTTCTGGGAATGGAATACCCTCGACCTTGCATTCAAGAACTGTTGGACTATCGGGCACACATTCTCGAGGTATTAGTTTTTCGGTGATTCTAGGAGGACGAACTTCACGTTTCTTTTTGCGAATTATTTTGCGTTCCTGCTCCATGACCTCAGAAATGATTTGCTCAGATGTTTCTGGTTCTGGATGTTGATCTTCTATAAGCTCCTCATCGGCAAGTTTATCAAGACCTTCCTGAATACGTGCTTGTGTGATAAGTTCCAGTTCGGGAAGCGGCTGACTGTCGTCGATGTGAATGCGTTTTCTTTCTTTCTTGATAATGTTCGAAGTAAGTTTCATATCAATCTCACGATGAACTTCATCGACATCGACTTCAATCAGCTGCTCCGTCGTTATGTACTTTGGTTTTGGTTCTTCCTTCTTTTTCTGAAGGGTTACTGTCTTTTGAGAAACTTTACTTTCTTCTTGTTCCTCTATAATTTCCTCTTCTTTGACTTCTTCAGCGTCGAGAAGTTGGGGCTGTTCATCGAAGGAGGCATCCTTGAGGCGTTTTGTACGTTTTTTATGTGCGCGCTGTTTGACAATCTCTTCGGTGAGGATTTCTTCAGCTGTGTGTGGAAGGACTTCTTCTGTGACAGCAATTTTTCCTGTCACATCAACTGGTAAAGCATCGACTTGATCTTCTTCAGCAATTGGTTCAGAGAAAACCAGTAGTTGCTCCTCGCTTACTTCATCCACGGAACGAGTGGCCTTGTGAAGTTTTGGCTTCTTCTTTTTCTGCTTTTCTTTACGTGGTTCTTCTTCAACTATTGGTTCGGAGATGATTTCGTCCTCTTCTGGTTCTGGAACTTGAGGTTCTTCAGGTTTAAGAACTGGTGCTTGCAGAGGAGCTGGTAATTTTTGTTCTTCTTCAGGTTGCTTCTTTGGAATTGGTTTAAGCTGAACCTGTTCAGGTACTTCTTCTTCTTTTGGCTTCCGTTTGCCTGTTGGCCATTGTTTCTCTTCGATTGGCTCTTGAACGGGCTTTTTCTTTTCTCCACGTTTCCATGGTACCTTGGGTTGTTCTACTGGTACTTCTGGAATCTTTTCAATTTCGAATGGTTCCACCTTCTCCAGCTCAACTGGTTCGACATCTGGAATTTCTGGAAGTTTTTGGTGTTTTGGCTTAGTAGTTGTCTTTGTCTTTTCGTCTGGTATTGCAACTTCTTCAATAGGTTTTCTTGGAATGGGCTTCAGATGGACTTCTTCCTTTGGTTCTGGTTCTAAAGGACGAATCTTACCCTTAGGCCATTTCTTCTCTTCGATTGGCTGCTCTTCGGGCTTTATCTTTTCGCCCCTCTTCCATGGAACTTTGACTTCCTCGGGAACTTTTTCAATTTCTTCTGGCACAATTGGTTCAACTTTTTCCAGGTGAGCTGGTTCTTGATCTGAAATTTCTGGAACTTTTTCCTCGAATTTCGGTGAGAGTTTGGGTTTTTCATCCGGCTTAGTTTGTTGTGGAACAGGTTTTCGCGGAATAGGCTTAAGTTGTACCTCTTCTTTTGGCTCCGGTTCTAATGGGCGTCGTTTACCCTTTGGCCATTGAGTTTCCTCAACTGGAGAAGGTTCTTCTTTGGGCTTTTTCTTAGCAGAAATTTGTTTTTGCGGTTGTTCTTCCTCCAAAAGTTCTGGCTTTAGAACAGGTGCCAATGCAACTTGTTGCTCTTCTTCTGGTTCTGGCTTTGGCTTTTGTTTTGAAACTGGTTTAAGTACGACTTCTTCGAGAGCTTCTTTTTGAGGTTTAGCTATTGGTCGCTTCACCGGCTTAAGGGCAACCTCTTCTATAGGCTCTTCCTTTGGTACTTGTCTCGGAATTGGTTTCAGAGAAACTGGCTCGTCTAGCTTCTTTTCTAAAGGTTGTCTCTTACCAGTAGGCCATGATTTGTCTTCAACTTCTTCGGGTTGTGGTTTTTGTTTCTTTCCTCTTTGCCATGGAACGGCATCTTGTGGTTGTGGCTGAATTTGCTCCTCAACTAAAGGTTTTATTGGTTGTGGAATTGGTTCGAGCTGAACTGACTGCTCTGGAACTTCAACAATTGATGGTCTTTTGAATGGTTTTAATTGTACTTCTTCAGACTTTTCAGGTTCGGGCTTGGGAATTTGTTTTCGTGGAGTAGGTTTCAATGTAACTTGTTCCATTTTTTCTGGCTCTAGAGCACGAATTTCGGTTTTCTTTCCTCGTTTCCATGGAACAGCAGTTTCTTGTACTGTTGGCTGTTCAGGTTTTTCTTCGGCCTGAGTTAGTTCTTCTACCTCTTCTTGGACTGGTTTGACTTCTTCTATAATTTTTTCGGGAGCTTTTTCCTCTTTTGGAAGCTCTTCTGTCTTAATTTCTGGTTTTGCTTTTGAAATTGGCTTTAGTTGAACTTCTTCAGTAGCTGCTTCTTCTGGTTTTTGTTTTTGTCTAGGAGTTGGCTTGAGTGAAACCTGTTCAACCTTTTCAGGTTCTTGAAGTTGTTTTTGGACTTGAGGACGGATTTCGGTTTTCTTTCCTCGTTTCCATGGAACAGCGGTTTCTTGTACTATTTCCTCTTCAGGTTTCTGTTCAGGCTGTGGTAATTCCTCCACCTCCTCTTGGACAGGTTTAATATATTCAATGGTTTCTCCCAGAATCTTTTCCTCTTGTGGAATCTCTTCTGGCTTAACCACAGGTTTTGGTCTTGAAATGGGTTTTAATTGCACTTCTTCAGTAACTGCTTCTTCTGGTTTCTGTTTTTGTCTGAGAGTTGGTTTGAGTGAAACTTGTTCAATCTTTTCAGGTTCTTGAAGTTGTTTTTGAACTTGAGGACGGATTTCTGTTTTCTTTCCTCGTTTCCATGGAACAGCTGTTTCTTGTACTATTTGCTGTTCAGGTTTCTGTTCAGGATGTGGTAGTTCCTCAACTCCCTCTTGGACAGGTTCGACATCTTTAATACTTTCTTCAGAAGCCTTCTCCTCTTGTGGAATCTCTTCTGGCTTAACTTCAGGTTTTGGTCTTGAAATGGGTTTTAATTGCACTTCTTCAGCAACTGCTTCTTTTGGTTTTTGTTTTTGTCTAGGAGTTGGCTTGAGGGCTACTTGTTCAACCTTCTCAGGTTCTTGAATACGTTTTTCAGCTTTTTTGCCTCGAACCCATGGAACAGCAACTTCTTGAACTTTCGGTTGCTCTTCTATCTTCTCTTCAGTGTATTCTTCAATGTCTTCTTGGACTTTCTTTATTTGTTCGGTAATTTCTTCTGATAACTTTTCTACTTGAGTAATCTTTTCGGGAGTTTCAGTAGGCTTTGGTCGTGAAATAGGCTTTAATTGAACTTCTTCATCTACAGCTTCTTGTGGCTTTGGCTTTTGCCGAGGAATGGGCTTAAGTGAAACTTGTTCAAGCATTTCCGGTTGTTGTGGTTCCTTCTTTTTGCCTCTCAGCCATGGAACTGAAGTTTCTTGAGTTTGAACCTGTTCAGGTTGTTCTTTAGATGTAACAGTCTTTTCTAATTCTTGAACCTGTTCATCTTGAGGAATTGCTTCAGTTGGTTTTGCCTTAGAAATCGGTTTAAGTGCTGGCTCTACTGCTGGAACTTCTTGTGTCTCTGGTTTTTGCCGTGGAATAGGTTTTAGGACAACTTTTTCTACTTGTTCTGGTTTCTGTGGAATAATAAGTTTTGTGGGTTTTGGCTGGACTTTTTCCTCTTTTAGTTCAGCAGGAATCTTTTCTTCAAGTGCTACATCTTCTTTTGGCTTACGCTTGCCTCTTTCCCACATTACTGGTATCTCTTGAGGTTTCTTGGTTTCTTCTTCAATTTCTTCAGGTTTCACTTCAAGCAACGAAGCATCTTCAACTTGTTGGAATTCACTGCTCTTACCACGACGCCAATGCGTTGGCTGTAGGGTCACCGATTCTTCCCTTTTAACTTCCTCAGTTTCTTGTTGCCGGTGGTCGAGGAATGTAGAGTCTTCTACGTGTTCAAGTCGGCTCTCTTCCGTCTGTGCTGTGGGCTTACCACGCCGCCAATGAACTGGTGCTTCGGACTTCTTAAGCAACTCACTGTCTTCCCATTCACTTTTCTGCAGACGCATAATATTCGTATCTTCAATATTAGTGAATTCTTGTCGATGTGACTCTTGTGTCATTTCAGTTTTACTCATTCGTCGATATACAGCGATTTCATCAGTGGCCTGCTCTTGAAGTACTTTCTTGCTATCTTCTTCTACTTCTATTGTGCTTGTATCTTCAATGATGGCGCTGTTTTGTTTTTGGTAGTTGGTTTTTGATTTTCGCCAGTTAGTGGCTTGTTGTTGGTTTATCAATCGTTGAGCTTCCAACCGCTCGCGTTCTTCAACCGTTAGAATATTGATATCTTCCGTTGTGATGTATTGCTGTTTCTGTAACTCACTCATCTGTTCGTATCTTTCGATATCTTCTCTGCTCATGACTTTTTCAATGGATCCCTTTGAAGATTCATCCACCATCATTGTTACCATCTGCGAAGTTGCACTTTGTACCTTCACCGACTTCAATTCAACCTCTTCGATTTGGAACTTTTCAATTTGCTTATGAACCTTCTGCACCGATTTTAGTTGCTTGCGCATTTCCTTCCATGGAATTGTATCGGTTTTAGGTTGAGTCGAAATAAGTTTCTCAACTTCTTCAGTAAAGTCCATAATGGCGCCATCTTCAAAGCTCTTCAGTCTTTCAATCTCTCGTTCTTTCATAATTTGTTGCTGTGCCTGTTGGGGCTGTTGTGGTGTTATCGGCTCCTTTGCATGCTGCAACGGAGACAAATATATATCTTCAATATCAAAGCTCTCCAACTGCTTCTGAACTCTCTCAACAGCACGCAGTTTCTCACGCATTGTCACCCATGGAATTGCCTCTTTTTCTGTTTTGCCTTCAATAATCTTTTCCAATTGATAGCCGATACTGAGCAAACCTTGATCACGTTCATCCTTAATTGACTTAAGGAAGACTTTAGCGACTTCATATTTTGGTACAACCTTCTTTTCAATTGTAGCTGGCTTCAATTGAATTGGCTCTTCTGTCCATGACTTAACTGGTTCTGGTTTAAAACCAGGAAGGAATGGTTGTTTCTCGAGAGACCTACCTCGACGAGGTCTGGAGCTCTTTCGCCATGGTACAAGATTTGACTGTGGCTGCAAACTCTTGCTGCGAGGCTTCTTCGATCTCGTCTTGCGACCACTGTGACCGTTCACTTGAACGTTCTGAGTATATTGTGGTGGATATGGCTGTTGCTGTTGGGGTGACTCTGGCGAGCTATCCTCCTTACCAGAGGAAGACTCATCCTCCACAGAGTCAATTGTTTGCAATTGATAAGCCGAAATGCGACGCTCTATAAATTAAATTAAAAAAAAAAAAACATTTTTCAATATTTCTTCCATTTATTTATTTTTTTTTTTTGCGAAGATGCGTTCTCATTTATTATATTAAAAAGTATCTTCCCGAAACTTTGACGTGTGGAATTTTGAACTCATGCCAATTGAAAATGTATCCACACAAGTGGTTTTAGTTTTAGTAATGCAAAAAAAAAAAAAAAAAATTTTATAAAAAAAACAAATCCCAGACACATCTTCTGGCAAGCAGCAACAAAAAAAAAAAAAAACAAATAACCAAAAGCATGACAAATTTGTTGAAATTATTTCAGAGATGCAATTAATTAAGATTGTGGATCTATACATCTATTTTTTGAGATACATGGTCAAACTGACAATGCCAAGTATTGAGCAGTGCAAGTGTTTTTCAAAATGTTCCGCAAGACTACCATTCGGATGGAATAAATCTGAGAAATGTTCAACACGATTAAAAAGTGTTAGTCATTTTTAATAGTCGTGGGATGCATGTACATATGTAATTATACTTCTCAAAGCAATGCTGATGATATTCTTACACGAGCATAAGGGCTTAATCGGGATTATTGTTGTTTTCAATTAATTTTTTCACTGCAATGTGTGGTTGACTATTATTTTTTTTTTAATCTTACAAAAAGACTAGGGGTATCCAGTCCCCTCGAGCACTCTCTACATAGAACATGAGGTCTCCATTAACTATGAATCCAGAACATGCCTTAAAGCATGCTTTCATTATCGCAAATGGAGACCGAAATTACAGCTATATTCACATAGCATGCGATGTAGATAGTATGCTTTCATCGCCGCTTGCTAAACCGCAAGGAGAAATGTCATTTGGGTTTGGTGTTTTGAAATATATTTTGTTGTTGTTTTCATTAGTATCAATTGCCATCGACATTCTTCACTACTCTAAAAAGTATGCTATGAAATGGACATACGAGTACATACGAAAATTTGACAGTTCTCTGCTATCTGCTACTATTGCGATTGCTATAAATTTATCGCTTATGGAGACCCGCATGTAAGCAATTAAAACATTAGGGGTATTCACGATCCGTTGTAACTGGTCTTGTATCATTGCAAAAGTGTAAAAGTGTAGTATTTTATTGCAAATCATTATTACACAAGGTCTGTCGGGGGTTTCAGACTTTTTACCGACTTTACGATATTAGGTGTGTTTTTCCTTAACCTTTTGTTTTAACATTAAAAAAATTCTCTGTAAATTAATTATTATGCAGATCATTTAACAGAATTAAAATTATTGAAGTAAAATGAGTCCTCAAACTTTTTTTTTATATATTTTATTAATATTACGGTTTCTAACATGGGGTCTCCACGAGCAAGATTTTCTAGTAAGCTAGATAGCATTCTATGAAAATTGCTTGTGGAGATCACAAATAGCATACTATAAAAAATTTCATTTTATCGATAGTTGTATACGTTGACGTTTCGCGTTTGTGGCTTATGAACGTTTGTGGTTTGTGTTATTGTTATAATTACTTGTTTTTTTGTTAAATTCCTTTTTTTGAACGTTTCTTTAATTAGTGTAAGGCTACTAGAGCAAGATCACAGTGGATCATCTTCCTTAGTGACATTTGTGGTATGAAATGCCCAATACCAAATTTTCTAGCATTCTATTTTTCTTTCTTTCTATCAAAATGACAGATAGTATACTATAAAATATAGAACATGGAGACACCGTGTATCATTCAGATTTGTTAATATAGTGGAACGCTTCGATTCAAAATGGATCGGTTATTTCTTATACCAATCAAAAGGGGATGAAAAATTTGATGGAGACATTGGTCTTATTGATAGGAAGGCAAGTTTTCTAGTCAGCTGTTAACAAATGTGCTTTAAGCAAGAAAACTGAGTCTCAAAACCTCTGCGCTCTATCAAAAATCCGCAAGATTATTTTTACTTATGATAAACAAAGGTACTACAGGACAAGTTCTGGATTTAGATAAAATCGAAGTCGATAATAAAGAGCACGAAAAGGGTTTGGCCCGCAATTTAGCTGTCTGTCTGGAGGTGATTTCCTTTAAACTTCATATTTAAGCACCTTAAGTGACTGGCTCGCTTATTTTTTGAATTTTTCAGCCCTAAAAATAACGATACCTATACTCCAAATTTTTGAAGCAAAATAGTAAATCTAAATTTTCTTAAAAATGACTCGAATAATTTTGATTAAAAAAAATGCAGTGATCTATTATAGTTCTACATTTTGGTTTAAACAAATTTTGTACATAAAATGTTACTGACGGTACATGCCTGGAACCGTTTTTTTTTGATATCCAACTCTATCAATGACGGCAGATGACGTTGACCAAAATTTTTATTCTAAAATTTCTTAAATAAATATTTATTTGGATTTTTCGAAAAAAAAAATCATAAATTTTGTTTTTGAAAACTTAATACGTATTTCGATTTAAGAAATTTTGTATATTAAAAATTAAGCGAAAAACGACCGTTTCTACTCAAAAAAAATGGGCTTACGATTTTATCGAACATAACGCAGCAGGAGAAAAAATAAAATACACGAGTGGATCGCACGTACTTCTTTTTATGTTCGAAAATATCGTACCCACAAGATTCTTAGTAAAAACAGCTGAATATATTTTTAAAGTTCTTTTTTTATTAAATTTCTTATAAGCATGAATTCTTTAACAAAAAAGAAAATGGGTATGTCAATTGAATTAGTCAACAATAAGTGTAAAAACAGATTTAAAAAAAAAAATAAATCGTCAACCATTTTATTTGAAATATTAAATTTTCAAAAAAAAATATTTATTTTTTCAACAATCCAAAACAAATTTGGTATGCAGTATTATTTATAATTTAAGATGTCCCTACATAAGAATTTTGATTGAAATCGGTGGAACCGTTTATGAGAAAGTCGAAAATAAGGTACCGTTAATAACAAAATAATTTAAATACATTTTTGTACAAAATGTACAATTTTCAAAAAATCGTTGCAGCCGTTTTCGAGATAATTAAGATGGTAGAACAAATTGTATGCCAAATACCGTTATGTTTGGGACCAAAAAAAACGATTCAAGAATCTATTTGAGAAAATCACATATAACGCATAAATACCGAGTTTTAATAAAATCGTTTCAGCCGCTTAGCTTCCAGATCGTTTTTCAGAGAGAAGAAATTGCGGGGCCCACTTTTTTGGTGTTCTCTATCATCTTAATGTCAATTTTGATTAAAATCTCAAGTTCGATTTTTTTCCAAATGCAAAACTCGCAAGCAAAAATAAGTAAAACTGGTTCTCTGCACGAGTTGTTGTGCCTCTAAATTCATTGTTATTTATTCAGATACTCTCATATTCTTAGGTTGTTAAATATCTACACTCAGTCTCTATAAACCATAACAATCCTAAATTAAAGTCCAGACCAGTGTTGGTGGACATTGTTAAAGAAAAATCCTTTTTACCAATCCGATAATTCCCTTTTTTCTATCACAAACAATTTCGTTTACTTATTATTTCCCACATAAAAAAAAAAACAAAAATTAAATTTTTCGATACACCTTAGGGCGTTGCTGGTGCTAGTGCTGCTTTAATGTGAATTAGGCTTAAGTTCCAAACACGATGTGTTTGAATTTAATTGAATTTGAACAAGTTGGAATAGGATTTTAAAAACTATCTTTTAATTGCAATCGACTAGAATTCTTGTCAAAATGTTTGTGATGAATTAGTTTGTTCATATAAGTCGAAATTCCCAAAAAATTATTAGGTTTTCCATTTGTACCTACTGATGACAAAATTCCCACAAGCACAGGAATTTTTCCCATGATCCGCCACCACTGATCCAGTTTGTCTTGGACGGTGTTTCGTTCTTTTAAGATCAAAGTAGAGTCGGAACAAGTGGACTTCAGCGAATGTCATTAAAGTTTGGACCTAAAGTTTTAAAGTAAAGTGCAAAACAAATGTTTTACCCTGTTTTCGTTATCGAGAGTTTGAATGGCCATATCAATGTTTTCAATGTTTTCGATAATGCCGCCGCTAATTCCGCTAATTGGGTTTTATCGTCGAATTCTTTTCTTAGAAGAAAAACACACCTACTTTACCATTTAACCAAAACACAAAGCTCAAGTGATCTAGTCCAGTGCATTAAATATTAAACTTTTTAAAGTATTTGTTCCAAAATAATAAATAACCGCAATACTTCCCCCTGGGTGGACATTTATTAAAAGACGTTATCATAACTTTTAATTACTTGAGCAAATCATTCTGTTTTAAAAATAAATTAGACAAAGTTGCATTTTATTTAATATTGCAATGACCTTCAAGATTTATTTTTTCTTAAAAAAAAAAAAAAAAAAAAATAAAATATAATATTTCTGTATTTTGACCAAATTTTATGAAAATTTATTATTTTTTGAATAATATAACGTTTAAAAAACATTAATGGCATTCGACACAAATTTATTAATCACTTTGCAAATAATATTTTTATTTAAAGATTCTTGTTTATTCAAATTGCATATATGTATGCATGCATCTAAAAATTAAATTTTGACAATTAAATACATTAGACCAGAGTCCAAGAAATAATTACAAAAAAAAAAAAAAAATAAGAATGTGGAGGGCGGTGGATTGATAGTCTTGTTGCATGAAGGGGCTCTATTTTTCACACGAGGGGCACTTAATAATTTTTGTTGGTCTATTTTAAGATAAAGAGGGTGTGTGATAAATTATGGTACGCTGTGAATTTTTCATGATATGTCTTTAAATTATTTAGCTACATATTTTTTTTATGGTTTATTTTCGAGTCGCTTGACTTAGACACGATATGTGTAAGTTGTTCAAGCATACTTATATAGTGCTGTAGTTAATTTTTGACTTATGTAGCGTAACGTATGTTAAGGTCAAAAGCGTCGTTATGTTATAGAATGAGCTAAATTAGACAGACGATTCAAAGTGAAATTGAAATTGATCCAAGGTAGGTCGACATAAATGCAGGTGTTCCTATAGGTTTTTCTTGAATATAAAATTTAATTCAAGGATATGTTTTTTGTGCGTATATAAAAGAAAAAAACTCATACTTTTGATGTCAAATTCGATATAGAGAGATCTTAGAAAAATTAATACATATTTTCATGATTGACTGACGCATAGGGTGAGTCATTTAGCATCATGATCATGATGTGAATTACTCGTGTAGTTCTTTCTATTTTTACCTTTGTGATTTAGAGGAGATATGAGGCAAATTTAAGAGCCACTTTCAAATGTTGGCAAAAAAAAATTATTAATCATTTTGCTTGCAAATAGTGTGGTGATTCTGACAAGAAGATGAATATTTTTGGAGGGAAAAAAATGAGGTGACAACACTTGTTTACCTGTTCGAATAAAAATAAAATTTATGTTGAATCACATCTGCTGTGTTTGTTGTATTATTTTCTTTTAAACTGTTGTTTAGTTTAGTTCAGCCTGATCCGAAATTCCGGTCGAGGGAGTCATTCTTAGTTTAGCATATTCTCAAAAACCAAATTCCATGAGGCGACGAGAATACAGTACCTACTTTTATTTGAAAGAACTATAAACACTTTTTTAAGATTACCCTACTCATTCAAGAGAAAAATGTTACGGATTCCATAATCGAAATGTTAACATGAAATCCACCATTTTCTTTTTCTTACCAATATTTCTTAATTGTTGAATGTCGAAGTTTTCAAAAAATTCATTAGTTCGTTTTTTTTTAAATGTTAAAAACATTTTGAAAAAAGTTGGTTAAGCAGTTGACGAGGTATATGAGAATAATCCATTAGCAATGCTCGCAATAAGACGTCCAATATTCTATAGGCGTGTACCATAATATAAAGGGTCTCTTGATGGGGCTATTGATTGATTTAGGGATGTGCCAAGTTGTTAAAAGTGTGTAAAATCATAAATAATAAAATTATTATTTTATAGGTTTAAAAGCTTTTTAATTCTTTTCTTTGGGAGAGATCAAACAAACGCAATGAACACAACGAATTAAAAATTTAATCTAAATCGTAATAGTGGTTTTCGATGTATGACAGTTACCCGTTCTAGATGAGCTAAAACAAAAATTAGAATTTATATTCTAGGGAGATGCTCTGTACTAAGCTTTCAGCAAATTCAAATTTTGCTTGCTGCCATTTTGGTTTCGATGACATTTGTTATATAAAATTTGACAGTTAGAGTGGTCAACATATTTAATTAGACACATAAAGACATGAAAGTAATGTCTTGAAATTACAACAAAAAAAAAGGTTAAAAAACTATTTATATGAATATCTACGTAGAACAATTTGTTGTTTTATTTAAACAATTTCTCATTGAATGTTGCTCTTAAAGAGCAGTAGGCACCTAACACTTAAATTTAGCTTATCTACATTTTATGACACAAAACCTGCTAAAATAAATCGTTTATTGCAAAGAATTTGTTCTCGAGATTTTAAGCTATTTTATATTATAATGAATCAATTTTTTTTTTGATAAATCATTCGCCCGAAATATTTCGAAAATAATTTTTTTTATTTGCACAAAACAATTATTGACAGTTTGACAAAATGTAATGTTTCTTTTTGCTCGAAAATAAATCCGATGATTTTGATTTTGGGTGCTAAATATTTTTAAATCAAAAAAAAAATTATTAATAAAGAAAAATATTGTAATTAGAATACTAATGGTAAAAAAATAAAATACACGGCTGGATCGTACGAATTTGCTCTTGTAGCTAACAACTTGTAGGTAAGATTAACTTGCCTATGTAGGTAAGATTAACTTGATTCGTAGTATAATGCATTGTGGAATGGATGATTCAAGGAATAGGTACATGGGTGCCCAACTGCAAATGTATATTTAAATCTATTTATGGATTTGAATAAGGTAAGTTTGGAGAGGAAAAATTTTGTACATACATATACATATAGATGGAACCTAAGTATGTAAGCTTGTACATATATAATAATACAAATGAAGGAGGTGGGTAGGTAGTTATATGCATATAACTTTGTAATAAGGGCGCAATATACATACATAAGATTCATGTGATTTTTAAAGACACATATGTATATATAAATGTATGAGGGACTAAATTGTATTTAGTATTCAGTGACGTACGCAAAAATTCGTAAAATGGGAATAATAATAAAGGTAGACATAAATGGATAATACACATAATCAAATGTTGTTATATTGCTTAGTCGTTATAGTTTGAGGGAAAACAAAGATGCAGTTTGAATTCATGGATAAATAAAAATGTATCAAAAAAAATTTCAAAAATCGTTGGAGCGGTTTTTTATTAAATTAATTTTGTATGTATAAAATTTTGGAAAACGTTTTTATATAAAAAAATAGAAACTCCATTTTGAAGACATTATTAATATACATATAAAATTCAAATTTTGAAAAAAATTCTGTGACTGGTTTTTAAAACAACGATCTTTCAAAAAAAATTTTGTATTTATTTTTTAAAAATCGAAAAATGAAAAGTGGTTCCATGGGAAGTACCGTTAATAAGTGCGAAAAAAATTAATCTTATACTTGAAAGTGGAATGTACTAATCTAAGAACACACACATTTTTTTATAAAAATTCTTAGAGCCGTTTTCGAGAAATACATTTTTTTCTTACGGTACGGTTGTTTTTTTTTTATTTTAGGAATATAGTTTCTTTAACTTTTCAAGATAATGACAATAAGCTACCAAATACGAAGTTTCGACAAAATCCATTAAGTCGTTTTTGATATTTTGAGTTTTCAAAAAATTTTAATTTTTCAAAAAAAAAAATGTTTTGAAAAATTTTAGCGTTTAAACTTTTTACGAGCTTCTGCGCAAAAAAAATTAACTAACTATTTCCCATAAAATCGAAAAACAAAAAAAATTGTACTACCAGAGGTACCAAAAATAACATTTTTTTTCCAAAAAAAAAATTACCAAAATGGTTTGTTTTCCCTGTATTTTTTTTTATGAAAATCGTTGGAGGCGTTCTTGAGAAAAATAAGATATTTGGTTTTGGCCAAAAAAAAATGTATGGGAGCTACTGTTATTTGTCGTCTTGAAAAAATGAAAAAAAGTGTGTGCAAATCTATCCAACCGTTTAGGCTGTAACTCGAGGACAGACAGACAGCCTGACAGACTGACCTTATAGTACCTATAATCAACAAATTATTGTACAATTCGTATGATAAAAACCGATAATTGATTGTTTAGAAAGAATTTGTACCAAAAATCGTTAGTAAGCGCTTGACGGATTTTAATGAAAATTTTAATACTACCGCTTTTTAAAAGTTCATTTTTAAGTTTCAATATATTTATTTTTTTTTTCTGAAAATTTTGTATTTTTAAAAACGCTTTTTTTTAAACTTTGCTTTAGTATATTAGTATAGTACATCACTTGGGAAATTCTAATTGGTAGCACTGTTTTTTTCTGACAGTCTATTTAAAAGTTATTGATTATTTTTAGGTAAGTTCGGTTTGGCAGCATACAGATAATATGTACATATTCTCTTCTTGCAACATTTGAAAGTTTGTCCATTTCTTACTTGCGATATAGGTACTATAGGGTAGGTTAGGTTGATGGGCTGCCAGTTGATCTTGCTACCTACCTACTATACGGTAAGTTTTGCTGCCACAGCTATAGTGATTTTCTTCAAATTTGATATTTAAGCGTTTTAGGTGATTGACTCAATTATTTTTTTTTTATCTTTTTTTTAGTCCCAAAAATAACAGTACCAACCATATATTTGTTTGTACCAAAAATGGTAAACCTTAATTTTCTCGAAAACGGCTAAGGATTTTTTGGTTTAATAAAATGTTTACAAAATATGTTTTTAACGTTTTTTTTTTATTTTCGACTCTCCCCTTTAACGGATCAACGCATTTCTATCAAAATTCATGGTTAATTCGAAAATCAGTAGTCAAAAGTATAAAAGGCATCCCGTAAGACATGTCATTGCAGAATTACTGCGAAGGATGAACAAATGGAACCTCTAGATTACCCCAATTATGCACTGAAGTTCGTCGTGGCGTCTACATTTCCGAAATCATATTCAAACATTAATGCCATACATACAAAAAACATTTTCTGTGTTTTATTTCAATTTAAAATTCTGCGCCTGTAGAAAAACATCCTATATATTCAAAATCATTTCAGATTCTAGACGAAATAGTTTTATTAAATTTGTTTGCCAATTGGCTAAGAATTCTAACTCTGGTTTCGAATAAAAATAAACAATAATCTTCCAAAACTTAATAGCAACTATACATATTCTCTTGTATTGTACCAAATATCACCTCAAATTAAAGGGCATAGACCCTTTCTTATAGGGAACATATGCATTACAGCTAATTGTCAGTTTTGTGATGGTTCACCGCTGCTGCCTATAGAAACTATCTACCAGAACAATAATTTAAAACAAAATGTACTCTTAATTAGGTCGCAATGGATATCTGGCATCTGGCCCACAACTATCCTAAACATCTTTCTCATCTATAAAATGCATTCAATCTTAAAGTGATTTCTATTATCCTATCAAAAGAGTGATCTTCTAATTGTGCAACCACCCAGTCATCGCATCCATTAACTCGTGTCTATGAAAATCAGCAGATATTTTTGGTATAAAACACAAATTTTTGAGTAAAACTAAAACAAAAAAAAAATGCTGAGCCGAATATGGTAAAAATAAACTTAAGACCAACACCTCAACGAAAAAACAAAACAAAAAAAAACACAAAAAACATCAAAGATTCTTCTAATGCTGATGATGATGGTGAGTTTGAATTATTCTACTTAAATAAAATCGATTTCATGGAGCTGAAAATAGACTATGACTACACTACGTCACCACCATAGTCACCATTAGATGCTCCTACTTCGCTCTCATCTCGATGTCTACAGAATAATTAGCCTGCCTCTTCGAACAAAAACAAAAAATAGATCATTTTGTATAAACAATCTGCCACATACAATCCCACACAGAGTATTCTTTCCCTCGTAAGGTAGATCGCAGTGGTCGGAATTTTCAGTTTTTTACCTGTTCTTGAACGGTTCAGTTCGGTTTTGATTTTTGAGTGCTCGAAATGGAAAACACAAAAATTTTATTGTTTTGCGGATAATTTTTACAAAAACAAAATAACCATTTGCCATGGAAACAAAACAAAGGGATTCAACTAAAACAGAAAAAAACATAACCTAAAATCAAGTTAAGTGGAAAAATAACATAAAACAATATTTTTTTGTGTATTTATATATTTTTTTGTATTTTTTGTTTGTAAAATTAAAAAAAAAATATTATTAAAATAAAACAACAAGAAAAAGAATATTAATTCAGCTCACAAATTAAACACTTAACAAATAAAACATTAAACATAATTTTCAAATTGTTTGATTAAATTTAAAAAATAAAATTACTAATATAAAAAAACAACATTAAATTATTTTTTTTTATATTTGCAAAATCCATACAAGGGATAAATATTAATAAACTTATAAATGCCTAGTCGCATGAGTATTTTTATTTTTTTAATTAAGCGTTTTTACTTAAGTTCAGGTTTTATTTTTAATTTTTTTGTTTTAATTTGGCGCGAAAAAAAGCAAGCGTTGGCAATTTTTTTTTGTGTTTAACTTTAATCTCAAATCAAGCAATAAAATATCAAAATAAATAAAATTAAAGGCAAGATGTGTAGATACATAATTTTGCTTGGAGTTATGTATTTTTTAAATTTTGTGCAAATTCAATATTAATACAATAACAAAAAAAAAGAATAAAATAAATATATAAATAAAATATTAGTAGTAAAAGCGATAATGAAAAAAATAAAACAAAACTCATGCAACATCACTTAAAAATTAAAACAAAACATAATTTTAATAAAATTTGTTTTTAAATATTTTTGTTTTTGTTTTATACAAAAAGAGAGAATAGTAAAGTTGGAAGAACACAAACAAACATTTGTTGCAACACTTGTCTTTAAAATAATATATATGATATGTATTAAAAATTTTAAATGCCTATTTGAATATTTAATTTTTTTTTTAAATATAAAACAAAAGTACAAAGTTGCATTAATTTTAATTGTTTTTGTAAAAGATTGAAAAAAAAAATATATATATATATATATAAATGTTTCTATTTCTCTTTGCATAACGAATTTAATTTTTGTTGTTAAATTTGTTAATTTTTAAAGGTACACCATCATGACTCGATGTTTGGGATATTTTCTAGAAGCTCTTAAGGCCGGGAGACGACAATAAATAGATGATTCATTGTCCGTGACGAATGTCTTTCAAGCGAAGACCATGCAATTAGCATAAATGCCAAGAATATTTTACATTTTTGCACTTGGCTCGTCATGTGATTCATCCATAATCGCCACCATCATCTCATCATTGCGATTGCGATTCAATGCAGCAAGGTTTTGAACTTCAAATACACATGTACCGTTATACGGCGAAGATTTCGTTGAAATCTATCAATTTTGGGTGACAGGCGGAATGAAAATTGATTGCCTGTCATACATTTTTTTGTTTAAATTATTTTACATTAAAAAAACAGAAAACTAAAAATAAAACGTTTTAAAACAACATGAAAAAACTTATATCTTTTTCGTTTCTTACTAAATCACCATTTCATCACTTCTGTGGAAACAGAAATAGCCATTTGCCATTTTGTGGGTCTGTGTGGGGTATCCATTAGATTTTTATTAGATTCTCCACACAAGTCAGACATTTGTATACAATAGATAGATTTTTTCAAAAAAAAAAAAAAAAAAAAAAAAAAAATAGAGCGGCAAACAGCGCTGTCTATCTTCAAAAGTCATTAAACAAAAGCTAACTATAATGGCATCGAATTGTTTTTGTTTTTCTCTCGAAAATTAGAGTAGGTATATTGAAAAGGCCAGGTGGCAAACATAATGGCAATTGGATTTATTACCTGGGGCATATCATTTTTTTGTTTTCAAAAATGAAATTCGATTTTATTTTTGAAAAAAAAAGCAATCTGCTTAAATTTTTGATGGTGATTTTATTTATGCGTGTGCACACGGAACCACGGAAAATAAAATTAATTTTTCGTGCGGTGCTGGCATATAAATTTAGAATAAGAAGAATATATTGAACATTTTTTTTTTCATTTTCATTTTCATTAAAAATGTGTCTCTTTGGTTTCTGTATGTACCTGGACTTTGTTTAATTTCCAACAAAAACGAAAAAAACTTTTCCTTATGCAATGATGAGAATAAAAGTATTTAAATAGATACAAAATATGGATTGATATTTTTCTTTTATTTGGTACAATAAAACAAATTATATATATTAATGTTAATTATTTAATTAATAAAATTATACAAAATAAATAAATTAATTGAATTTAAAATATTAAGTTAAAAATAATATTTTTTTAAAGACTTTTTTTTCAATCTTTTACGACTAGTTGATGATTTTTTTTAAAATTATTATTATTATTTTTGCTTGAGCGGATTCATTTTCACTATATAGTTTATAAAAAAAAATTATTTCTTTTGTGTAGTGATTATTTGAGTTTATTTTGTTTGTTTGTAATTAATTCTTACTTTTAACGGTCAGTTTAGCTGATGATTCAACTTGTCCAGTTGATGATGTTACACGAGCTGTGAATATACCAGAATCTTCTTCATATGTTGTTCCGATAAGAAGAACGGCACTGTTGCCATCAAAGATCATCTGCAATGACATAAATATAAAAAAGATTTTTTGAATTAATTTGGAAATTTTTTTTACTAAATCAGAGATTTTTTTTTGTAATAGGAATTATAAAAGATGATATTATTGAACTGTTTAAGATTACATAGTTGACAAGCAGAAATTAAATTTTTCTTCATATAATTTTAATCTCTGGGATTATTCCATATGTGAATAATCTTGGTTCTTGTTGAATCTCATTCTATTTAGCCTTGACATTTTCTACGGGAATTACGTCGTAATTTATTTCGAATCATACTAAAATATGGATTACTGTAAATGATCATAAATATGACGTGTATATGAAGGTAATACTACGTTTCCACCGACCACTAAACCGAGATTTAATTAGATTTAGCTAAATCTCTTATAAATCTTGAGGATTTACCATACAAATTTCAATCTTCTCAGATGAAGATTTAAAATAAATCTCATTTAAATCTTCAATCGAACTACCCTATTTCCATATCGAAATGAACACATTCATCGGAAAGTGAATTTTTCTGTTCGGTTGACACAGATGAAGCTGCCTGTCTCACTTCTACATCATAAGAGAAAATGAAAAGATATACGCATTTTGAATAGTGATGTCAAAATTAATCTACTTTTGGAGCGGTGGAAACACTTTTTGAGATTAGTAAAACTACAAGAGATTAAAGTTCGTTGGAAACGTAGTATAAAGTAGTTTCCAATAAAGTGACGTTTTAGTTTTGACAGTTCATGGCGGCCATCTTGTTTTATGTATTGTTATTTTCATTTTAAAACAAAAATGAACCCGAAGCAGTTGGAAGTGGAACTTAAATTCAACGGAAAAAAATCCTCAAAAATTAATCGTATTTTAGAATTAACGGGTTAGTCAGTAGGCAAAATTGACGGACTATGCCGAAATGTACGAAATCAGCCAAATGGCAACACATTCACAGAAGGTAGATTTTTTTAGGGCTAAGTTGGAATAAGCAACAAATGCAAATCCGTAAGGTAAAACGATAACATATTATATTATTTTAAAATCCTGTTAACAATGGTAAACCTCTGATAATTGTGGGCGCTAATCTTAAAACAGTTAGACTTCAGAACAAAAAATTTCTGTTCCTGACTAATAGGAATCAAAATGTATCGATACTACTTTAAGCGACGAACATGGTTGCCGAACTTGTCCGTTTGCGTTTTCTCCTACAACATTTGTCGAACATTCATTTCGTCTTTTGTGTTGATTCTTCAGAGTGTAAACTATGGGATAAAAAAGAGCAAGTAGTTGCGATTATTGTCATGCTCGCGAGCATGGTGAATATCCAAGCCAACGAACAAGAAAAACTAGAAATCGAAAGGTCGAACCAGTTTCTAGAAAATTTGAAATATTAGAAATATCAACATCGCAAAATATTTTTTTCTCTCTTTGAAATCAAAATGGAACCAACAATTGAATCGTATGTAATTTGATAACCCTCTTAGTGAATACAATTTTTTAATTTTTAACTTTTAAAATCTTTTTTTTTTTTGCATATACAGTGGACGTCCAGTATAACGAATGATATTATGTTCGAGGCCATTCTCTATATCGAGCGCATTCGTTATATCGAGCGACCATTTAAATAGAAAGAGAAACAAGACTTGATACAGTTGTAAGTCCCCTTGGGCCACAGACATACGAGAAAACAATCGTGTTGTCATAAGAACAGATGAAAACAGAAAAACAATGACGACACAGTATTTTTATGTGAAATTATTAATCCATTCGTTATATTGGATATCAAATTGTGACCATCGTTCGCTATTTAGAGATGTTAATGTAATTCTAAAAAGCGTTCGTTATATCGCAAATTCGCTATATCGGGTATTCGTTATACAATACTAGACGTCCACTCTATAAGGAATTTAAATCTTATATAAAAAATAAGACATCTTAAGTTTTGTATTTTAGCTTATGCTTTTTCAAGTCACGTTCTCAAATGTATACAAAATCTTTAAAAAAAACGCTCATTTTCTTTACGTCCGTGTTAATGACTTTTTACTTGCAACTATACTTGGCACTATAAGCCAAGTTTTGCATTTGTAAGAAATTTAACTCGAGATTTTAATTAAACACCAAATCGGATGACTATTTTTTGTCGGAAATATATTTGTAAACTTATAATTAAATACATAAGATCGATAAGCCATTTTTTTTTTAGAAAAATATTAAGGAAATTTTGTTTATACAAAATTTTGTAAAAAATGAGTTTAAAACTATATTTAACCGTTTCTGCTAAGAATTTTGTGCATATACGATATGATCGAACATAAGAGCAAGTACTTGCGATCCAATTTTTCATTTTATTTAAAACTATGGATTTGATTTAAAAGTAGCTTGGAGAAAACCAAACATTTTGAAATAAAAAAAAAATATATGCATCCAAATGATAGTTTTGACATTTTAAATTCAAATTTTTTAACAAACCTATTTTTGAAAAAAGTCAATAATACAGAACTAAAACAGCAAAATCTAATTTTCAAAAATATCGTGATTAAAATAAGACATTTTTTTCTTTAGGTAGTAATTTTCTTCCAAACCTTAAAATTTTAAGACACCTTATTTTTCTACACAAAATATTCGTTCTTGAATTGAGGAATGCAATATTTTATTTTTACGAAAATTAGAAGAAAATTATGGCTATCCAAAAATAATGAGTACAATTTTCTCGAAAAAACGGCAAAATATAAAAAAAAACGAAATCGTTTGTTTGACAGTTACTCTTGGCCAAATTTGAAGTAAATTGGTCTTTATACTTATGATGTATCTATATCAAAAATTTTTGAGCGTAAATATTTATTTCTAGTGTAATCAATGTAGGTACATATAACGCAAGTGAAGCAGTCTAGCATACATGTGCATAAAAGGGTAAGCGTAAGCCAGAAGTGCTTGGCAGTACATATTGAAGCTAAAATGAAAGCTTTTTATATAAACATTTATGGAAAATACACGATATGTTTATATATCTGCAACACTGAGTGTTAAGCAGATGAAATCTAAATTTAAATCTCTTCAAATGAATATTTAAAACAAATCTCATTTAAATCTTGATAGGACATATGGTTGTACAAATCAAACTAACCTAATCCCATAACAAAATTAACACGTTGATCGGAAAAGTGAATTTTTCGATTCGTTTGACACATAAAATGCGTCTCTTACTTTTAAATTATACGAGTTAGAGAAAATGAAACACCATTTGTATTTCGAATGGTGCTGTCAAAATTCATCTGCTCCTTAATCTTTTGAACCAAAGAAAATACTCTTTCACCTACCACTTAATCCAGATTTATGTGGATTTACCATAAATCTTCTGAATTTTGAAGATTTCCCATACAAATTTTAATCTCCTCAAACGAAGATTAGAAATTAATCTCATTGAAATCTTCTTAAAAGTAGGGAATTATTTTCTCAACACACCCCAAACAAACTTTATTATGTGGAACGCGGCCAGTATGCGCACATCCAAATGTTAATTCTCCATACAGAAAACAAGGACGCTATCTTGCTAGAGTCGTCATGTAGCAATCATCTCCGAGTTTTATGCTACGTTTCCAACGAACTTTAATCTCTTGTAGATTTACTAATCTCAAAAAGTGGTTCCACCGCTCCAAAAGTAGATTGATTTTGACAGCATCATTCAAAATGCATATATCTTTTCATTTTCTCTTATGATGTTGAAGTGAGACAGTCAGCTTCATCTGTGTCAACCGAAAAGAAAAATTCACTTTCCCGATGAATGTGTTCATTTCGATATGGAAATAGGGTAGTTCGATTGAAGATTTAATGAGATTTATTTTAAATCTTCATCTGAGATTATTAAAATTTGTATGGTGGAGATTTAGCTAAATCTATTTAAATCTCGGTTTAGTGGTCAGTGTAAACGTAGTATTAACTTTATATGTGTGTTAGAAAGAAATGGAGGTATAGAGAAGGTCAAAACAATCTCTTTTTTCTATGGTAAAAACAATTTTTAATCTACTTTTTTTAAACCGGATTATCTCTAGGCGAAAACGTAGTATAAGACAATATTCACTTGTAAAAAAAACTAGACACTATGAAAATCGCCCATTCACAAGAAATAACCCTTTCCGGTTACGTTTAAAGGACATAAGGACTTCATAATATTTAATTAAATGCATTTCTTAAACGCAAATTTGAGTAATGGAACTAGTCAATTTTTCACATGTCACCATTGTCACACTGGGAACAATAGGTACTTCAAACATTTTCGTTTAAGCGATTTTTCACAGAAGTAACTATAATATTTTTTTACTGAAAAAAAGATCAGGAAAAAAGCGCAGGTAAGAACAGAAAATTCAACAGTCATAAATGTGCGTTTGAAATTTCCCACCTTAGTAGGTAACGAAAATCGAAAACAATTAAAAAAAATTCAAGGCAAATATCCAATTTTTACTTGGGATAAAAAATCAAACTCGAGGTTTTAATCAAAGTTGACATTACGATGATAGAGAACACCGAAAAAGTGGGCCCGGCAATTCCGTCTGGCTGTCTGTCGGTTTGTAGAACGATCTACAGCCTACACGGCTGAACCGATTTTGTTCAAACTTGGTGCTTAGGTGTTTTAGGTGATTGTCCAAAATAGATTTTTGAATCGTTGTTTAGACCCAAAAATAACGATACTTGCCATACAAATTTTTCTACCATCCTTATTATCTCGAAAACGGCTCTAAGGATTTTGACAAAAATTGGTGTGAGTACTTACTTGGGTATGGTCTACATTTTGGCCGAACAAATTTTTTGAAATGTTTTGTTATTAACTACCTGCCATACAACCATTTTATTGATTTTCGACTTTCTCATAAACGGCTCAACCGATTTCGATCAAGATTTTTATACAAGATCTCATTCAAATTCTAAATAATATTGCATTTAAAAATTTTCGAAAAATATTTTTTTTTTGAAAAATCAATATTTCGAAAACGGGGGATGATTTTTGCTGAAATTTTGTTTTTAAATTTATATTTTTAAATATTTAAAATTTTCATACCATTTTTTTTTTAAGAAAAAAATTAAGAATTCTTATATATACAAAATTAAATGTAAAATGACTTTAAAAATACATTTAGCAGTTTCGATTAAGAATCTTTTGCATATAAAGCAAACGAACATAGGAGCAAGTACGTGCGATCCAGTCGTGCATTTTATTATTTACGAGATATATAAATTGTTTACAATAGCATACAGGCAGTTTTTGTTTGGAAATTGGAGCTAATATTCTTGACTCTAACAGCTGATTTGACGGTTTTGAAAACATTACCCTACAAAATACCCGTGGCTGGCCAGTGCAACACTCAGTGTAGGCATCAAGCAAGCATCGAACTCAGTGAAATCGCACTGGGGAAAAAAAGTGCGACATCGTAAGCTTCAGTGCGAACAACAAACAAATATTATAATAATTATATAATTTCCTTGTTGATGTTGTAAATGTTTGATTTAGCGATTAACTTTAATTTCCAACCAAAAAAAAAACAAATGATTTTGAAAATTCACACTATTCTGTTCTACTTTGAGCTTACCCAAAAGTTAGAACAGAAACTCCTCTTCTTTTCAGTTCTAGAAAGCTTTAGAAAAATTTGGAACATACAATTCCTCACTGTCACAAATGTACTTGAACCGAAATAAAGCGAGTTATGTCTAGTTTTCCAGTAAATTTTGAATAGAAATTTCTTTATTGGAAGCCAATCTTTTGACAGCTGGCCAATCAGAAATTAGAAAATTGTCTCACTTTCAAATTACCAAGTCTGCTGAACGTGGCCATCATTATCCTCTATCGATTTTAATAGTTTTTTGTCAAAAATATTAATTCAGTTAATCCAGGGTTAACTCACCAAAAATGTTGAGTTAACTCAGACTAATACACAAAAGAGGCCCTAATGCGATTGTCAATTATCAATTTGATCATTGATAAATTCTGAGATTTGTTTTTAAAATCTCAATTTATTAAGAAAAAAAATGCACAACTATTCATTGGTAACTATCGATTTTCTTGTAATTCATAACGGTCTGAATCATTCTCAATAATCAAAACTTTTATCAATTAGGTGGTTTAATGCTAAATTGCAGTATTTATCAACTATCAATTTGCAATTGACAATAGCGATAGGTGTGAAATTTTAGAAGTTAACTCTTGTTTAACCATCCATTTAGAAAGGTCTACGACTGAAGAACTGCACTACAAAAAAATATGTAGTTCTTTTTTTTCTAACCGTTGGACATCCCAAGATTCGTGTAAATTTAATTTCTTAATTAAATTTAGCCATATAATGTTTAATATATCTATAACGTTAAATAATAACTCACCTGAAAATCTGGTGTTTCGGGTATTAGTTGTCCCTCGCGCAGCCATTGTACTCCAGTAGCCTTCACCTTGCCAGTTATAGTTGTCTTGAATTGCGCTGGTAGACCTTCGGTTACAGTGACATCTTTCAATGCAGTGATTGTTGGTGGGGCATCCAAATTTTCAAGTGGACGAACTTTCAAGGTAGCACTCGATTGTACTGTGCCCATTTTATTATCCAAAACACACTTATAAACACCCTCATCTTCGGGGAACGCCTCCGATATTACCAATTGGTAGTATTCACCTTGCCTTGTCATTTGGAAGTAGCGTGAGGGTTTGATCATATTGTCCCCACGATACCATCTGGCTGTTGGTGTTGGCTTACCAACCACACGGCACTTGAAAATAACCTTGCTGGTTTCTTCGACAGATTGATTCTTCAGTGGCTCAACAAGAACTGGAGCCTTTTCAATGCCAGGTGTTGTTGGCTTATCGGTCTTGGTTGGTGATTGGACGAAACAATCGGCATCGCAACGAGCTTCACCAGCTGCATTCACAGCAACACATTCGTAACGACCCGAGTCCTCAGGTGTTGGCTCGATGACTAGCAAAGTGTAAATGTTGTCCTCCTCGAGCATCTTGTGTTTGATGTTTGGTTGGATCTTCGTGCTGTTCTTCAGCCAATAGACATCAAATGGTTTGGTGCCGGTAACCTTGGCATCAAAACGGGCCAACTGTCCAGTTGCAACGTTGGTACTTTGAATGGTCTGGACAAAGCTTGGTGGTGAAATTCCACCCTTGCCAGCACGACGTCTCTCTTCCACAACTAAGTTGGCACTGCACTTGGCAGTTCCGCCACGATTCGAAGCAATACAAGAAAACACAGCCGAGTCCTCAACAAATACTTGACGAATAATCAGGACTGACTTAGATCCGAAAGTGTGAATCTGCAAATCTTTAGAATTCTGAATGGGGAAGCTTTCGCGATACCATTTGATTGTTGGCATAGGTTCTCCATCGAATTCAACTTCGAACTTAGCCTGTTCGTTTTCGAAGGCACGGCATGGCTGAATCTTTTTGGTGAAGATTGGAGGCTTAGCTGGTTGGACAGGCCCTTCTACGACACGTTCTTGAATTGTGCCCTTGTGTTCGACTTCAGTAGTTTCGGTAGCAGTTATTTTTCGGGTAATCTCCAGATCACCCACCACCTGTTTCTGGACCTGCTTCTGCTTATTCATATGAACTTCGCGACCATGTACTGATGACTCGGATGGTTCCACAGATCCCTTCTTCTGGATTTTTTGAGTAGTGGAGGTCTTTTGTTGGTCCAAACTTTCCGATTTTTCTCTGTAAGTCAAATTGAAATGTTAAAAATATTTTCATTAGCTTCAGGGATTTTTTTTAAAGAAATACTTACAAACTCTCTTCATAATTCTGTGCCATGCCCTTTGTGGCTGAGGTAGCAACAATCTTTTGTCCAGGAATTGCAAATTGATGATGATCTTCTCGCAGCTTGGTCTCCTTTAGCAATTGTTCGTTTTCGAGTTCTTGCAATTTGCTGTAGTAGTCTTCGTTCTTCTTAGACTTGACAGTCTTTTGCCATGCAGGCACTTCTGGCTTGATAATCTTTTGCTTAAGGTGCTCAACACCCTTCAAATTGGCACCATTCTGCTCAGCCAAATATTGTTTACGTTCATCAAACATCTTTTCAAGCTCGTTTTCTTGACGTTCTTTTTGGTAAATTGATAGTTCTTGATCATACCAAGCTAAAGAGATAGAAGTTGGTTTGTGAGTTTTCGAATATTCAAAAATTAAAAAAAATATCTTTTTGAAGGAGGTAAGCAATTTTTTTTTGAAAAATTTAAATCCACACTAAAGCATTTATTTGTTAGATTTTAAATTAAAAAAAAACGAAAGGGTTAGTAAAGCACTTCTTAATGAAAAAGTAGGCAATCCTTTTTTTATTTTGTCATTTGGGTTAAAAAAAGCTCCTCTTTTTGGTAACCAGAACACAAAGGAATAATCAAATAATATTTTGAAAATATTAGTTAAGATATTGAGTAGAAAAAAAATAGAAACTTTTTCCAGAAATTTAAATACTGGCACACACTTGGGGTTTCGTCCTTGAAGACCTTAAAAACTAAATTTAAAGAAGACGTTTTTTAGTACAGTACATTTTAGTGCAAACTGATTTCAAATAGATGGGTGTAGAAAAAGTTTATTAAAACAATTTCCTGTATTTCTGGGGAGATGGGGCTTCTAAAAACTTCGACGGGTACTTTTTCTCTGCGCTGTTGAATTTTTAGGAAAATATACAATTTGTGTACTAAAAGCTGTTTGAAACAACTACTATAGGATTTTTGATATCACCTGCCACTTCAAAAAAAAAAACTATTTTAAAAACATGAATAAGTCTCAAAATAGCTTTTTAAATAAAAAAAAGAGCTTTAAAGCTTTAAGAGCATTTTCAATTGTTTATTTAATGTACAACGCTATGAACGATGTTAAAATCACAATTGTATTTGTAAAGGTTTCTTGTTGATTTGTTGTATACATATGTATCTTAGAGTAGAAAGTCAAAAGCTCTACACAACTTTTATTTTCTGTAGAAATGTTTAAAGTTACAGCGGAAACCATATCTGAAGCCCCGCAGTGTAAGTTGATGAGCATTATATAGTAAAAAAAAAGCTTTGTGCACAAAAGATCGGTTTTATTTTTCAAGCAAAAAGCTGTTTTTGAAGATAGAAATTTCTGTTGTAATTTTATATGAAGCTTTTTAAATGTAAAATAGATTTTTAAGGAACATACATAGAAGCTTTTGAGAGAGTAAACAAATAGAAAGAGCTTTTAACTAAAGCATATGCACAGAGAGCGAAGTAAGAGCTTTATGTGGTAAAAACGCAATACTAACAGACTACTTCTATCAAAAAATAAAAATACAGTTAAACACAATTTATTATACAAATTAACTACCTTAATAATAACATTTATACACATTACACATATTTACACCATACTACCAAGATTTCTGATATAATTTCGAACGCTCATCCATAGAAAGCGTTTTTGGTATTTACACGAGTATGTAGTTACTTCTTCTTCGCTGGTTTGATTTACAGGAACGCCAACGTTGATAAGCATGTTGATAGGATTCCAATATTTTCATTTTTATATTGTGGGGTATTAAAGGATTTAGGGGGAAGGATATTATAGCTTGTGTAAGTGTGTTAAATGTTTTATTTTGTAAGAGCGTATAGGTATTTACATTATTAGTGTTGGATTTTATTAAAAAAAATTGATTAAAAAAATGTTTATGTTTTTTTTTTGTTTGAAATTGTATATATGCATTTATGTTAAAAAAAATATATATATATATTTACAAAATTGTTTTAGTTTTTTCTAGTGTGAAATAAGCTGCTGAAAATGTTTGTAATAGCTTTTTTTAGTGTTTTTGTGGACTTACGTCTGGGTGAATTCTTCAAAATACTACGATAGTCATCGGAACGTGCAATAACTTTAAGTTCGGTTGTAGCTACTGCTTCGCCTATTGAGTTGCGAGCAATCACTTCTACTTTTCCAGTGTCGTATTGTCGTGTTTTTGGAATATCCAAATGGAACATTCCATCGTTTGTAAGCTTGTAACGAGATCCCTATAGGTATGAACAAAAAAATGTTTTTTTTTTTTAAATAAACATATTCAATGAAAATAACAATTAAATATTGAAAGCTACTTTTAATTTTGTTGGTTTTGTGCTTTAAGATTGAATGGCTTAAATAAAGCTTCTAAAGCTTTCTCAACATTTTCCGAAAGGAAAGCTTTTTTTGATCTTAGAAGACTGTAAATTGTAATTCTTTTCCTCTTCGTTTTTACGAAATTTTTTTTTGTTTTTGAAAAGTTTATATACTGGGTTCCCGGTTTTCCAGCGACGGTTGCCGTATTTAAGTTTTCGAATGCCAATTTTTTTTTTGAATGCTTAACTTACATGCACAACTGTGTGTCCATTGATGAGCCACATGACTCTTGGCCGTGGATGTCCCGTAACACGTACACAGAATCTCGCGCATTCGCCCTCTTCTACAGTTTGTGGTTCAAGTTTGCTAACAAATGTTGGTGCACATCTTGGTTTTTCATCTACATCAGGCTCGTCGGGGACACTACACAAAAAGCAAGTATTTTAGTTTAAGTTTTCATTATTATTTTTATTTTTTTTTTAAATACTTACACTTGCCATGATGCTTCCATCTCTCTAATTCTTTCAATGCTGTTCATGTAGCTCGGTACTTGTGAATCGTACACAATTCCTGGCTTACCAGTCGTCTTTATCATAGCCCTGGTCTCATCCATCCCGTATAAATTGGTAGCTCGGCAAACATATTCACCACTGTCTTCTGGGTATACCCATCCGAAGTTCATAGCAACGTACCCAAAGTCATATATCGGCATGAATCTGTTCTCTGTAAAAAAGGTCTTCTTAATCAAGGGTCTCCTTTGCCAATTACATTTTTACTTACTATGTAACAATGGTTTGCCATTGAAGAACCATTCAACTTTCATATTTGGATCACCGACGGGAGCCAATTGGCATTCAAATTTGGTAGATTGCATTTCCACCAACTTGGTTTGTTCCTTGATTTGTGTAACGAACCTTGGTGGTTGCTTGCGATCAGGATCGAACAGATCATCTTCTGTAAGATGTACTTCGGATGTATACCTCTTGATGGCTGCTTCCATTTGAGTGATGGTTTCATTGCGTTTCATGCCCCTTGGTACCTGGTTCTGGAGGACAATCGATGGTTGTTCTAAAAAAATTAAAAAAAAAAATTATCCATGTTCAGATAGAACGGAAATATATTCCTTACGTTTGCATGATATTTTTGCAACAGTCCTGTCTTCGCCAAAGTCGTTAACGGCACGACAGACATACTCGCCAGAGTCTTCAGAATAAACGTACAGTATGTCCAAAGACACAAAGCCCATATCATGAACTGTTCGGAAACGATGTCCAATAGGGATCATTTTACCATTATGGTACCATTCGATACGTAGTTTTGGATCTTCTTTGGGCTCAACTTGGCACTCAAAACGAATAGCTTCAGCTTCCTCAGCCATGACTGAGGCAATCTCCGTAATGAATCTTGGCGGTCCAAATGATTGTTCGACCGGTTTCGGCTCTTCAATAATGCGTCCACGTTCGAGTTCTTTCAATTTCTCAGCAGTCATGCTGTCTGGCAGTTGTGAGTCGTAAACAATATTGCTCTTGCCTTTGCATGTTACCTTTGCAACAGTCTGGGCAGTTCCCCACTTGTTTGTGGCCCGGCAGATATATTCGCCAGAATCTCGTGCATAGATGTAATCCATGTCCAATGCAATGAATCCAAAGTCATTCAACATATGAACCCTAGAGCCAGTGGCCAAGGAACGTCCGTTGAAGAACCAGTCGATTCTCATTGTCGGATCACCAACAGGTTCGACCTTGCAATCAAAGTGAATTGGTCCACCTTCTTGTACATCTAGATTGTCCTTGATTTGTTCGGTGAACTTTGGAGGATTTGGTTGTTCTTCATCGATGAAGATTTCCTCGCGCTTGTGAAGACTCTCTTCCAGTTTCTGCAGACTTTCGGTACCGCTGCGGAAGTTCGATGGCAGTTGTGGTTCCATTATGATTCCCTGGCGACCACGCACTTGCAACTTACATGAGACCGAAGCCTCGCCGTGCTTATTGGTTGCTTTGCAGGTGTACAAGCCAGAATCTCGTTGGTAGCATCCAGCGATTTCAAGGATAACAAATCCAAAGTCATTGATTGTCTTGATGCGGGAACCAGCCCACAATGCTTTGCCATTGTGGAACCATTCAACGCGCATACTTTGATCGTTAATTGGTTGTAAACGGCACTCGAAGTGAGCCAACGAGTTCTCAGTGATGACCATATCGAAAGGTGTTGTAATGAACTCTGGTGGCTTGCCCGAGTCATCTTCCTGAACGAATTCATTTCGTCCAACACCAAGTCCCTCAAGTTCAGCAATTCGGTCGATAGTGCCTTCCATGCCCTTTGGCAGTTGAGATTCCATGATGATACTACGTTTGCCTTGGATCTTCATGGTAGCAGTTGTGACTGCTTCACCGTATTCGTTGATGGCACGGCATGAATATTCACCAGAATCTTCAGGATACACTGGTGAGATTTCGAGAATAACAAATCCAAAGTCGCAGAATGTACGGAAGCGAGATCCAGCTCGCAATGGTTTGCCATTCCAGTACCATTCGACCTTAAGCTTGGGATCATTGGTTGGTGTCAGACGGGCTTCAAAGTGGGCGTTTTCTCCTTCACGCAAGTTGTCAATATTCGAAAGAGGAACAGTGAACACAGGTGCTTTTCCGCGTGTTTCCTCGACTGTCTCATCACGGGAACGGACCATGGAGTATTCCAAGTTTTGGATCTTTTCCAAGCCTCCCTCCATGCCCTAGAAGAAAATTAAAAAAAAAATTAGCTTACTACACAGAAAGTCTTAATTTAAAAATACTTACTCGCGGCAGTTGCGAGTCCAGGATTAAGCTAGCCTTTGATGAGCACTTAAGTGTCGCCCTGGTGACGTCCTCGCCGTACTTGTTGTAAGCACGACACTCGTATACTCCGGAGTTCTCTTCATAGCAGTAGAGTATGTCCAGAATAACAATACCAAAATCGTGGAACGTCCTAAACCTGTGTCCATGTGGCAGTTTCTTGCCATTGAAGTACCATTCAACAACGAGTTCTGGATCGGTAATTGGTGTGAGTCGAGCTTCAAAGTGAGCACTCTGTCCTTCAACTAATTTGACAGCATCAGAAATTTGAGTAATGAACTTTGGTGGTTCTCCCGTTGGTGTTGTTGGGCCATGTTGATCACCCAAATCTGGGCATTCCAATTCACGGATTCTTTGCAGAGAATCCGGTTGAAGTGTGTCCGAGAAGACGCCACCGCGTCCACGGCAATTGAGTGTAGCACGAGTGAAGTCCTCGCCGTATTTGTTCCAAGCACGGCAAACATACTCACCGCTATCGTGATCTTGTAGGTAAGCAATGTCCAAAAGAACATATCCGAAGTCTGAGACAGGCTTAATGCGGTTTGAGTGACGCAACAGCTTACCATTGTGATACCATTCTACCTTGAGTTCTGGATCATTAACTGGGATCAATGTGCATTCAAAGTGAGCCGATTGTCCATCCTTGAGACCTTCCAGGCTCTTGATGTGCGAGGTGAATCTTGGTTTTTGACCCTTTGGTTTGTCAACGCATTCCAATTCCACATGAATCTCGGCTGTTCCCCATTTGTTGGTAGCACGGCAGGTGTAGGTGCCAGAATCTTCGATCTTAGTACCCAAAACTTCTAGGGCAACCATGCCAAATGCGTAGATTGTGCGGAAGCGATGTCCAGCTTCAAGTACTTTTCCATTGTAGAACCATTCAATGACCATGGTCTGGTCTCCAGTGGGAACCAAGTTAGCCTCGAAATGAGCGATTTCTCCCTCACCAATATCCTTAATTGCTATAAACTCTGTTGTAAACCGAGGAGCTTGACCGGCTTCTGGTGACTCTGGCTTAGTTCCGTCCTTACGCAATGACTCTTCGAGGTCTTGAATCTGTTCTAGACCTTCTGCGCCCTTTGGATGCTGAGTCTTTTCAATGATACTTTCCTTGCTGCTGCAGAAGATGGTTGTCTGGGTGAATGCTTCACCAGACCTATTGTATGCCTTGCAAGTATACATGCCTTGGTCGCGTTCGTAGACCTCAATGAGGTCCAATGTAACAAATCCAAATTCACTTGTCATCTTAAATCTCGAGCCATGTTGTAAGAGTTTGCCATTAAAGTACCATTCGATGAATAGATTTGGATCTTCTTTTGGTTCAACATTACCCTCCAAATGGAGCGGTTGTCCCTCTGACAACTTGAACTCTGGACTGAGTGGAACGGTCCAAACTGGTGCTGGATAAACTGTGTCGGGCTTAGCATCCTTTGGCTTGCTTCTATTTGCAACAGCTTCTTCAGTTTCTTGAACAGCTTGAAGACCAGCCGGTCCTTGAGGATGTTGAGTTTCAAAGAACATGTTCTTACCGCTGGTGCATTTAAGTGTTCCCGAAGTGGTAGCTGATCCTTTGCTGTTGGTGGCCTTGCAGGTGTAGATTCCGCTGTTTTCGGCATAGCAGCTGGTTAAATCCAAAGCACAGTAACCAAAGTCATAGATGCTCTTGAACTTGGCTGCAGCTGGCAATGGGTTTCCATTATAGAACCACTCAATGCCCATGGTTGGATCACGAGCTGGTTCCACATTACATTCGAAACGAACACTTTCATTCTCCTTGCACTCGATATTGTTCAAGTGAGTAATAAAGACTGGAGATTCGTAGACCGGTTCAGGAGCTGCAGGACGTCCTTCCTTGGGTGCTTCGAGGGCGTCAATTCGTGGCAGTGATTCTGGGTGAAGAGTATCAGCCATCAACCAATGGCGGTCTTCGACCTTAAGTGACGAAGTAGATACGGCCTCCCCAATCAAATTGGTAGCTTTGCAGGTGTAAATTCCAGAATCATCTGCTCGAAGTCCATTGATTGACAAATTAACTAAACCGAAATCAAAAGTGCTGCGAATCCGAGCACCGGTGGTCAGGGTAATGCCGTTCTTGAACCACTCAATTCTAAGGTTAGGATCAGCTCTGGGCTCAACTTGAGCCTCCAAGCGAACGTGTTGGCCCTCGGATAGCTTGTCAAAGCTCTGCAAATGTGTTGTAAAGACCGGGGCCTGTTGTGGCGAGGTATCAACAAACATTTCTGGAACGCGATTCATTGCGGCTTCCTTCAAACGGATTGCCTCCCAAGACTCTGGGATCAAAGGCTCTCCGGCAATGGATGACTTTGTCTTTACCTTCATGCCAGTTGAGGATACAGCATCACCAGCAGCATTGTAAGCCCTGCACATGTACATTCCAGAATCCTCCTTAACCACAGAGTTAATGTCCAAAGTGACGAATCCAAAGTCATGGGTGGTGCGCAGACGTGATCCCATCTGGAGTTCAACTCCGTTAACGTACCATTCGAAACGTAAAGTTGGATCCCCAACTGGAACGACACGAGCTTCAAAGTGAGCATGTTGTCCTTCCCAGAGCTCTGATGGTCCTGTAAGCAACTGTGTGAAAATAGGCTTTTCGAACATACGCTCTGGTTCTTCTGGCTTGGGAGCAGATGGTGTCTCAAGTTGGTGAATGCGTCCGATACTTTCCGGATGCTGGGTGTCCATTTGGATACTAGCCTCAGCGACAACACGCATAGACGCAGTGGTGACGGCTTCTCCAAGTGGATTGACGGCACGGCACATGTACACACCTTCGTCTTCCTTGCGGATGTGGGAAATGTCCAGAGAAACAAATCCGAAATCGTGTTGTTTGGTGATACGGGAACTGTCCTCGATGAGTTTCTCGTTCCGATACCATTCCACTTTAAGATTTGGATCGCCCACCGGAATGAGGCGAGCTTCAAAGTGAGCTGTCTGGGCTTCATTAATGCGATCGATATTCTGAAGGGGCTGAGTGAAAACTGGGCGCTGTCGAGTTGCTGGCCCGTCAACTTCTGGTCTTTGGAAGGGAGCATTCGACTCAAGTTGCCGAATTTTCTCAAGACCCTCAGGGTGTTGTGTTTCTGAAATGATGCCGCCAAACGGAATCACACGTAAGTTCGTTGAAGAAGTGCACTGTCCTAAAGTATTGACAGCACGCACTGAGTATTCACCGGCGTCTTCGGCAACTGCATGGGAAATATCTAAAGCAACATACCCAAAGTCGAAAGTGATATGGAAGCGAGAGGCCGACGGTAAGGGCTTGCCATTGTGATAGAACTCAATACGGAGATTGGGATCATGCATTGGTTGAACTTGAGCTTCAAAGTGAGCGGTCTTGCCCTCGTAAATTTCGGTGTTGCCTCGTAGTTCGACTGTAAAGTGAGGTGGACTAATTGGAAGATCATCGATATCTTGTCGGCTTGGAGCGGCCTTTGCTTCAAGTTTTTGGATCTTCTCAAGGGCATCAGGATGTTGTGTGTCCAAGATCATGCTGCGACGGTTGAGAACACGAACGTTGCAAGTATTCATAGCTTCGCCGAGAAGATTACTAGCCTTGCACATATAGGTACCAGTATCTTCCCCATAAACGTAGAGTATGTCTAAGGCAACATAACCAAAGTCATGTGTTGTCCGGAAGCGATGGCCTACGGCAATGGCCTTTCCGTTGCAGAACCACTCGATTTTTAAGTTGGGATCATTGATCGGCTCTACGCGGCACTCTAAATGTGCGTGCTCTCCTTCCTTGAGATGTTCCAGACTGGTAAGTGGTGTCAAGAAGACTGGCTTCTGACCCTTCTCCTCGATTACTTGAGCCTTTGGTCTTTCATAATTCTCTAGCTGGCGAATCTTCTCTAAACGCTGCTCGTCCATTGTGTCAAGCACTAAAGTGGCGTTTGCTATACAAAAAAAAAACAAATTGGTTAGGATTTCATCTGGAACTATAGAAAACGTATGAAAACTTACCTGTGACGTTTACAGCACTAGTCGTAACAGCCTCACCGACAGCGTTCTTAGCCTTGCACATGTAAGTGCCAGTGTCTTCGGCATGAGCGTATAATATGTCTAATGCAACAAATCCAAAGTCGTATGTGGTCTTGAAACGATGGCCAGTTTGGATGGGTATACCGTTGCAGTACCATTCAACTTTCATGGTAGGATCATTAACGGGAGTTAGAGTAGCTTCCAAATGAACTGGTCTGCCTTCAGCGACATTGGCGTTACGTAGAGGTCTTCCGAATTGTGGCCTCTCAGCCATGTATACGTCTTCGTCTTCCTTACGCTGGAAACGTGTATCATCCTCAAGGTATTGTATCTTCTCAAGGGCACCTTCATGTTGGGTTTCACGAATGATTGAAGATCTAGTCTGAACATTTAGATTGATGGACGAGCTTGCGGTTCCCAGATTATTGGTAACGCGGCAGGTATATTCCCCGCTGTCATCAGCATAGACAGTCAGGACGTCCAAAGCTGCGAAACCAAAATCATAGGTGTTTCGGAAACGGTGACCAGTTGTTAGTGGTTTTCCATTGTGGAACCATTCTACTTTAAGATTCGGATCTGGGTATGGTTCTATGCGACACTCGTAGTGAGCGCTTTGGCCTTCAACCAAATTGGTTGGACCGATCAAACGGGTAATAAATCTTGGTGGCTGGGTAACCTCAATCTCTTCCTCTTCGCGGCGTGTATATTTTGTATGGTCTTCCAATTGATGGATCTTGTGCATGGCAGCTTCGTTCTGAGTCTCCATTTGGAGAGCGGCCTTCGATTGGACAATCAATGTGGCTGAAGTGACTGCTTGGCCGAGTTCATTTACAGCTCGGCATGTGTAGGTGCCAGAATCCTCAGGGTTAACGTATTTCATGTTCAGAGCAACGTATCCAAAATCGTGCATTGTTGTTACACGGTTTGAAGCCTCAATTGGTTGTCCATTGTGCAACCATTCGACTGTCAAATGGGGATCTCCAACAGGAATTAAACGAGCTTCAAAGTGAACCGCTTGATTCTCTGCTACTCGAACATCTCTAACGGGCAATGTGAATACCGGAGCTTGAGTAATGACTTCTTCTTGAGTACTCATCTTTTGACGTTTGGCAGATTCTTCAAGATACTGCAGACGGTGCAGGGCACCTTCATGTTGGGATTCCATGTAAATAGACTTCTTAGTGTGTACCAGGGCGATTGCAGATGTAACAGCTTCCCCGATAGCGTTGTAGGCACGGCAGGTGTATGTACCGGCATCTTCAGGCAGACATGACATAATGTCAAGTGCGACGAACCCAAAGTTGTTAGTCTCGGTGAAGCGAGATCCCGACTTGAGAGGAACGTTGTTGTGATACCACTCTACCTTCATTGTGGGGTCAGAGACAGGAATCAATCGGCACTCAAAGTGAGCACGTTGGTTCTCCTTGATGTCGATGTTCTTCAAGGAAGTTGTAAAGACTGGAGCTTGCTTGGTGGTCTCGTCGATTTCTTCATGGCGACGGTACTTTGACTTATCTTCCAAGTAGTGTATTTGCTCCAGACCGGCTTCGTTCTGCGTGACAGTGACAATTTGTTCACTGCTGCGACAGATTAACTCACATCGAGTCTCATCGCTGCCCACAAGATTCTGAGCACGGCAAGTGTAAACACCTGAATCTTCAGCAATCAGATCGACGATGTCAAGGGCAACATATCCAAAATCATGAATTGGTCTGAAACGATGACCAATAGTGATAGGCCTTCCATTCTTGTACCATTCTACCTTCAAATTAGGGTCGGTAACTGGCTCTATTTTGCACTCAAAGTGAGCATGTGCTCCTTCACGCATATTGCCAATGTTCTTCGGGTGGGTGAGAAAACGGGGACGAATGTTGATGGTTTCATCAATGTATTCTGAGCGCTTGTATCTGGAGGCATCTTCCAAGTATTGAATCTTCTGTAGACCCGATGCATTTTGGGTGTCTAGCACAAGATCTTTCTTCGCAATAATGCGGACGGAACATGATGTTACAGCTTCGCCGAGTTGATTGCGAGCTTGACAGGTGTAAACTCCAGAATCGATGGCGTATACTCCCAAAAGGTCCAACGCAACGTAGTCAAACTCATAGGCGGGCCTAAACCGATGGCCAGTCTTCACAGGCTGGCCATTTACGAACCAATCTACGTGCATGGTTGGATCGCCGACTGGTTGTAAACGGCACTCAAGATGCACGTTTGTTCCTTCCATTGTCTCGATGTTATGCAATGGGCGAGTGAATTGGGGTGCTTGCATGACCGTGATCTCCTCGGTCACTTGGTGACGGCGACGAGATGCATCCTCCAATAGTTGGATTTGTTCCAAAGACATTTCATTTTGAGTCTCAGTGACAACGTCAGACCGGTCAATGATTCGAACGCAAGCTGAAGTATGGGCCGAACCAAGGTGGTTGGTAGCACGACAGGTGTACTCTCCTGAATCAGCTGCGATGGTCTGAACAATGTCCAAAGCAACAAATCCGAAGTCATAGTAAGTCCTGAATCTCGATCCAACAGTGATGGGGCGGCCATTTTGGAACCATTCAACCCTCATTGTTGGATCACCCATGGGTTCAAGACGGCACTCCAAGTGAATGTTCTTGCCTTCGTGCATAGGTTTTGGATCAGAAAGTGGTTGGACGAAGATGGGTTTCGATTTAGAGATTTCCTCAATGTCATATTGGGGCTCAACAAACTTCGGACCCTCTAGGTGACGAGTTTTTTCAACCAAGCCACGATGCATGCTAGATGTGTCAATACTGGAACGAGCTGTAATGATACACATAAGGGCTTACTTAAGATTCAAAAAAACAAAACCTCAATTTTAAACTTACTTTCAACTACCATCGTTGCCGACAACTGAGCTTCACCTAGCTTATTTCTGGCCACCACAGTGTAGACACCGGCATCATCTGCACGCACAGCCGAAATATCCAAAGCGACATATCCAAAGTCATAGTAAGTTTGTATACGATTGGCCGCAGTGATGGCCTTTCCATTATGATACCATTCGATTTTCATGGACAAATCGGATTGGGGCTCAACGCGTGCTTCAAAATGAGCGCGTTGGCCTTCCAAAATCTTGTTGGTGCCCTTCATTGGGCCCAAGAAACGAGGAATCTGTGTGACTTTAGTCTCCTCCTCGACGCTGCGAGCGTATTTCGATGAGTCTTCCAGGTGTTGAATCTTCTGCATACCACCTGGGTGTTGAGAATCGGACACAATGGCCTTCTTCGATAGAACGGTCAAATTAGCCGATGTCGTTGCCTGTCCAAGTGAATTGTAGGCTCTGCAAGTGTAAACGCCAGCATCATAGATTGTAAGTTGCTTGATGGTCAGAGCAACATAGCCAAAGTTAAAGAATGTCGTGCTTCTTGAGCTTGCCTCAAGAGGGCGTCCATCCTTCAACCATTCCACACGCATGGTAGAATCTCCAACTGGTTCTAAGCGGGCTTCGAAATGAGCATATGCTCCCTCCCGCATATCTACTTGATCTTTGATTGGAGTCTTGAAGACTGGAGGTCCGGTTGGCTCTGGTACTTCATGAACATACTTCTTGTGCTGAGACTTCTGATATTGTTCCAACTCCTCGACCTTTTCGATGTAACGCTGTTGTTCGGGAATTCCCAAATCAGCAGTTACTTGACTTCTCGAGATGACGCGTATAGTTGAGGTACTGATGGCTTCGCCAACCCTATTGACAGCCCGAACTGTATACGAACCAGCATCTTCAGCCCGTAGGTGCATGATGTTAAGGGAGACGTAGCCGAAGTTGAAGATTGCAGTGATTCGCGAACTGGCTGTAATCGGGCGGCCATCCTTGTACCACTCAACACGCATATTTGGGTCATTGACTGGAGTGAGTTGGGCCTCAAAATGAATGTTCTTACCTTCTTCGAATTCGCCCAAGTCGTACAGAGGTTTTATGAAAGCTGGCTTTTGATTCATTAGCTCTTCGGTGCTTTCTTGGCGAGAATATTTTGAATAGTCTTCCAGTTGACTGATGTATTGCAAGCTGCTTGGGTGTTGTGACCTCTGTTCGATTGAAGGACGTTGCACAATTGTTAAAACGGCACGAGATTCTGCCATTCCAGTGGCATTGGTGACACGGCACATGTATTCACCGCTGTCCTGCTCGATGATTGTAAGCAAATCCAAAGCGATGAATCCAAATTTGAAGACTGATGTGGCACGGGAACCTAAGATAAGATGAAGGGTTTTAAGAAAATCGTTAAGGAATAATGATAGGTCTTGACATACTTGCAGCAAGTGGTCTTCCATTGAGGAACCACTCAACGACCATTGAAGGATCACCTACTGGTTCGATGCGAGCTTCCATATGGACGCGTCCTCCTTCGGTCTGTTGAACATTTTGAAGTGGTATGATGAATTGCGGGGGTGGATACACACGGTCCTCCTCGCCGGGACGCAAGTGAGGCTTGGCGCGCTCCACATGGCGCAAATAAATGATTTCTGGCCCAGGAACAGGTCTGTAAATAACATACAAAATTTAAGCACTGTGTCACATATTTTTTTTTGTTGAAAACTTACTCTGGTTCGATAATTTTAGTGGGCCTTGGTAACTGTAGACGTCTTTGTTCTTGGGGCTGATCTCTGGGAGTTTCTAATACATAGAGTCTGGCACGATTAGCCGTCGATCCTGCAACATTTTGTGCAGTGCACTGGTACCAACCAGCATCAGCTGGAGTGGCACGTGGTAGTTCCAAGCATGTAGCTCCGCCATCAATGCCAACGAAACGGTCTTGTGTCGAACTAATTTGAACGCCGTCCTTCTGCCATGTAATCCTTGGCACTGGTGTTCCGATAGCATTAGCACTGAGGGCAACGGGTTCTCCTTCACGTACCGTGATTGTTTGGAAACGCTGAACGAATTGTGGTGCCACAACTTGTTCCTTCTCGAGCACATTTAACTGAGCCTCTATACCAGTTTCGCCGGCTTTGTTTCGAGCCAGGCATTGAACTGCACCACCGTCATAACGGCTTACGTTAGTGATCATCAGCGAGTGGCTGCCGGATTCGTTTACCAATATCTTGTGAGTGGCGTCATCGTTGATTATCTGGCCATTGATGAACCAGTAGACTTCAGGATAAGGATTTCCAGTCACGCGGCAGTCGAACCGAGTCATTCGGCCTTCGGTGGCTTCACGGTCGGTGAAGGCCCTTACGAATTGCGGAGGCAAAGCCTTACCAGCTTCTAACTGTTCAGCCATGTTGTCAACTGGTTTTGGTTCATGCGATGATTCAGTTGCTGGCTCAACGGCCAACACGGCAGACGAGACTACACAACCTTGAATATTTTCCACCAACAAAGTGTAGTGGCCGGCATCTTGAAGGTTGGCGTTCTTTACGCGCAGTGTTGCCATATTGCTAGAGTACGAGATCTCGTGCTTGTTGGATGGCATAATACGTTGACCATTGCGGAACCAAGTCAACCTTGGCTTAGGATTGGACCCAACTTTGGCAGTGAACACGGCATCGGATCCCTCAACGAGCTTTGAGTTGCGTGGCTTGGTATTGACCTGCGGTGCGAAAGCAGGTCCAAGCGCACGATCAACTTCAGTTGATAGATGGAAGTCGGACTCGTACTGTGTTCGTCGGGTAATCGATTCTCGGAACGAGACTTCCCGCAGTAGTCTATATTCGAAAGTATCCACACGGAACTCCTCTTCGATAGATGTGAACGAGTAGCCATTGGTGTACATGGACTTATCATGGGTTTGAATTGGCTGCAACACTGGCATTGGCATACCTTCGGGTTGAATAAAAACTGAGCAGATAGCTTCACCATATTGATTGCGGGCACTGCATGTGTATTCACCCTCATCGCCGGGCCCAATTTGATTGATTAGCAGTGACACTTCTCCAGTGACCTCGTTATAGTTCATCCGATACTTTTGAGACTCCAGAAGTGGTGCGCCCTTCCGGGTCCAAGTAACAAATGGCTTTGGATTGCCACGGAGCTTGCCTTCGAACATTGCATTGCCGCCCTGAGCAAAACGGGCATTGCGGAAGATCTGTTCGAAGACTGGCGGTGAAATGTCACCTTGGGCATAGACGTGTGTCAGTGATGGTAGCATCTGCTGTTGCATGATCGTTGCGCCACCATGTTGCTGAACTGAAATTAGAAAAAAAAATTAAAATGGTTATTGAAATACTACTTGTTGCGTTTAAAAGAAATACAATTTAAATTAACAAAGAAATCAGGTTTCTATTTTTCTTGTACCTAAGTTTTTAAAGGTGAGTTTCTTTTAATTAAAAAAAAATATTATATAAATTTTAGTTTTGTTCATGAAAAGAAAAGAATTTTAATTTTAATGAGTTAATTAAAATATGTATTTTCGAAACAATAAGCAAGCATGAGTGCGCAATATGTGGAAATTGCTTTTTGAAGACTTGATGCCTGTCAGCAATTTGGGCAGATGTTGAAATAAGATGTCAACGATAAATGTTCGTGTGAAAAAATCCTATTAAAGTGATTGTTCTTAGTTTACAGTATTGCCATTTGCGAAAATATACCTTACTCCCCTAAGGAAGTTTTGAATTTGAAAAAAAAATGGTGATTACGAGAAAAGTTGGCCCTAGATTTCAGTCTATCCGTCTGTCTGTAGTTCGATTTACATTGCATTTTACAGAAACATTAACAGTTGAAGATTTTTTCAAAGCATTTCAGAGGAAAACTGAAATTGAATTAGCCATACAGCCGATATGAAATAGATTTGTCTCGAAAACGGCTGTAAAGAATTTCATTACTTAATTCTGTGTAGGACTCCAGGTTTGCAACTCATGGTCTACATTTGTTCTACATTTTGGTGACGAAATTGTTTAACATTAAATGTTATTGACGGTACTTCCCATTGAACGATTTTTTTGATTTTCAAAGTTTTCTTTGAGTTGATTAACCGATTTCATAATTCTTTAAATGTTCAAAATGGCGTTTTTTGCTTTTAAATATTGAATATGTACTTAGAAAACGGGTAGTTTATTTTTTTCGAAAGTTTGTGTGCAACAACTAAAAAAATAAAATGCACGACTGAATTTTACTTGCTTTTATATTCGATCATATCGTATGCAAATAATATATTTTTAAAGTAGTTTTTTTAAAATAATTTTTGTAATTTTTACTTGCGATATAGGTAGGTACTATGGGGGAAGTTTTGGCATTTGGAAAAAAATCGAACTCGAGATTTTGATCAAACTTGACATTCCGATGATAGAGAACACCAAAAAAATGGGTCCCGCAATTCCGTCTGTCTGCTGTATGTCTGTACGTTGCGTTTTAGGTGACTATCTAAAATAGATTTTTGAATAATTTTTGGAGGCCCAAAACTAATGGTACGGCTCTAACGATTTTGGCTTAACATTTTGGTTAAAATAATTTTTAACAAATTTTGTTATTAACGGTACCTAACATACAACAATTCTTTGATTTCGGACTTTCTCATAAGGGCTCAATGGATTTCGATTAAAATTTTTACCGGAGGTCTTTTGAATTCTAAATAATACTGCATAACAAAACGTTTGAAAAATATTTTTTTTTTTTTTGAAAATTCAAATTTCCGAGATTCAGTTTTGAAATTTATATTATTAAGAGCCGAGACTGTTAGTTGCCAAAGGAATCAACTTACTTGACTGTTCAACAACCGGATAACAACATCGAATATTTGAATCAAGTAAAAGCATTCTAGAGAATAATTTAATTTGAATGTCACTTTTATTTCGAGTATCGAACTTTTCATCGAAATTTAATTTTTGTTTAACGTTTATTTCAAAGCAATAATATTTTTCAAAGTGTTTTTGACATCGAAAATAGCTATTTATTTTAATACTAAATATTAAAATATTTTTTAGAAAAAAACTTCCGAAATGTTGTTTTTAAAAAAAATTAAGTAAAAAGGACAAAACAATTGAGCTTTTTCTATCTTGTGATTAAGAACATAGATTAAGTAAGAGCAAGTACGTGCGATCCAGTGGTGCATTTTATTTTATATACAAAGCATTTATTAATACTAGAAGACCGAGCCCTCGAAATTCGAGTGCCAATTTATTTATTTAATTCAAAATCATTCAATATAAGAAAGAGAATTCATGATTTTTTTAAATTGTTGAATGGAATGAGAAGAACCTAATAATCACTCAATAGTTAATGGTACACAAACTTTCAAACCTATACACATTTTTGACACATTAACAATTTGTGTACAACAATAAATGTTCCTGGTTCTTACTTTTGCACCTTTCATTATTTCCATGCTAAACCAAAATACGTACATTCAAAACAATAGTGACGCCTTAAAAAAATTCAAGAAATATCAAAATAATCCAAAACAATGAATTTATTATAGATGGGCACGCTTCACACACCTCGTATTTTCACCACACTTTACCTCTTATGAAATGCCACCACATATGAAATAAATAATGATTGTTTTAATTTGTATAAATTCAATTATATTAACTTCGACAATAAAACTTAATTATTTTCTAAATTTATTGTGACGGTCTTTGTTCAAGTTGTACATAAGTTTTTCTTAGAAATTAAATATTTATTTACAATTTTCAACCACTTTACTGTACTCAAAAACTATTCACCATCCTAGTATTGCCCAGAACTAACACAATTCAATAAATAAGTATGAAACGAACACTCAAGAGTTTGCAATTTCTAATTCCTTTTATACATTTCATTAAATTATCCAATGCACAAACCATTTTCTTTTTTCAGCAACAGATGTCGCTAGTGTAGGTGTGTATTTTTTTGCATTAGATTTAGCAAATTAATAGAAAATTGATTTTTTTTGTCAAAAAATCCCCAAAAAATATTTTGCGAAAATGTTGGTATGCAGTCATTAATCAAGAAACCATTGAGCCTTTAATGACATAGTCGAAAATCGAAATATTTTGGAGCTAAAAAAATCGTTTCTCATTTGTCATCTGATATTACTCGTATTCAGCACAACAGTCATATTCTCGCTCGATCATGCAATAAGGGCCGGACACTTTGCAATATTGGAAGTGCATCCCTTTTTTTCTGGTTGTCAAATCCTAACTTATTCTCTACCTGTTTACATTATAAATGGCCACATTCAGAAGACACAGAGAACTATATATTTGTGTCTTCAGCTGTATTTAATGAATGCAAATTTGACTAAGATTTCTCAAACTTAGAACTTAACTTCAAATAGGTTGATCTTCCAAAAAATACTCCAGACTACTTCTGAACGAGGAAAATGCCAAAACACAATATTACATCTTACCGTTGTTTTGACATTTGGTTTGTTCGATGTTATCTGTCGCCTGGCGTACTGGAGAATGTCAACGAATAATGATTGGGTCTGGGTTTCATATCGAATACCTTTGAGCTTAAAAATTCGACATCATTAATTTGTTGAAATTCTATAAAATGAGAAACGAAAATAAAAAAAAAAACGATAGTCAAAACATCAGACATAGTCGACAATCGCAAAACCATCTACCATCTCAAACAGCTTAAATTGCATTTGAGAGATCTGACAGCTTTCCCCGAGAAAAAAACCTGTGGCAGGTCAGTACACCAATCAAATTATTGAACAAATGCACAAAAAAATTAATGACATCGAAAACTTAATTGTGATTCAAGTGCGAAATCGAACAAACCTGATTTATTACTTTTGTCCTACCCCACTTTGTTGTATTTTTAATAAGAAAAAGGTTAATCGGAATTTTGAGGTTTGGCCGCAACTTTATTTGCTCTATCCAATTTAAAGAAAATTTGTGTACCCGCTTAGGCTTTAACTGAATATACATTCCTCAAGACAGCTCCAAGCCGGCAAATCACATTTTAAAACTTCATTATTGTAACGATATTATTTAATTAAAACTTCTATTTATTTTAGACCCATCATCGTTTTTGAGTTTTTGTTTTTTGAAATAAAATTTATACTCGAAATAAAAAAAATTGCATGACTGAGTAGCATGGACTTGCTCTTATGTTTGAGCACAAAATTCTGACGACACAGTTATGTATATTTTTAAAGTCGTTTTTTACTTATTTATATATACAAAATTTCTTTAAAATTTATCTAATAAAATATTGGTATGACAATTTTAAGTATTTTACAATACGAATTTAAAAATATATTTTTCAAATAAATGTGTCCACCCGTTTTCGAAAAATTGAATTAACAAAAAAAAAAGCAAAAACAAAATTGTTATGCACTATTTTTTACAATTAAAAGGATACCCTGTTTAAAATTGTTTAACTAAAATCGGTGGAGTCGTTAATACCTTAATAAGAAAGTCATTGGTGAATGCTGTAGATTAATCTAGCGGTGTGACCAATCCTATTTTTCAAGTCCTGCGAATTTAGCAGATTTTTTTTTGATAATAAAATTTTTAGAAAAAATTGCCTAAAATTCTGCCAACTGTGTGAATCATGTACGTAGAATGAAAAAAAGTAAACATACGCCTGGACCACTCGAACTTGTCTTAGGGCGACATTGAAAATACTGAGATTAATTATTTTTTGTGATTTTTTGACGCCAATATGTTGAATCTTAAATAAGTAATCAAAAACAAAAAAGAATTTGTTTATTTTTTTAAGGTGATTAAACAAAAATATATAAATAAAATACATACTAACGGAATTGCGGGACTGACTCTCTTTGTTAGTCTTCTGTTAATATAAAGTTTGATCAGAATCTCAACAGAAACAAAAACATATGTCAAGCTAATTTCAGCGACAATATGCATGAGAGATATAGGATAACTATTTACGCAATATCATATCTGCCAAATCCATTTTCACATTGGATAATGTCACTGTCATTTTTGACGTACTCACTTCAACAACGTTATTAAATATTTAAAAAATTGATTTCACAATTTATGTTCCCTATGCCAAACTCTAGCACAATGTCACACCCGACTTAATCGATTATTTGAAACCTTTATTCAAGGTACTGTTTCTAATTTTCGCAAAACATATCCTCTGCCTATCAGCGTATTTCCGTCAAAGGTATTCGCTATAATAAATAACAAATGACTTTATTTTCGTTCTCTGATTGAATGAGATGAATGTGGAAGAGAGAGAATATTAAAGAAAACATTCAGTTGAGGCATAATTTTACTTGCGATATAGGTATCTACTATAGGGCGACGAAGATGGAGAACACCAAAAAAGTGTATCAATTCTGTCTATCTGTCTGTACCACGCTCTACAGCTTAAACGGCTGAAGCCATTTTCCTTAAACTTGGTATTAATGTGTTTTAGGCGATTGTCTAAACTAGATGTTTGAATCGTTTTTTTAGGCCCAAAACTAACGGTACCTGCGAAACAATTTTATCTACCCTCTTAATTATCTCGAAAACGGCTCTAACGATTTTAATGAAAAATAATATCTACACTTCTATAGATATTTAGTCTACATTTTGGTTAATTTTTTTATTTAAATATTTTGTTATTAACGGTACCTGTCATACAACCATTTACTGGATTTTGGACTTTCTCATAAACCGCCCAACGGATAGTGATAAAAATTTGTATGTAGGAGAATTAATACTGCATACCAAAATTTTTGAAAAATATTTTTTTTTTGGATTTTTGAAAAAAAAAAAAATATTTTTTTTTTGAAAATTCAATATTTCGAAAATTTCTTTTAAAAAAATTAACGAAATTTTGTTATTAAGAGACTAAGTATGCTGTTTCTACTACAAAACTTGTGCTTAAGATGTGATCGAGCATAAGAGCAAGTACGTGCACTCCAGGGGCCCAATTCCGCAAGTGTGAATGCTATTGCGTGCAAAAAAATTATTCACCCTCAAAATATGCGTGAATAAATTTGCCTGTCTGTGTACATGTTATCTGTCAAAAAAATCAATCGCACCCTTGCGGAATCGCAAATATGCATGTGTACCCGCTTTTTCGTGTACACAGAGAAACTCATGCTTGCGGAATTTGGCCCCAGTTGTGCATTTTATTTTCAAATAACATTTCAGTTTCTATAAGCTTTCAGTAAGCTCAAACAATAAAATGCACGACTGGATCGTACGAACTTGCTCATGTAGCTAACAACTTTAATGTAGCTAAACATTGACGCTGTTTAGTAGGTTCGTAGTCTAGTTAACCTATGCAGGTTTAAAGCCGATGTAGTTTAGATTACCATGATTCTTAGTATAATGAATTGTCGAATGTATGATTCAAGGAATAGTTACATAGGTACGTACAAATGTATATTTAAATCTAGGTTATAGATTTTAATTATGTAAGTTAGGAGAGATATACATATATACATACATACATGGATATGTAAATATGTACATATATGATAATGAAAATGAAGGATGTAGGTTGGTAAGATTCATGTGATTTTTAAAGACACATATATGTATATGTATATATAAATGTATGAAGGGTTACATTGTATGTAGTATTCAGTGACGTACGCAAAAATTATTAAAAAGAGAATAATAATAAGGTAGAAATAAATGGATAATACATATAATTAAATGTTTTTATATTGCTTAGTCGTTATAGTTTGAGGGAAAACCAAAGATGCCATTTGAATTCCTTGATAAATAAGAATTTACTAAAAAAAAATTTTTTAAATCGTTGTTGCGGTTTTTTAAAAAAATAATTTTTTATGTAAAAATTTTGAAAACATTCTTAAAAAAAAAATTTGAAACGCCCTTTTGAAGATATTGTTAATATTTCATAAAAATCCAGGGACTGATTTTTGAAAAATCAATTTTTGAAAAAAAATGTATTTATTTTTTAAAAATCGAAAAACTTTGTTTTTGAAAATTTGATTATTCAGTTTTATTAACACCTTAAGGGACCATTTGCATAAAAAAAATTTTAGTCGGCTTATCTTATAGTTAGAAAGTCGAAAATATGTAAAGTGTTTCTATGGGAAGTGCCGTTAATAAGTACGTAAAATAAAAGTGAACAGTACAAATTTAAGAATACACATATTTTTTTTAATAAAAATTCTTGGTTTTTTTTAACATTTGTATGGGAGGTATCGTTGGTTTTTATTTTAGGAATACAGTTTTTTAAACTATTCAAGATAATGTCAAAAAACTCTCCAAGTACGATGTTTCGAAAAAGTCCATCAAGTGGTTTTCGAAAATGTTTTGTTTACATTAGTGTTAGACCTTATAGGAGCGTCTGCATACAAAAAATTTAAAAAATCAAAAACGGTTTTTCAGAAAATCGCAAATCAAAATAAAATGCACGACTGGATCGCACGAACTTGCTCTTATGTTCGATCACATCGTATGCAAAAGATTTCTATTAAAAATCTAAATATATTTTTAAAGTCATTTTTAACTCAATTTTGTATATGCATATACAAAATTTCATTAATTTTGTTCTAAAATAAATTGGTATGACAATATTAAATATTAAATAATATAAACTTAAAAACAAAAGATTAATCTGTTTAATTAAAGAAAAAATAATTCAAAATTCTGAAATAAATACTTAAACTAATTTCAGCTAAAAAAAAGTACGCCATTTTATTTCTTGGATAAATTTGAATTTATGAAAAAAAAAATTTTAAAATCTGTGGAGCGGATTTTGAGAGAAAAAAGTTTTATTTTTAAAAAAACTTTTGAAAATATTAAAAAAAAAAAATACAAAACGCCAATTCATAGGTATTCAGAAAATACAAATAAATATAATTTTTGAAAACAAAGTAATGAGCAGTTTTCGAATTGTACATTTTTTTACTTAAAAATGATTTTAAAAATACAAAAAAATATTGGTACGCGGTATAATTTGGGCAAAAAAACCTATATTTTTGTGAAATTTTGAAAGAATCGGTTAAGGCATTTATAAGATAGTCGAAAGCAAAAAAAAAAACAGTCCTATGGAAAGTACCGTTTTTGGAAATTTTTCTAATTTTTTTTTCAACTATATGATCGGTCGTAGCTAAAAACCCACATTGATTTTTTTGTATCAAAATCGTTGGAGCCGTTTTTAAGAAAAATAAGATTTTTGTTTTTGGCTAAAAGAAATGTATGGGAGCTACTAATGTTAGTTGGTTTGTGTTTTAAGACTTCTTGATTATTTTCGTTGATAATACGATACGGTAAATTGTCAATAACCGTGTTTTATTGGGAAATTTATCCACAGTAAGTTTATCCGTCGTAGCATTTTACATACAATTCGCTACGGTCGATAAAAAGCTAAAGTAGAAGCTACGGTGGATGGCTGGTTGACGTTTAGTCGAGTCTCGATTATGATTTTGTTAGTTTTGTTGGTACGATTGATAATTGGATTGAATCTCGATGGATGTGTTCATGGAGTATTATAATTATTAATTTCATTCGTAAGACAAATCGATTTGATTCTTTTTTTTTATTTTTTTTTATAGTTGGCCAGTTTTATTTATAGTATTTCTAAAATCTTTGAAAACTCCATTTTTTAATAAATTATAAGCTGTACTTCTGAAAAGTTTCTCACTTTTACTATTAAAAACTGTATTCTTTGCTCAATTATTTTCTGAAGTACGTCTAAAATTGCACCTATATCTGCAATTTTGCATACCCCTAATGTGAATTAATCAATTTTAGCAAATTTTGATATCCATTTTGAAAAAGAAACCAATATTTAACGAATGAATTCCGTTTGAATTTTATTTTTGACTAACCAAGTCCAGTTTTCGTTTCGTGTTCAATTTTTATTGATAGTTGTAAATAAACGGAGTTTGGTGAAAAAAATCATCTTTTTATTTAGATCTACAAAAAAGCAATTTGAGAAGACAAACCGCATTGGATGGAACTGCACTATAGAGGAATTGCTTGATACTGCGCCGCAAAATATTTATTCGTATAAACGTCTATGAGCTATAAGGCCAGAGGCGCGCACATATGCAACTTTCAGGTTTGCAACAGTTTGGTTGCTAAAGTGAATACCATGGACTTATATGAGAGAGCGCGCACATGAAAAAACTATTCACTCCGCGATTCGAGAACCTTAAGAGTTTGTGTTTTGGCACACATCGAACGATCGCCCCAAATAAGTTCTTCAGTTTGTATCACATCGAACTATAATGTAACTGCGCGCACATTAAATCAAAATGATGTTTTTGTGTTCGTTCATCTCGTTGATTGATTTTTAAGTTGCTAATGTGCGCGATCATCGTTTAACTAGTGATTAAACAATTTCGGTTCGGCAAAATTGCATGTGTCCGCCTAGCTTAAACGCACTAAGCGGAAACTGAACTCACAAAGTGTGCTTTTTCTTCACTGTTTAATGGACGTTGGCCATGAACGGTATTCGCTTCACTACATGGGCATGGACTGGGCATACATTTTTGTGATCCAAAATGGTGAAATGGCAAACCAAATGTTAAATTTTTGTTACTTACTCCGCGTATGTTAAGTGCAGTCTGATGAGTAAATATTGAATTGAAAGCAAAACATATTCAGAAAATAAATTTGTAAATTGACTTGAAAAATAAAACTCTAGCTATCGATAAGCTCAGAAAATAAATAAAAGCATGAAATATAAGGGGAGTGAACAATTTAAACTACGTTGTAGTGTGCGTTCCAAACCAAGAAACATTAAAAGGAAAGAAGTAAATAACCGGCACTTTTGCTTCCTCGTGTGAAATGAATAGACCACTTTTAAAGCAATACAAAAATTGAACTGTGTAAAACGGGACTTGACCATAGTCTATGAACAAAGTCATTCACTTATCATTTCCATTCTATTGGTGCAAAATGAATGTTCGAAATTAAAACTGCAATTGCAGAAAAAATGAAAACAATAAATAGGTTTGGAACATAAATTAAACATTGGTACGTTTTTCTACTTTCTATTTTGTATGAATAAAAGCTAATTATTATTCTAAATTTTGATATTTTCTTAATTTTACTTTGCAATATACTATTACATTACTTGTGACTGCTGTGCAGGGGTACCAATTTTACAAAAATAAAAAAGCTACGGTCCATGCTACGGTCGATGCGTTTTTTTGGGAATTACTTACGGTACAATGGATAGATTCCCAATAAAACACACCTAATATGCGTTTAAAACAAAGAACAGTCGACACATTGGAAGCTCATATTATTTGTATTATTAGAGGTTACAAATACTTGAAAAATTAGTAAAAAAGCTTTGTCCCTAGAACAACACTTATACGAGTACCAAATTCTGCCATCCAGATGGACATTTTACAGAAGTTGTGGTTAACAAATAACTCAGTTTTTTCGATTGCACACAAATAATTTATAAATAAATACCGGCTGCAATGTCAAAAAATTTATATTTTGTGATGTGCTAATTCTGTCGTTGGGCCTTTTGTCCTTAGATACACTTAACAAGATGTAAATAGCCCTCAAAGCAAGCGTGTAGCTATACTTAAAATAACGAAAACCTTTTTAAGGTCCTTCCATTCTTCGTTATTAGTTATAATTGTTTCGAATTATTTCATTATAAATTAAATCTTAATTACTGGACTTATTCAATTTTCAGATTAAAAGTTGCCTAGCCTTTTATTAAGACTTGCTTGAATTTTATGTAAGGACACATTAGGGATATAGGTTACTTCATAAATCCATATCAAATATACACAAACTTAGGAAAAAAAATTATCTAAAATGCTTATTTAATTTGTTTTAAACAAATTATCCTCTGCAGTACGTACCTAATCTATATGTCTTCTTTGACGTTCTGTTATATACATTTAATTTTTTTTTTAGATTTATTTTTAATTATCCGATGGAAAATAATACACATCACACATTCCAGAACTAAGAATACACAATATGTACTTGCAAATCAGAAACATGGTATTTTTTTCGCACATTTATTTTGCTCCATTGAGTCAACTTTATCTGCATGGGGCTTTTTTGCATCGACCGACGCGACGCACGTACAGCCGGCACAGCCAGCGACGGACGAACCTTTCTATTTTTGGAAAACAAGTCATTTCGAAATACACAAAATAAGATCATATTACATCTCGCCTTATTCAGACCAGGCCCAAGTGAAAGAATTTTTGGAATGTTGTAGAGTTTTTTTTCCACGAAATCTAGGAAAGTGGAATAAACAAAATGACTGAACAAACAAAATAATGGGTTATCCATTTTACGGTTTTAAAAGTATAGGGCTGGAATTCAACATCTGTCAAACTAAGTTGTTAAACCAATTTTTTTTTTCAGCTGAAAGTCTGACATTTACGAAAACGGATCGCTTAACTATCGCACAACGCATAAAAAATGTTAAAACCTACTACAAAAATGGTGATTCTGCCACAGCCACATATCGGGCTTTAAGAGGAGATTATGGTTTACATAATCGTCCAATTACTCAAGCAATTGGCAAAATTGTGAAGAAATTTGAAGAGACTGGATTGGTTACAGATATTGTAAGGCCTGTGCGTCATCGTTTCGCTCGTATCACTTGAAAATATCGCTGCTGTAAGTGAAAGTGTTGCCATAGACCCGAATGTGTCGATTCCTCGTCGTTCTCGGGAATTAGGACTGTCTTACGACACATTATGGCGTATTTTGCATTTGGATCTATACCTACATCCATAAAAAGTCCAGCACACACAACAACTGAAGCCAGCTGACCATTCACAACGTCGTAGATACGTCGAATAGGTGCTTGAACAACAGGCGGTGGACAGCGATTTTTCGAACAAAATCGCTGTCCGCGACGAAGCACATTTCTCACTCGGTGGGTATGGTAATAAATAAAATTGTCGTATTTGGGGTTCTGAGAATCCTCAAGTTATTGAAGAGAGGCCATTACACCCACAAAAAGTCACTGCTTGGGGCGCTCTTTGGTCCGGAGGTGTGATTGGTCCTTACTTCTTAGAAAACGACGATGAAACGACTGCCACCGTCAATTCGGAACGTTATGGTCGTATGATAACCGACTTTTCTTTGACTGCTATTGAAGAATACGACTTGGAGAATATGTGGTTTCAACAAGACTGTGCCACATGCCACACAACTAGAGCGAATATGGCTTTATTGCAAGAGACATTTCCTAGCCGCATAATTTCTCGTCGTTGCGATATCAACTGGCCACCAAGATCATGCGATTTGACACCGCTGGACTTTTTTTGTGGGGCTACGCGAAAGACCGTGCTTATGCAGATAAACCTTTAACTCTTGAGCACTTGAAAACCAACATTCGTCAAGGTATGGCTGAGATACCGCCCAATATGTGTCAAAAGAATCGATGCTTGCAACAATTCGCGTGGTGGTCATTTAAATGATTTAGTATTTCACACATAATGTCGACGTTCAAAGTGTATAATAGAAAAGAAATATCATGAAAAAAAATATTTTATATGTGTTTTATTTACGTTTACTTTTGAAACCGCAAAATGGATAACCCTTTACATTCAAATGTAGGTACATATATATGCATATACATTAGAGTCTAGGCCTAATTCAAAAGTAGGCACAAGTATAGATACTTCATCACTCGGATTTGCAGTAACTAGTCTTTTCCGAAATAGTCAAAGTCACGTACAATTATTGCAAGTGCATATTCGAAAGCATTTTCGCTGCGCAGCACAGCTGGCTTAATAGATATGCCACAGCATAGTGCTTCTGTTATTGACAACAAATTGCTTAAAGAACAAAGTTCTGCAGTGTGTTGTTGAATTGATGCAAGGCAAGTATTGATACATACTTGTCCATAGGTAATAAAAGCCTTCTATGGGAAAGTGTCTTTTCTATTTGTTTTTGTTTGCGTCCACGTAAGGTAGCCATAGCTATTGGATTTAATTTTGTTTACCTATAATGTTGTTTAAGTCATTTAAGTGGTTTCACCCACTTTTGATGTTGGGTTAGTTTATAGCTAATTATTATGTAAGTCGATGATTACCTCAAGAATTCGCGCCATAGATGAAAAATGAGGATATCTTTCGTTAAATTTCAAAACATTTAACTCTGTTTTGTTTTTTAGTTATTTAAATGAGGAAAAGTCAAGTCACGTGCGTATAAGAGAATTGGCTTACGTAAAACATGACATTAAGAAAATGTCAATGGAATTAATTTTTCTTTTTTTTGGAATAAAATTATTTCTAATCATTCAACCTATGTACAAGGCTTCCATTATTGTTAACCTTAACATTTAAATTTTGAATGTTTAATGAACACTTGGCAGAGTAGCATAAATCACATCACAGAAATGTTAGCGTATGATAAGCTCTCAATAATGTCAAATTTGGTTTCTATCAGTTAAAATAACGAGAAATTGAACATTGGCTGCTGTTACAGTTAAAGATTGACGTGTCACAAATGACAGTTGTATTTAAAAAACCAAAATTGTATTATTGGGAATAAGTAATGCATTGATCGCATCTCCTTAGTTTTACTTGCGATTATAGACACTATGAGACAAGTTATGCATTTGTAAAAAAAAATTCGAACAATCAAACATGACCGATAAAAAATGTCTTTCTATCTGTCAGTTTAGTCTGTCCGTCTGTATGTATACCGAGTTGCAGCCTAAACGACTTAAGGGATTGCTTTCAAGTTTGGTATGTGTGATTCTTTTGGCATTCCTTAGGGGGCAAATTCAAATTTTATTTTCAGGCCAACCTAAATAATGGTACTTGCACTGCGTTATAACCGTTAAGGAAAATCTTATTTTTGTCGAAAACGGCTCAAACGATTTGCTAAAAATTTTTTTAGAATTTTTTTTTATTACTAGCTATCATTTAATTCGAACCAAGTTTGCGGGAACAGTCTATTAACGGTACGTTTCATATAACGTTTTTTTTTTTAATTTTTGGCTTTCTCGGTAACATTACATTGGATTTCTGTCAAATTTTATGTCTGGAAAAATCTAGGTAGCAAAACTGATATTGAAGTTTTAAATAACTATTTTTTTCGAATTAAAATTAATTTTTGAAATTTTTATTTTTGAAATATCGAAATTTTTAAAACTAATCAAACAGAAAATTATTTTAAGTTTTATAATCACATGCACATACCAAAATTAAAAAAAAAATTGTTTACTAAAAACTAAAAATAAAAAAACAGGATCTCATCAAAATCCGTCCTACAATTTTAGAGATACTTTTTTATAAGATTTTAATTGATCCTTGGCATCTAATAGTGTTCTTGGTTTTTTCGAAAAACTGTTTATAAAGATGTTTTGGTTTTTTATAAGTTTAAAAAACGATTTTTTCCCACCAATACATATGTATACATATTTACAAAACTAGGTTCCATCTATACAGGTAGGTACATATTACCCTCCTAATTTACATAATTAAAATCCATTTAAATATACATTTGTCGGTAGGTACTTATAAAACTATTCCTTGAATCATGCACTGGACAATTCATTATAAATACATACTAAGAATCAAGCTAATCTTACCTACATCGTATTTAAATTTGCATATGATAACTAGGCTACGCACCTACCAGAGTTGTAAAAGAATACAATCATTTTGGAATGCATTCATTTAAGTCACAGGAAGACTAATTCATATTGATTTCAATCATATGAACACTTAAAGACTTCAACTTTAAAATATGAAATCACCATTCATTTTGAATTCATTGATTGGGAATTCATTTTAGTTAATTCAATGAGTGTATTCAAATGAATGCAATCATCTGCTGAGTGACGTCATTGAAGTCTTTTTAAAGTCATTGAAGTCATTTTGAAGTCAAAATCAATTGAACTCATTTTAAGTCATTGCAGTCCTTTTTAACTAGTTTAAGTCCAACTGTGTTGATTTGAAATAAGAAAATTATATTAACAATTTAAATAAGTATGTTGAAGAAAATTCAAACAATAAATTAATATTATTTTTGTGGACTCTGTGAGTTAATTACTGACCAAATTCCCCTAGAAAAATATAATTTGCAGTGAGTAATCGCTGTAAATTTTATTAAAGTCGCTTAACATCGACCAACAAATATTGCGTCTTAGAAAAGTACTACAGCATCTAACTGATGAGCCCAACTGTAGTACCTGAGCGAAACGCATTTTTGGACTACAGGACGCTTTAAATTAGCTTACTATATCTATATTATTAAAAAAAATTGTTTATTTTACATTAAAAATATGTAATTAAAAAACATAAATACTTCGGACGACCCAGTCGTACATTTTGTTTTAATAACGTATAGTTAGCTTATTTCAAGTATTATTATTCACAGTTGAAGTTAAAATAGTTAAAAAGGACTGCAATGACTTCAAAATGACTTCAATTGATTTTGACTTCAATGACGTCACTGAAATTACAGAATATTGCATTCGTTTGAATGCACTCATTGAATTAACTAAAACGAATTCCCAATCAATGAATTCAAAATGAATGGTGATTTCATATTTTGAAGTTGAAGTCTTTTAGTGAATTCATGAGTTACACATTTTTGGAGATAAATCAAATGAGTTAAATTCCAAAATGATTGCATTCTTTTACAACTCTGCTAAGAGCGTCATTATTTAGCTACACTAAAGTTGATAGCTACAAGAGCAAGTTCGTACGACCCAGTCTTGCATTTTATTTTTGATTAAAATTGTATGTTACGAATTTAACATTGTGACACATTTTTGAAGATAATGTAATATTTCAGTTCAAAATTAAAGTCAAAATTTTGGAATTGTGTCGATATTCGTGTATTTGACAAGGTTATCGTAGATTACGATTTTTAAATAATAATTTTACCAAATTGCATAATCGTGTCAAAAATTGTTGGCCATTTAAAAAAAAAAATATATTCCTATCAAATGCCCTTAAATCTGTATTTGTGGAAAACTGATGATACCTGCTGAAGTCAATCGACTAATTTTCACAAATTATGAAAATATTTTAAGATTTAAAAAACTATTGTAGATTTTCCAGATTGATCGGATTTAAATACAAAATTGGATAAAATGAAAAAAAAAATATATAGACCTGACAAGCTTTCCAAAAAAGACTAATATCGAAATACATTGTTCAGGTATAATGTTTTTTTTATCTAAATAGTGTTAACTTTTAACCCAATTTTCAGTCAATTTTCCAAACCGTAATTATGGACATCCATATATGTATATAATTGAAATAGTCTGTTTATAATGTTTTTAAAGTTTAGTATGTTGTTTTCGATTGGTCATCCGGAACGCTTCCGAATGTTTCTGAAACTGTTCGATTGGCATCAAATTGCAGTTCTTCTCCGGGACCTCGAAAGAACAGAAATTTGAAGTCAGAATCAAAACAATATGCACGCATCCACTCACACACTTAATGTCAAACCCGAACTCACTGTCATTGTCGTGTAGGGATGAGCGATATTGAAAAACATCGATGTTAACATCGAAAATACAATATCGATCAGAAATTATGGAATCAGAAATATCGATGTTTTTCTAACTTCCATGTTTTTAAATGCATTTTTTTATTGAAAAATAACAGCACGTTGAAAATTCAATTAAAAATAAAATATATTATAAATTTCAAATACCTTTATTGTTTTTAAAATTGTAGCAATGTTTTTATCGTTTTATTTTCGCTTTTCGTATATAAGTTACAAGTGCAGTTACGCTGAAGTGTATTTCCATCGATTGCGGTCTAACCTTTTTACGCATGAGGTCGTTGACAAAAGATTTCAGTTTTTTTTTGTTTTTTTTTAACATCAATGAACATCGCCCATCCCTGCACTTGATGTCAATGACATCATCATTGTGTTGATTGGCTGAAATTTTGTAGTTTCAATGTACGTTTGACATTTCCCACCGCACATATACACTCACGTAAGCTTCAGAATCTCGAAACTAGTATTTACTTGTTCCAGGGGATCTCAGATCGGCGAGTTCTTCGAGATTACCAATCGAAAGAGACATTAGCCTAGAAAGTCATAATTTATCTTATGTCATTATTGACTAAAAATGTATACCAAAGTTTCTCTATTTCCGTTTTTTATGGGTGCGTTTTCAAAGAAATGTTAAGGATATTCGTAAACACCTAAAGCGTCAAAAATGTTTAAGTTTGTGTCATAAAACGATTATAGTCAATTTTTTGCGTTAGAGCCATTTTCACCTTCTTCGGCAGAAACTTGTAATGGGGTTTTCCATTGATAAATTCAGAATTTAATTTTTTTCGTTGCAATGAAACGCAATTTTGAATTGATTTTTTCGTTAAGGTATTAGCGTATATTCGTGTCTGTAAAACTGGTAGTTTTCATACTAAATGTTTTCGAATTGTACTAGTGTTAGTAAAACGACGAGGGGTAGATTCACTAAGAGATAATGATATGGGAGTTTTGTTCAGAATGGAAAAAAATATTATAGTTTGCCCAATGAAAGGATTTAATTGACAAAATTCGTATTTTTGGCAGGTTTATAAGAAATACGAATTCAATTCTTGTATCAATGGAAAACAACATAAGTTGAAGATTTTTTGACTTCACTTTCAGCAGAAGATTTATATACTCGGTTTTAAAATAAGGCAATTTTGTAGTCTCTGATTGGCCAGCTGTTCAACTTTAGAAATTTTTGTGGTCAAACTGTTATTGTCATTTTTACCCCAGAGTTGCAATAGAACAGAAAAAAAAACAAGAAATTGTGAGGTTAGCAATAAAATCTTTGAATGTTGTACCGAATGGTATAAAGTTTGTTCAATTTAACAAAAAAAGAGTCATTTTCTATCCCCGAGAAATATTGAATGCAGTTGAATTCATATGTAGTGCCCTTGTACCTGATAAATGTAACGATTGTTGAATATTTCTCATAAACATTTTGACAGTTCGTTTACGACACGTTTGCGAAATTTTTATAATGCCTGAATTTAGACAAAATTTACAATTGTGTGACACCTTGATTAAAAGATTTCTAATTTAAAGACAACAATCGCATCAGAAAACACAGCAGTTGAGAATAATTTTATCGAAAATTGGTGGGCTGCTCTGCTAGTTGAAACTAGACTTCTAAATATTTAAGCAAAAATCATTGAACTAGATGTAAAGTACACCAACTCTAGCATACGCTCCTGACAACAACGGTAAATTTCTATCATACATTTTAAAAAATAAATACGTACCAATCAATTTTAATAACCAAACATCAAGTGACAGATAAAAACAATATTTTTATTTCCATGGGTTGTCAGAATGACAGCACAATCGTGACACTAAGCCATTAAGTTAGGTGTGTTTGTTAACTTGAAAATTCGTACGAATTTGTACAAATTTTCACATTTTGCTGTCAAAGCACATATGAAAAAAAACCAGTTTGAGAAACTTCTCTAAATTTGATTAATGGTAAGACACACTAAGCTAATCTCGAAGGCGATGGTTTTGTTAATTATAACATAGTTTATAATCATAACTAACATTTAATTAAATTTAAATTCTCCTAATGACAATTTTAACTTTTTAAAAATCTGTTTGTCTAGTTTTTTTCCACGAACTGTCACTGTTACCAAATAGTTTTCTTTAAGCATTAGGCCTAAGATTTTTTCAAAGTTTAATCTTTAACTGATTTATATTTATTTTGCTCGTTTTGTCTGATCACAATACACTAGTATTGAATAACTGATTTTAAAAACTGAAATTAATTTCAATTTTTTTCTATATACTTTGCTTAAATTTTCTATTAGGATTAATGAGAAAATGTCTTATTTATATTTTTTTCGGTTTTATAAACAAACCTAGAAATAACCTTGTTTAGTTGCGCCTCTTGAAATATTTAATGTAAAATCAACTAATTTATTCTAATCAAAATAAATAAACAATGAACTAATAAATAATGTTGTTTTTCTGCAAGAAAATATCGTGAAAATGTATACCCAAATTGAAATGATCATGAAATTATTTCGAGTTCTGTTCAAGGAATATTTTCTCTTTCTTGCTTTTTTTTTGTCTCATCTTAAAATTTTCTTTCTCTTTTTTTTAAAATTACTTATCTACCCCTCTAATTTCTCTATTGTTATTTCCATCTCATCTCTGTCTTACATGTTTTGGCAAAAAAACAACACCTGTTTGAAAAATCATATGTTTTTTGATTTTCGAAACTGAGAGGCATTTTTTGAGAACATTTTAAGGATAATTGAAAAGTGTTGTTATTTTTTCGAAAATGGGAAATTTCTGAGAGAATTTTGGGATTTTTTTTAGAGAGCTCTCTCTCTCTCATGCTCTCATGCTTTTCCACCTTTTTCTCCACACTCTCTTTCTATTTGAACCTCTCCCAATCTCACTTATCTCTTTTCAGCTGATTGAGCAGAAGATCATTTCTCTGAGAATTTATTTCTATAGTTGCTTTTTTAAGATGCACTTTCGATTTCTAAAATTATCCCTAACCTAATACCACTCTGATATTTTTTATATAAATAGACGATACACAGAATGAATCAGTGTTTATTATGTTTATTTTGTTTTATTTATGAAATATGAATAATGAAATGTGTCAGAGGACTTTTCTGGACGACACATATGTTTTAAATGTATTTTTGAACAAGTTTTTCAGGAAATTTGATACTTGTTCTTTTTTGTTTGAGAATGAAGTGAACAACTCTACAAAATTGTTTCATTGGATTTTTACTAGTGAACGGTAGTGTTGATTTTAATAAATAAATAAAATTAAATTTAAATAAATCAAAACCTATATTCTGTAAAAGCTAAGTTTATATGTACACATCATTCAAAATGAAAATGGTTTGGTTTTTGTTAAAAAATTCCTAAGAACTTGAAATTCGAGATTTTTCATATGAAAAAAAAAAAAAACAAAAAAATGAAAAAAAAAATAGTAAGCATTTGTACGATTTAATTAATTTCTGAAAAAAAGGACGCACTACACCATACATTTATCATTGAACTATGTATTTAGTTTTGAGGTTTTTAAGAAATAAGTTAAGGGTCCACAAAAAAAAATTATTCAGTTCACAGTTTCCACAAAATGACTATCACGAAGTTTTAAATATCATTTTATGGATACATTTGGGTTAGCTGGATATGTTTTTATAGAACAGTAATACTTTGTTTTGATTAATAATACTGGTATGATTGACAAATTTCCAGAATTTTGACTTTTAAGGCTCATAGTCTTACATTGATTGCACAAGGAAGGATTGATTCACAAGCGTTAGTAAAAAAAAATGAGTGAATTACGAAATATTGTTCAGATTTTTTTAAATGACAAATTTCTTTTTTTTAGGAAAAAAAATTAATATTAAGATTACTGGGACAAATGTTGTACTGAAAAATAATATGCAGAATCATGTTTGTCTATATTAGGTTACCTAATTACAATTTGTGTTTTAAAGTACAGTACAGTTTGACAACAATTAATTCGAACAAAATTTATTTCAAATCGCAATCTGCACAATCACCGAAATGGTTAAAAAGAATGCTGTATCGAGAGTATTAAAATTTATCAAACTTTTGGTAATTTTGAAGCCAAGTAAACAAATTAAAATTTAAGAGATTTATGTGTAAGACTCCTATTTCCATTAGTACAGAAGGAAACAAGGAAATGGAAAGGACACAAAGAAATTTGACAGCTTGATGTTTTGACAGTTGTTTCACCAGTTACCAAAAGAAATTCATGTGGAAAGATTTCAACAATTTTCCAATCTAAGAGACATTTTTCTCCTTCACTTTGACAGTTTTATAATAATTTTTTCGAGTTAATGAAATTATTATTTTGTGAAGCTTCATACATGTCTGTCAAACCAATTGTCATCAATTGTGAACTGTCAGTGTCATTTTTTATTCAGTGGTGTTTTTTTAGAAATTTTATGATTATAAAGTTATTGCATGAATTCAGTAAATGAACAAGATCCAAATTTATTGATTTCACATGCTTTAAAGCAACTTTTTCTTCATCCCACAATTTCATGGAGAATTGTAAAGAATTTGATTTGAAGGCTTACAAAATCCAGCTTTTCGGATAATTGATCCAAAATTAACTGGTATTAAGTCCACTGTTTTATCGAAAAAATGTGATCATTACAGGTTTCATTGTTTTGGTATGTCAAAAAGCATTTTCCTGTTTGGAATGATTATCATTATATTATCGAAACATCTGTCGATATAACCCAACAAATGAGGTGCGCAGTGAGAGAGTTAATTGTTGTATTTTTTTAACGGTGCTTATCTTGATTAATGACTTATCGCTTCCTGACCTAATGGGATGCAGTTTCAACAGAAATACTCAACGTTCCATATAGCAAATGAAACACCCGAATTATCGAAAGAAACATTCCATAAACGCATAATTTGACGAAAGGAACCTGCATTTTGAATTGATTTCCAATATCTTGATACGTCTTAATTATTTGCCTGGTGACAAAATAAAAAAAACAAACAAACAATCGAATCAATAGAAGTCCTGAGAACAAACGTCTACAACGGCTTCTGTGAAAAAGTGGTAGACAACTTTATCTATCTGTATCGGATGACATTAATCAGCTCCAGCCCTTTTGCATTTAAAATCTTATTCCAGAATCTGTTCAATTGATTGAAATATTGACTATATTTTATTTAGTAGTTTTGACTAATAGAAAATATAGTATTGGTTTAAAAAAACACCCTGTATAAAATCTTACTAACAAAAAATGGAAAATGATGGTATGGTTAATATTTTTTTGGAAATAGGAGTACGTAGGAATTATGTAGATACCTTTTATTAATCTTTGCATTTGTTATTATATATTTGTTTAAAAGAAAATAAAAGCTTAAATTGTTTACTCTATAATTTTGGTATGAATCCCCTTATTCTTTTAAAAACATAGTATTATGGAACATGCACATGATATCATACATCATACATTTTCCTGTTTCTCATGTTTCATTACAAATTGCAATTAAGATTTTCTTGTTGAATGATACATAAATTAAATTTGACGTTTCATTTGTTAATTCAATTTTTGTTGTGATTGTTGCTTATTCACGAATATACACAATTAATTTTATATTGTTAAAACATGTTTTTTTATTGGTTTATACAAAAATTTAAATCATCAAATCATAATTGGATTCGTATCTAGAAGATAAAACATTTTCAAATATGTTACATAAAATGTTTGATACATTTGGTATTAACTTGCTGTATGATGATAAATTTCTGAGAAACAGATTCATGCATGTAAGTGGATATACATTTTTGTATGACAAGAAATTATACAGCAAGTCTACGAAACAGTTATCTTATGTCAGAATCACAATTTCAAAAAGTGATTGGTCGGGGGCGTAGCCCGCATCAAAATTCGTCGATTCGTGAATCTACAACCTAATTCAAATTCAAATTCAAATGTGGTGTGTAATTCCTGCCCTTGCAATTTCTGACAATTTTTCCAAGCCAGCAAAAGATAGTCACTACTAACATATATTTCAGAATGATTGAAGAGTTCTTGGTAACACAACTGCAACTATAAATAAAATGCGATCGATCCAGTTTCAAAATATTGGATTTTCAAAAAAAAAATGTTTTTTTTTTTCAAAAATTCCAAAATTTTTTTTTTCCAAAATTTTGGAATGCAGTATCATTTAGAATTTGAAGGACATCTTGTATAACATTTTTGATCAATATCCGTTAAGTCGTTTATGAGATAGTGGAATATCGAAGAAACGGTTATATTGAAGGTATAACATTTGAATTTAAAAATTTGATTGACCTAAATGTGGACTATATCTATAATGGTGCACTGATTTTTTTTTTGAATCAAAATCGTTAGAGGTGTTTTCGAGATAATTGTTATTAAGTATTCTTGCTCCAAAAAATTATATGGCAGGTACGGTTATTTTTGGAGCTTAAAAAAAGAATAAAAAAAAGTATCGAGCCAGGCACACTTAAGTACCAAGTTTGAAGAAAATCGCTTCAGGGTTCAGGAAGGTCGACCTATGTACAAACAGGCAGATAAACATACAGGCAGACAGACAGACGGAATTGCGGGACTCATATTTTTTTGTTCTTTAACATCGCAATGTCAAGTTTGATTGAAATCTCGAGTTCAATTTTGTTTCCAAATACAAAACTGGCCATATAGTACCTATGTACATAAAGAAATAAACTTGAAGTAGGTCTGAAAGGTAACTTTCTACTGCCTATATCTCAAAAACAGCTCCAAATATCGAGTCTAGACCATTCAAACCTCTCAACTCACAAACACAAATATGAGCAAAGCGACTGAAGCCGTTTAGCAGGCTGCTTCGAACTACAAAAAACTCTTATTTCACCCTCGCTTGGAAAAAAGTGTTCTAAAAAATATGGTTTTAAAATACTTGCTTATAATCAAAACAATTGCCTCGTATACAAATTTTGTCTTGTACCTTATGGCTACAACATGGCTAAGCCTATCTAAGCTTATCTAAAACATAGATCATTAGTTTATGAATAAGATTCTGCATGGCTGGTGTTAAAAAAGTACTAAAAAAGACAATGGTACTAAACAATTAAACAATTCAATTTTTGTTGATTTACTAAAAAAATTCGAAGGCGGCTCTGTTTGTACTAAATAAAAGTATATGTATGAATATTTTCAACAAAATCCGCTTAGTCATTACTCACATATAATATGAACGTTTTTGGCAAACACCGTAGGTATTTGTATGTGTTATGCCAAAAAAAAAAAACAATTTCTTCTTTAAAAAATTGTCTATTTTGAGTTTCTGTTCGGCAAAACCAATTATTTCAAGTAAAAAACTGCTTTAAATTATTTTTTAAAAAAGTCCATTAGCTAAAAAAATAATTTCAAAATAACGATTTAGTGCGTTCACAATTCTTTCAACATTAATCATTCATCTGCGCAAAATGTATATATGTATGATATTCCTGTCCGCCAACATCTAAAGAGTGGGATGCATATTTATTGGCAACTGCTATTAACTTTATAAATCAAAACTTCTTGATTTATTAAGCTTTTAGTCCGACTTTTCAATGTTATTCAAAAAGAATAAATAGTAAACAAATAAAATTAGAAAAAAACCTAAAATATCAGAACTTTGAAAGTTTTTAGATATTTGTTTTCTAAAATTTTTCATCTTCATCTTTTTGTTCTCGAATTAAGGGACATTAAAGTTAAATTCAATTTAATTAACAATATATGAAAGGTAACAATGGGTGGCAATGGCGCAGTGGATAAAGTGCTTGATTGCTAACTTAGACGTGTGGTTTCGATCCCCACGCTAGGCGCATTCTTTTCTATACCTCCAAATTTAATTGGATGCGGCCCATGGGTTACAAATTAGACAGTCAATACCTGGTTCTCAAATCCACTGTGCCAAACTAGTGCCGTGCAATTCAGGTTGCATTTAAAAGACCTTAGGTCTTACAGGCATATAGATAAATTTAAAAAAAAAATAACAATTTTACAAACGCCTACGCTTAAACGGCCTTCGAAAATCGTTTTGTTATTCTGAAATTCAAATGAACTTTTAGGGAATTTCATATTGCAGAAGCTGAAACAAACTAAAAAAAACAAAATGAAATCTGAAATCCTCCGAATTTAAACAAGAAAAAATTAGAAACTCTAAGAATTTAAGAAAATTCAGTAACAAGTATACATATACTTGCATTTTTCAAAACATTGTGAAATACTTATTTTGTATAAAGAAATAATCTATATTGCCTTGCAGCTCATAAAATCTTAACTCAACAATTAAAAACAAAATGCGTGGGTGCTCAGAATTTGAACACTTCCATATCTTCTAATTTATAATTTAGCAAAAAAAAAAATAATCAGAACAAAATTCTTGGACAGCTTCCAACTAGCAAAAAAAAAAACAACTATATTTTGACAAGAAAAAAATATTTTCATTTTATAAATATATTTAATTTCTATCAACTGTTATTTTTATTTGATAAATTATATGTATATTCTCAGGAAAAATCTAGATTTTTAAAAATCTGCAGAAGATGACTAATATACAAATAAGTATTGTTGTCTTGTTTTAAAAATACTTCTGCACTCATAAGAAAATATCTAAGGCTGTGTGTTTAATTTCAAACATAGACTATGGAGAAGCCAGCCTTCAAAAGTTCTTACTGGTTTTTAATCCTATTTTGAAAAAAAAAAAGCTTTTAGGTATAAAACTTTGCCTGTTAAGGACCTTGCTCATAAATTTTGTATACTAAATCGGCTGGATACGGGTTTGCTCATAAATACTCAGTTCAAAACAGTCTACATTTAATTTTTTTTGATTTATCCCATATGTGAAAAACTATCGTTTTCAACCTCAAATTCTTTAAAAAACTATCTGTTTTTCCATATTTAAAGCAACAAAACAGTAAACCAAACATTTTCCAGCTTTCCAGAAATCCAGGATTAAGAAAATCACTTACAATACCGTTATTTTTTATCAAACATTTATCACAAACTGACCTCTCTGCTGAGTTGTAACTTGACTCCTTTGAACATGATGTTCGGTGCGGCTAAATCGTTGCTGCTGCTGAGTTGATGATGATACTTGTTGAGAAAATTGCTGTTGTTGTTCTTGATTGATTAGCTGTTGAGATTGTTGCTGCTGCTGTTGCTGCAACGCACCCTGTTGGTACGGATTTGAATTTTGTCGTTGCATTATGTAACACTATACACCATCAAAGAGGGCGTATTCCCACTTTACAATAATAAAAATTCTTTTTCTATTTTATTTTTTTAAAATTTTTTTTTATTTCCACTTAAAATTCGATATCACGAAATAAAAAATAGAAATATTCACACAAACACAACTGATGGCTATCTCACTTTATCTTTCTTGAATTTGGCTTTCAGAATTTAAATTTCGGAACACACTCTATAAAATTTTCTCACACAAATTTTCTCTGCTTTGCTATTTTTAAACCACTGAACTTTTTCTTCTTATTCGATTCTATTTTCAAAAAAATTATTCAATCACTAAAAATAAAAATACAAAAAAAAATTGAAAAAAATATGAATAATCCTTTGGTCAGAGATTATCCTTGGTAAAACCACAAAAAAAAAATCTTCTAATCTTCTAAAAAGTAGTTGAAAATTGCGATTATCCTTTCGCAAGGGGGTTTTCAAGCTATTTTTAGAAAATTAGCTCAGCGCCAAGTCGTTACGAAAATGATGAAAAATTTTATTTTATATATGTAAAGAGGAAAATTTTCACAAAATCGTTACGAAATAGCTGATTTTCGTCGGAAAAAATCACGAAAAACCGTTAAATTCGTTGAATTCACCGTCAATTCTTACCGAAAATTAATAATTTTAACTATTTTTCTATAGAAAATCTATCGTTTTTTTTTCTTTTTAACTCTATGTACTTTTACTTATATGTTTAAAAATAAAAAAAATTGTTTCAAGTCAAAATCCCCGAGACTGAAACCAAGACGTCGATCGTTTTTGAGGTGCGAGCGAAGAATGAAATAAAAGTGATCTGAGGTGATCGTTATAGCCAGAAATGTTGGATTTCTCTCTTGGCGATGATGATGATCATGATGATGATGATGATGATGATGTAGTTTCTGTGGGAAAATGTATCTCATAGATGTGAAAATTCAATAGATTTTGTGTATTGCATGAATATTTCTGTGCCTCATTGTAGACGAGTATGGGCAAAGACGATCAGCGTGGGGTGTGAACTGCGGTGCTTCGATAGACTGCAAGGATCGGATCTTGCTCTCTTGGTGAGTAGGCAAGTCTCTCGCCGGGCTAAAAATAAGTTAGGGATTTATTTTTGGGATTGATTTTCCATCTTGTGTGATGAGCTAGAGGATGAAGCTGAAGATGAGGAATGTGTTGTCTTTGATTTTGTGTGATTTTTGTTCAACTTCTTGGTGCGATGATAATGATGATGATCTTCATCATCATGATGTTTCACGGTTTTTCATGAAAATATTTTTATCTTGGTGTTTCATTTGCAGTGAAAAAAAAATACCTACATATATCCTAAGAATTAGTGTTATCTATTTATACAGATACAATTTTTGTTTTTGATTTAATTTAATTTATTTAATGCGTGTGGTTATCGCTGCGAAAATTTGCGAACCTCTGTTGCTTTTAGTGGGACAACAATGCTAGGAAATTGTGGGTTCGGTGCCAATTTGTGTGTTTCAATGTAAATGAATGGGACACACGACAATTTGTATTTTTGGGTGCACTAGTTTTTCAATCTGGTAGGTAATGAAAATTAAATTCATTACAATAAGAAAGGGTATGTAAAAATGCGTACGAGTAGGTATTTCAGAGATTTACTAGAAGACTAGAACATTGTCATTGTTCTATAAACCGTGACGGTTGATTTAATTAAATTGAATTTAAATAGTTTTTGTCACAATAAATTGGAGTGTGATTGCAGGTACTTATAGTTATTTATATTGCTTGCATATTATATTTATGTACGTTGTTGTGTAGGGTAGATTTGGATTAGGGTAGGGTCTTGGATTTTTATACTATATAACTTGTTCTTCCATCGATTGTTGTCTTAGATATCGATGTTTTATTTCAGGCTTGCAAATAGCAGACATAATTTGAATTTTTTAAAATTGCTTTGTTTTCGAGGTAGAAATGGTAGATGAAAGTTTGAATTTCTACTGAGAGAATATGACAATACGATGATTGAGAAGCACAAAACAGTGGTTGCCTCAAAACTTCATTTGCTTCTCCGTATGTTCACTGTTTCAGAAATATAGTCCCTTCAAACTTTTTTTTACCGATTCGTTCAAATTTAGTACACAGTGCTTTGGAGCCCAAGTCACATAATGACCAAAATTTTGAGCGATCTCTCATTGTAAAAAATAAAATAAAAAAAATAATAAGGGCACATTTTTCAATAGTCTAGGAGTAAAGTTATCTGTTAATTTTAGAACGGAATAAGGAGTTAACTGAGGAATAAAATAAATAGCTATTTTCGATGTCAAAAACACCTTGTAAAATTATTGCTTTGAAATAAAAAATTCTATGAAAAGTTCAATACTCGAAATAAAAGTGACGTTCAAATTAAATTATTCTATAGATTGTTTGTTCTTGATTGAAAAATTCAATGTTGTTATCCGGTTGTTTAACAGTCAGGTAAGTTTATTCCTCTGGCAATTAACTGGATGTTTATCTGGACGTTGAAAAATCGGCTCTAAATCAATAAAATATTGAATATAAAAAAACCAAACACAAACTAATTTAAAATCTCTCTAAATTTTCTTTTTAATCATACAATAATTTTGAAATTTTTGGAATTTTGACATAATTTCACTTTTTAGTTTTTGCTTATTTTATGTGGTTTTCAATTGGTACAAGAATTTAATTCTTTTTTGATACAAATCTGCCAAAACAGGGATTTGTACAATTAAATCCTTCCATTGGGCAACAAAAATTAATTTTTTTTAAATTCTAAATCAAGTTCGCATATCTGTATTTTTCGGTGAATCTACCCCTACTCTTTTTAGTAACACCACTATACCCTAGTACAATTGGAACCATTCAGTTTGACATCTATCAGTTATGTCAATATACCATAGCAAAAGAGAATTCCATTCAATTCAAATCGCGTTCCATTCGTCACGTAAAATATCAAATTCCACATCAAATTCTGAATTTACCAATGGAAAACCCCATAAGTACGTATACATTTGTATTCTTTTATATTTAACGTACACTCAAGGGGTTATAACTACCCTTAAAATATTTAACACATTGCGAGCGATTAAAAAAATAAGATAGAATTTAATAGGAGGTGCCAATGCACTCTAGTTTTGATTTTTGAATATTTGAATATTATAATTGGGGGGCGATAGGGTCGGGTAAAGCGCGTTGCGGCTAAAGTAGGAATTGCAGTTGTAATCAACCTTTGGACGAATGTAGGACTTATAGATTAGAGACTGATCATTCCACAAAAGGTGTACGGCGATGCACATATCGAGAATTGAAAATTGTTCGGTTACATCAATACAAGCACCCCTCATGAACAACGTCATTGGAGGAGGGCCCCGCTTTAGCGCCAGGAAACAGCATTGAGAATTTGAAGCATTAAATTCTACGCTGTTTTTTTATTCCTCATTTAAAAATGCTGTCTAGATCAGAATTTAATGAGCTTATCTATCGCTAGTATTGTTGTTCCACATCCGAACGACATGGGTGTACATCTAAAAACGAAAATGAAAATCAGAGGCTACTGTCGTCAGCAAAATAATATATGGATTAGAAGTTTCAGGTAAGAATCATTGATGAATATGAGAAAGAGATTCGGAGACAAAACGGAGTCATGCGGCTCACCCGGAATTTTTGAAGAGATCCATGGAAACTAAATGCACGTATTTTCGATAAGAGAGCTTGATGCAAAACTCTATCAAAGGATTTTGAAATATTAAGTGCAATAATCTTAATTTTTCCAAAACTATGTAAAGATTTGTGCTGTTCGGTGAGATATACCATCAGATCACCAGTGGACCATATTGCCGGTCATTAAGGATCTGTCGTTATTCAAGATATTTCTTAAGCTGATAAAATTAATCAGCGTTGCCATTATGTATCTTGGAAAGAAGGGACGTAAGTGCAATTGGACGGTAGTTAGTGGGTGAAGAAGATTCGTCTTTTTTAGGGACAGACGGGAGAAATGCTGTTTCCATCCAATCGTGAAGAGACCAGTAGAATAGGACAGATGGAAACGCGTATGAAGTAATTTTGCCAGCGCAGAATAACACCTCTTGAAAACAATAATGACGATTAACTTGGCAAGCGGATTTATGTAAAAAGATGTACGTAAAAAGAAAGGTACCATAAAAGATGTACGTAAAAAGAAAGGTACCATAAAACTGTAAATGTTCTCAAGTGAAGGAGGAGTCATGTCATATCAGTTTCTGGAAGCGTATAATTAGTAGCAAACTGTGCTGCTAGCAAATTCACTTTTTCTTTTGAGCTTACCACATGTGTGATAATTTGAAACGAGCCTTGGAACTGACGAGTAATGTACTTTATGATAAATAAAATCCTTTAAACTTGAACTTGAACTGACGAGTTGGTAGAATTCAACCAAATTCGTGTTTTTGCCATTTTAATTTATGGATTTTGCGCTATTTCGAATCAAAATGGATAGTTCCCAAATAATACATTTTTTTTACATTTTGTATTAAATTGATTGCTATTCAACTACTTCTATTTTTTTTTTGTTAAAAACAACATTACAATTTGCGTTACTAAATTGATAAGGTATTATCTATAAATAATTACTCTCAAACAGTCTAAGATATTGAATTAAAAAAAATAATGATGACATTTTTTTACAAAAAATGACTTTTCCTCTTCCACACTACAAGCTTTTAAGGTATTACGAACTTCATCCGAACAAAATATTTTGACTTGAAATCGAACAACACTATTTTGAAAAATCATTAGAACTAACTTGACCAGTTAAGAAAAATTAAGTCTCACAAGTTTTTCTCATTTAAAAAGTGAGGACGCGAATCAAAGATTTTTTTCTCAATATTTGACAGCAAAACTGGGAATTATTACTGCAATTTTAGGAATTTTTCAACACAACTTTTCTTTTTAAAAAAGTCTAATTTATTAAAAATGTTTTATTCAGTACCAGTAGGGCATATCAAACTGGAACCTGTTTATTTGAGAAGATAGAAAACTGGCTATTACTAGTGAAAAATAAATGGCTAAATACGGCAGATGATGGCGAAAGCTCAGCACAACCTTTCGTTACAAAAATGCCTCTGGTAACCTTCGTACGTCATTCCTAAAATTTTACAGCTCTTGAAAGCATCTTCTGCGACTCTGTATTCCTGAACATAACTGTCAAGAAACTGTTACAATTTACAGTACGGTTTGAAATGTATACATATCTACTTAAAATGGGGGCATTCAGTATTCTATGATAGAGCTATCCGGATAGGTTTGTTCAAATCTCATGTTGTGTTTTGTCAATAGCTGTGTTTTTACGACATAATTACAACAACAACAGCAGCTTATCTTTACATACATAGCTGACTGCGCTCAAGCTATATAAATTTGGTTTAGAAGTTTCCTAACAACTCTTAGGGAGAAGTAACACCGAAGTACCAATGCACGCTGGATATGCGATATTTTTAAATTAAAATTCTAACCTCACTCCTTGGCAACAAACTTTGGAATGTTTACAAAATTTTATTTCTTCATAATTTACCTTTCCAAAAAAACGTTTGCATCCTGTGTATTTGTTTTGAATGTATCGCTTGACAATACAAATCAAATTTTGTCCTTCAAATAAACAAAACTCCGAACAAAATATTTTTTTTTTCAAGCAAATGTAAACATTTAACACGTCAAATATATCACAAAATGCGCGTGTTATCACATCATCACCGCCGCCATTATTTTTGTATTCACTTAAGCAACTTCACTCCACAACATAACGTCAAAAATTTAAAATGTGATATGTTTTAGTACTCATCCGTGACTTTTGAACATGTACTACATTGTAATTCGCATAATATCGGACTTAGAACAGTGTTGTTGACCAATAAAATGTATCTTCTAATTATGTGTTGTTTATAAATTCAACTGACGTATCAGACTAACGCGCCGTTGAAGATAAAAATGTCACTAAAAAGATGATTCCCTTTGACGCTATAGAATTCCTCTGTTGGTGTTTTTTTTTGTTGTTTTGATCTCATTTCTAAGATAAATGCAGAAATTAAAATTATAATAAGTAGAGGTACTATATACTTAGTTACTTACTTTATACACTGAGAAAAATACATTAATTTATATGAAATTCATAATGGTTCAAACAGTTGTAGTAGTTGAAAAATTGTTTTAGAATTGCGTTTTTTCTGCTTTATGGTCTAAAATTACAGTTAAACGGTCAACGTAAATAGTCAACGACTTGGCTATTCATTGTGCCACGTGCCGTGTGATTTGTCAACAACTAAATGCTCTCAAAGCGTTGACTAGAACGTTGGCACCTGCAACGATACGAATTTTAGTGTAAACGCATTGACAGTGTGGTAACAGATTGAAAATGGATGTTTTGACGACTTCAGAGAGTCAACGCGATAACCGACCACGTTGACCATCATATGTTTAGAGTTTTTGACGGAGATTAAATAAATGTCACCAAAATTCTTCATAAAGTATAAAAAAATATGTTTTTGTGTGGTTTCCAATCTGTCAAAACACTAGTGGACAAGACATAGTTCATGCAACAGTATAAAAAACAAAACAAGTTTAAATAGTAGCGTATACAAATTTTATGAAATTCCCCAAAAGAATTTTCTGAGTAAAGCGATTTGGTTATATTAACCAAATGTGATTTTGACTTTTAGAATTAAGCGTGTTCAGAGATTTGATACATACATCAAATACATCAGAGAAAAAAACTTTGCCCGTACTCTATAATAACTACATTTATTTCTCAATGAGATTAGATTTGTTTTACACTCAGCGATTTTTAGCAAAGATGATTTTACACACATGTGATTCTTAATAACAGTTAATTTTATACAAGTGAAAAGTAATCACTCTTTATCCCACTGATATTTAAGAAAATTGTGTGATCGAACGTTGAATGGAAATTGGAAAATACTTGATTGAAAAAGAGGTGAAATTGCATAGTATAAAAGTAGTAGTAGGCCCAATTTACATTGAACGATTTTCTGAAGGCCCATCATATCTTGTTCATTGCGGTAGAAGGGAATGAAAAAACGTTTTTTCCGCAAAACTCGACCGATATTTAAGTCTGTTTTCTCCCTCTTTCAATTGTTTTGACAGATTCTTCGCAGTATGCCGTTTTATTGGTTGTATGAATAACTGAGCAATGTAAATACAAACTTAGTTGGCGACAACAGTTGCGAATTGGGACGAAATTTGTATAAATGCATATTCGAAAACCTTAAATTCCAAGCTTGAAGATAATTGCTTTAGCGGCTTAGAATGTTGGTAGATACACAGTCAAAACAAAGCAGACAGGCAGAGTTTCAGTAACCCATTGATTCGCGTTGTCTGATTAAAATCTCGAGTTTGAATTTTATTACGTCATATACCTCAAGTTAAATTATTTATTTCGTGTTGGTTTTGTTTTTAATATCTTAACAAGAAGTTATCTTTGGACAAACACTTGGAATATAAAACTAGCATACATAGTATATTCCAAATTTGAACACACCTAATCATGTCAAACATCTAACCTGTCAAACGAAATATGACATTTAATCAAAGTATAATATAATACCTAGATACCCAACATATATAATTTGCTATGACCACTGGGACCACTGTACACATAATAAGGTAATGTATTGCGCATGTTGTCAAAATTCGGTTGTCATAATTCAAAAATTCGGTTGTCATATTTGGCAAAATGTATCTGATATTTGGCACATGCACTCTCATTTTTGACATTTTTACATACAAATAGGGATGGGTATATTTCAGTAAGATGTGTTCAGTTAGATGTAACATTAAATTAAAAATAACTATTATTAAAATAACATTTGAAATTACTTAATTTGTATTTTGATCAAACAAAACAGCGAAATATAGATAAAAAAGTGATGAATAATTTATTTTAAATTGGTAGTGGAAAATAGTTTATTAAAATTGTTATTTCACTGACAATTTTTGTTCCATAATTGTTATTCCAGTAACAGGAATTTATAACTGTTATTTAAAAGTAGCAGTAACAGATATTGCAAATAGCAGTTGGGCCCATGCCGAAGCGTATGTGCATGCCAAATGTGACACGAGTGTCCTGAGTTTTGCCACAAATCTGTCTTGTGTAAGAAAACGCCATGCATATAAAATAATACACAACCACCATTTTCGACTAGGGAAAATTCCAAGTAAGTATTAAGGAGAGTTCGATGCATTTATTTAAATTTGTTTGAAATTTTTTACGCTGTTTGATGTTTTTTGTTGCTAGGGCGAATGTTTTTTTTTTGTGTGTAAATGAAATACAAAAGTATATTATATTCTGATACAAATCAATAAAGAGATGCAAATTTGTCTTTATTATATTAACATCGGGAAACATGTGCCTTAGCAAATTATATTTAAAAAAAAAATAAATAAACTGACAGAACTCTGCATATACAATGAAACTCCTTTTTTGCATAGTCAAAAAATGGCAGCGACATGTTTCATGTTTTCATGTGAATTTGGATGTCTATCAGCTTATAGAAATCCCTGGTCCCCTTTGTTGTAAGGCCAACAGCTGATACAATCACACAGCCTACAAATTGTTTTTTTTTTTTTTTATTTTAGGGTGACTAATGTCATTCAAACAAAAATGGCGCCCGGTGTTTAGTTTATATCAGTGTTTAAAGTGCAGTTATAACTGAAATAGGGAAAAAAGGATATTCCACTCAAACCAGCCAATGAAGCATTTTCAAAGGAGTTCTATAACATTAAAATTTAATGATTAATTTCTCTCGGTGTGGAAAAACAATAACAAACATCTCTTTCAAATGAAACTCCCATATAAGACACATAGGTAAACGATTGCGCAAATGCGTTCTGCTAAGATAATTGCACACTTTCTCAATTGTTTTAAATTTAGTTTATACATCCAAACCAACTAGTCTCTTAGCGCGATACATTACTCATGTCTCCAGAGTATTTTTAAGATTCTTTTTCTTCTTGTTGGAATAATATTGCATTGTCTGATGGTTTACGTCAGTATACAAGGAACATAGTTTCAAGAGTGTCAGATTACACAGATGTTTTTTTGCACATTCTTCTGACTGGGTTTGATCTTGATTCTTTACCTTTTTTTTTATTAATTCTTTGAAAAAAAATGATAAACATCTGACAAGTTGAATATTTGTTAAAATTAGATAACAATGAATAGATAAAGCTGAGTTATCTTCTCAAATAAGCTTTTCATTGGTATGGTGTTATAAAATGCAGGTCAAATTATCTTTTTGTTTTTGAAAAAAAGAAAAATATTTGGTTGGCTTATGTGTGCTTCTCTCATTATATATCAAATTATTGCCTTAATTTCTCTTGTTTGAACTGGTAGCTATAGTTCCGTTTTTTTTTTTTTTTAATATTTCAAGTTAGACGTAACTGTTTGATTTAGATGACATTCCATTGTTTATTGCGAATAAATTCCAAAGTTTTGAATCAAGGCATTGTTTGAGATAAAACTTGTGTCATGCTTTTTATTGTATAAAAGCAAAGATTATCGCTTCATAATCATTTTGAATGCATTAGCTAATTGTATATTTTGATAATGGGGACTCAAGGAATCCCTTTTTAGGTTCCACCGCTCCATTTTCATACTAAATCTGTGCCAGCTCATAAGATAATTCTTGACGTTATGAGTGACCAATATGACGAAAGAGTCTATGACGTTTTAGAAAAGGTCAATTTAACCGTTAACTGGTCGTTCCGTTAAATGATCGGTATTTACACGCTGAAGTTTCAACCGTCAAATACAAAGTAGTTCGAATGCTTTTTGACTCAAGAACGTTATACGTTTTCGAATAAAAACAAAATGGATCTAGTAAAAGTAAAAAAGTAAAATTAAAATTCCAATTTCTTAGGGCCAATTTTTAAGTGGCTAAGTTAAATCTTATTTTCACCTGAGTTATTTATTTCTGCAAATAAATTAATACCGAGTTAACTTAAAAACAGTAGTTGTTCGGTGAAAGATTACGGGCTTAACACAATGGAGTGTTGCAACTGGTGCTGGTGTAGTAGGTAGGGTAGTCGACAGCTGTCAAAAAAAGTCATGCCATTTGTTGGTAGCTGTGATTTTTTGTCCAGGATTGAAAAGAGTTTGAAGCTCCTTCAATCCCATGCAAATGCTTGTTTAGTACACACGATTTTAAAATGTCAATAATGAGCTGAGATTAATAGCAAACTTTTGCATCACTGAATACAATTTTGTCTGCAGCTCCGTTGCGTTGTATTCACAACATTAAATTTGCGTGAATAAATATTTTTACGCCTATGCCAGATACAGTTGCAGCTCAGTCTCCTATATGTTCATGCAAACAACTTTAACTGTCAAAAATCTATAGAAATCGATGTGCGGCATTATGGAAACATTAGTGCACTATTGAAGTAAAGATGGCGGCACGATAGAAATCATAGTTTCGCACATTAATTTCAGAAGTTGTTTGTCAAATAATAATGTATCTTTCAGGATTCATCTAGATATGATCCAGGGCTTACTTTAAGAATGGGTTAGTTCCAGTTCAAAATTGACTGAAAAACATCAGGAGATACATATATCCGGCGACTTAGCTACGAAACTAGTGTTATCTTGCACTGAAAAAGATGTTGCAAATTTAGGTTAATTTTCATTTCGATTTTTTTTAATGATGCAGTTAAAATTTTATTTGAGTTTTCGAACAAAATCAATTGCATGCTTAACCAAGAACACGTTTTCGAAAATAAAAGTAGATCTTAAATTTAAATTTGGAAATCATGTAATTTTATTAGAATTTGCATACAATTAAGTTCGAAATTACATGCATGTACTATTACAGTTTTACTTTTTCTTAATTTGTAACAAAATTGACACAAATACTCGATTATTTGACGAAAGATTGACCCAACGCGGCGCTTCTAATTTTTTTTCCGAAACTTTTGTCACCAATCATTATTTTTTCTATGCAAAGTTAAAGAATAGTTATAATAGTTAGTTAAAAAAATTAAAAATCATATTTTAGCGGTTCGCGGATTTTAATGTGTGAATAAGAATATTAATCTAGATATCTACTCTAATCTGATTGACAGATAGGTCGTTTGAAAAAATCATGTACCGTATATATGTTGCGGTATGGCTTTAAGACAATTGATTGATGTTCTTTGACACTTCTTTGATGCAACGTATCTGCAGTAAAATAGTCAGAATTTCACAATAGTGTTTCAATATTATGTTCAAAGCGGATTTATTACCTACTTACTTTGATTTTGAAAACAAAACAGACATAAAATATCATTAAATATATAAAACATTTATTTATAATTGTATGTATGTCCAATCTCAATCAAAAGAATAGATTTTGCCAAGTGTGGATGGATCTGCTGAATGTCGTTCGATGCACAAAGTTTTCGACTATTTTAACATGAATGAGATTGGGTACCAGTGCATCGACTGTTATTGGCTTGTGAGCGTAGCCTTACAAAAAAAAACCAAGAGGTGTCAAATCACACGATAGTAGGGACCAATTCGCAAGACCATTAGACGAAATTATGAGTTCATCAAATGTTTCCTTCAATAAGTAAATTGATTCGTTTGCCGTATTGCAAGTAGCGCCATCTTGCTTAATCTAAACTTCTTCCATATTCATGCCATTCGATAGAGAAACAAACAAGTCATTCAAAATGGCTGCATGTTGTAACAAACTAGGTACATTTTTGAAAAGAAACATCGGTTACTTTCACCAGACCATAGTCCGCACCTATGGGCCAGTTATAGCAATCCTCAAAACGCATCCGGAAAAGTTGAAATAGTATGAGAGTAAATATTTTTTCCTGATGGTCGTTTATAGCAAACAGGAAAACGATTTTTCTTGCAAAAAATATGTGCAATAAAACAATTATTTTTTGTTAAAAATGTATTTAGTTATTTTCCTGATGAAAATTCATTTTTCATGCCAGCTGATTGCCATTCGACACAAAGTGGAACAAATCATTCTAATGATTTGTGTTTCAATTTCTTTCGTTCCGTTGACAGAATTATGGACGAAACACTTTTTCGTGTGTGTTTCAATCAGGATAACTTAATGGCAGACTGGTAGTCAATTCAATTCAATTTTCTTTATTTTTACTTAAAAAATAAGCACATATGCATTGAATCTTAATATCTATAACTTGTTGAGAGGCAGACTGCTGGTGAAGTTTGCCAACTGGCATAAATATCCTGTTTGATATAAACGACCATCAGGAAAAAATATTTACTTTCATACTGTTTCAACTTTTGATGATCGCTATAGCTAAGCTGGATAGGAATTGAGTACTGAAAGAAAAAAATTACATCGGGAATTAGCGACGCCATTAAGAGAAAAAATTGACATTTCGATAACGAATAGGTAATTGGAACAGGTAACATGGGAATAAGAGTTAAGATCTTACATGTAAATTGTGTAATCAATACTTCATATATTTTTCGTTCAATTTGCTCGGGACTGAACAATTTGTAATATGACAAATGGTTTGACAGATACTAGATCGTTATTTGAAGTAAGAATGTATGAATTCATTTCAGTTTTATGAAGTTGGTTGCGATTGAATCGAATCTTCGAAACTGTCAAAAAAATTAAACTGCCAAATTTTTGAAAGGTCTTCAGTAGTAAAAAAATTGTTTAAAAAAATTTACATGCAATTAAATAATAATATAAATTGGGCTACTTCTCTATTTCTTGTAAAAACTTTGGAAAAAAATCAAACACCTGCCAAACTTGGGAATCCTTGATCAATTGTATAGTGGACTTTGGTTTGAGAGGGATATAATTCGCAAGTAAGTTTCTTTATAGTTATAAAATATAGTTATCTATGATAAAATATAGTATATGTTTTTTTATTTTTTTAAGTGAAAATAAATACCTACCGTGTGCAGTATACCTTAGTTTATCATTTGAGTTTTAAAAATTTTTAATAACATTTATATTTTCCGTTGGTCCTAAAAAATATGAATGACATTTCTTACACCTTACTGTTAAATCAAAATTAAAGTGCTTTTTATTTATTTTATTAGTTTTCTTTCTTACATTTAAATTATTATCTTAATAAGAATATTGTTAATCTAGTTATGAATAATTATGTCGGAATTCTTCCAAATAGATTACTCTAAGCTAAAATTTGGTTATTTAGTTGTAAACAAACTGTTAACATCTTGGATGACATCACTCGTTCAATCGCTTGGGGGTTCATTCTATAAAAATATCAAAACAAAATAATCCTTCATCAATGTCATGAACTCCATATGGAATTCAAATGATACAAAGCGATGCACAAACATAAAACACAATGACCTCATCCTCTCTGAACGAACGATGATATTTGGTGCATGCTGTTGGAGTATGTATTTATGATAGCATAGTGTAAAATGAAACAGTCGGTATATTTAACCCAAAATGTCAAGTGCGTGGAGATGCAACATAGAAAATTCTTTAATGATTGCTTATGATATTAAAAATCAAAGAACAAACGAAAAATATTGTTCATAGTCTGGCTTGTGACGTTGCAAGAAAAATTTTCTTACATAATTTGTTGTTTTATACAAACAGAAAAAATAAAGAAAACATTTTTAGAGAGATAAAAAAAATACAATTCTTAAAACAATACCGAAATATAAACAAATATTTATTTTACTTAAACTGTAAGAAGCAGAACTTAAAATGTGTCCTTCAATTAAAAAAAAATAAGAATTTCAAAAACTTTATATGGCTTTGTAAATTCTAAGAAAAAAGTTAAATTTTTTGGTAAATTAAATGCTTCTAATTTGAAATAAACTATATTTAATAAACCAAAAATGTGTTTAAAGTTAAAATGCAAACCAATATTTCTTATCAAAATTCTAAGCATATTTGGGTGCGTTTTGTAATCTACGATCTAGATAATAAGAAAACAAACATTATGCAGCAAAATTCTTGCATATTACTATAGCTTGTCACTAATACTGCTTACTTGTTTAAGTCTCTCCGTAAGTCGAGGAAATTTATATTTTTAACAAAATAAGTACATTTACATGAATTCAAATAACAACGTAACGTCCCAGACTATTTTTTTTTTGAAAATAAATATAATTTTTTTATGAAATGATTTGGTTATTTCCATGCAAGCATATAAAAATAAGTTAAAGGTACACGCAAAACATTTTACTGCAGATAATGAATTTAATGAAACAAATGAAATAAAAAACTGCAAGCATTTGATTACATATGGCATCGGTTAAACCACAAAAAATGCTTCTCAATTGCCATTCCATCCATCAGTATTTATAAATGGATATGTATTTTTTGTTTATCATCCTAAGTCTCAACTGGATGATATTCATAGCTGTGCCTAATGACATGGATGAAGTGACATTTTGTAGATGGACTCGTTTTTTTGTTGTATTTGCTACTTTTAAATCTCTTTAAAGAGATGCTACCACATGAGGAGTCAGATGGATCGTGCCAGATGCAATGAACCGAGTTATTGTGGCTGATTTGTTTGTGTGTGCTTTCTTCGGAAAATTCGACTGGGGGTTCAAATTACCCCACGGATATACTCGTAAGTGAGATTAGTATATTTTTACTGGGCATGTGGTTAAATGCAGAGGAAAATTATTCATAAATAGGCATAAATAATGGAGACAAGACACATACATGTGTATAGGCTGAGATGTTATGAGACAATGTAAATTTTTGTATTTGTGTTTACTTAAATGAGGAGCCAGGGAGAATTTTACCAAGTTGGAGGACTCATAAATAGGGACTTGTTTTTAAGAAAGGAAATTGTTGCTACAAGAAATCATGCGATAAATATATCTTACGAGGTATATAGTTATATGCGATATAAATACATACATACAATGTATACATATAAGAGTCAGCCGATATATATCGTCAACAAAAATTATCCTGCGATAAATTGCGAGAACATTATCATGCTAGGAAAATATTATAAGAGAATTTTATCGTGCGCAAAAAAAAAATTAATGAAAAAGGATAATATATCCTAAAGGATAAAAATATCATGCCAAATAAATATCCTGCAAGAAATTTTGAGAACATTATTATGCTACGAAAATATCGTGATAGAATTTGCGAGAACATTATCATCTTAAGAAAATATGAACGAAATTTATCATGCGAAAATAATATCAATAGAATTATCGTGCGATAAACTGCGGGAACAATATCGTGATAGGAATATATCGTAAGCGAATTTCATGGTGCGAACAAAATAGCATCAATTTGCGATGAAAATATATCAGAAAAATATCATAAGGGACTGTGATATTGCAAAAAATATAATCAAATTGCGAGAACAATTTCATGATAGGAAAATATCATAAGAGAATTTCATCTTGCGAACAAAATATCACACGAGACAAATATCATGGTCAAATCTTATCCTGAGTTAATATGACATACATACATATATCATGTAAAATAATATCATTATATTTGCTTTTTTTTGTAGCAAGGCCAATCTCTGGGACAAAATTTTGTTGGTTGTCAAGGAAGCAAAAATATTCTAAAAGCTGAGCTCGGAAGCAAAGTCAATTTTTTCGAACACTGTTGAAGGTTAATCGCGTGCTCGCCTGAATTTAAATACCTTTGATTTGTTTCTTGTGGCGTCAGGTTATTTGAAGAAAACGCCCCACCCCCATATTGCAAAAGAACTCAAAGTCCGATTTCTGAATTATCACCATTAAAAAAGGAAAGATTTTAATCAGATTCATTAAGGTCGCTTAACGGTTCTGTGGTGGTCACAGATTCTTTTCGTTGAGGCTAAAAATACTCTTGGGGCAAAAACTGTCATTTTGGTAAAATTCCCCTTAAACAGGAGCACAAAAAAAACATACACAACAAAACCAAAAAAATAAAATCGTAATGAAGCCTGGAGACTTTGGAGTATGGTAAGTGGCAAGAATCATGACAGGCGTATGCGTTTTTATGGAAAACTATTAGAAATATGATACAATGAATTGTTAGATATTAAAACTTTGTTACGTACCTTGATTATTGTTGTTTTTGGACGGTTGCGGCTCTGCCGCCGACGATGGTGCAACAGGAGATGTTGACTTGTCTCGAATTGTTGTTTTATTGTAGCCAGGTACAGCGAAGGTTTTTGTTGTCACATAACGAACTGATTCGACTCTAGTTTGCCATTTTTGAAATGTATTTATTACGTCACTCTTGAGAACCGTCGTCGTACGTAATCCGGGAGATGTTGACGGTGTCGTGTTTAATTTTTCTTCTTCTGATTTTTTGTCACCTCCATTGTGATTTGGTGTTAAAGGAGACGTGGACTTATCAGTATCTGAAAGAGGTGGAAACAAATACAAAATAAAAACAAAAAATAACTTGAATAATGAGGAAATGTATTTATAAAGCTTTTTGAATCAAGTTTTATTGTGGAAATGTATAGATCACACTTGTTAAGGAAATGATTCCACAAGGAAATGAGGTCACATATAAATGGGTATATAATTTTTGAGATGGCCAAGTGGGTTTTTAAAATTTAAGGGAACTTTGATTGGAATTGATGGAGACTTACCTATTCCAATTGTACATTTTTTTATATGATTACAGAAACCGAAATTCTATATATTAAGCCACTGAGAAAATAAGAAAATAAACAGCTTTCAAATTTTAAAGAAGTGTACGTCCCCGAGAAAATGGATATTTAGCAACATTAGAGTTAAAAAAAACATCGGATAACTCGAAAAACATCAAACCGATTTCGCTAAAATTTCTAAAAGCTTGTTGTTTATAGCAAGGTTTAGAATGTGCCACGCCAACGCCTATGCCTAGTTTTCTTATGTTTGTGTGTGATCAATATTATTTATTTTTAAATCTCAATTAAACAATCCTGTCAGAAATCAGAATTTATTGAATATATCACACGCTATCTGACATTAAACTGTAAACTAAACATCAAGATATGGATATGGAAGGCAGGCATAACTTTCTAAGACCTATCGTTAAAAAATGGGGCCAGAATGGATGGTTTCTTGTGTCAAATAGCTCACTCCAGCCATAATTGAGCCGAGCTTGGTTGCTCCTAGTTGTAATTTCTTGCTATTTGTATGTCGTTATTGTATTTTAAAAACCGGTACATAAAATTTACGTATCCTGAAACGAATATGAAAATCTGACAATCCGTACTATCGTTGGTAATAAATAATAAGTTATACACAAAATAATATCTTTTATAAACAGAGTAGGAGACAAAACGGAACCGTGAGCCACACCATAACTTATTTTGATCTGCTCTTCAGATAATTGCTAATCCAATATGCAATGCTTGCATTTTGGAAAAGCACAATATCATTACATTAAAAAAAATAAAATGTGATTTATACCTATTTACATATGTTTGTATGGGAGCCTCTATAGTACATACGTATACATGTATTCAGTGACGTATATACGAGTAGCAAAGTATATTTATGATTAGTTAAGGCAAAAATTAGTACAAATGAAACATAGTTAGGCAAACATTTCTGAAAATATTCACTAATCCATTTTTGAAAAATCGATTTTTGAAAAATCAAAAAAACACTTGGAAAAATTGAAATATTCGATATTATTTATACTTTCAAAGAGCATCTGCCAAAAAAATAAAATACACGACTGGATAGTACGTACTTGTTATTTTGTTCGATGACATAATAATTAGGTACAAGATTTTTATTAGAGTTCACTAGATATATTTTTAAGGTCATTTTTTACTTAATTTTTTATAAACACAATTTCTGAAATTTGTTTCTTAAAAAAAAAGTCTGATCATTTTAAGCATTTAACAATAAAAATTTAAAAACAGAATTTGAATTATCGTCCACTAGTTTTCGAAATATTGAATTAAAAAAAAGATGGTTTTTTTAAATCCAAAACTTATTGGTCAAAAATGTTGGTCAGAAGTATTATTTAAAATTTGATTTAACTCATAAATAAAAATTTAGGCCGAAATCCGTCCAACCGCTTATGAGAAAGTCGAACATAAAAAATGCTGTATGGCTGTACAGTTAATAACAAAATATGCGAAATCATTTTTGGACCAAAATGTAGACTATACATATAGTACTGCACAGATATTTTTTCTATCAAAATGTGTAGAGCCGTTTTCGAGATAATTAAAATGTTTTACCAAATTGTATGCCAGTTACCATTATTTTTGGGATAAAAAAAAAGAATTAAAAATCAATTCGAGACAGCCACCTAAAAAGCTTAAGTAATAAGTTTGGAGAAAATCGCTTCAGCCGTCTACAGTCGGGCAGACAGACAGACGGAATTGCAGCATCCACTTTCTTTGGTGTTCTCTACATCGTTATGTTAAGTTTGATCAAATTCTCGAGTTCGATTTTTTTTCAAATGCAAAATTTGCCTCAAAATTAAAAATAATTTGAATTGGTTCATCCAATAATGAAAAAGTGGAAAATATGAAAAGTAACGTACTACCGTTAATAAGGACGAAAAATTGAATAATAGTAATTAGCTCTGGAAAAATTTAAGAGCACACAAATTTTTTTGTATCAAAATTCTTGGAGCCGTTTTTAAGAAACAATTTTTTTAAACTAATTTTTTAACAGGTGTGTTATATAGGTACCGCTGTGTATTGCTTAAGAAAAAATATATTTTCATTTATTGTAAAAAGGCTAAAAAACTACTAAACACAAAGTTTCGAAGAAATCGATTCAGTCGTTTTCGAAATATAAAGTGAGTTTCCAAAAAAAAAAAAAATTGAAAGATTTTGGCTTGCTTCAATACTTATTTAATTATCCTCTTAGAAGCTTCTCATATAAAAAAAATAAAAAAATTCAAATGAACCATTTTCCAGCAATTCGAAACCCCATAGGTATTTAAAATAACAATTTTTGGCAAAAAAACCGCAAAGTACTTTTCCCTTCATTATTTAACTGATATATATATTTTCTTTATAAGAATCGTTAGTGCCGTTTTTGAGTAAAATAAGATTTAGCTTTTTGTCAAAAAAAAAAAATATATGAGAAGTACGTCGGGCATATTATCAAAAATAAGATGTGGGTCTCGGGACCCCCGACAGAAGTGATACGCAAATTAATCTAAGTTGAACTATTTACTATTGAAATTATTTTTTGAAAAGCTTCAAAAGTTCTTCGTTAATTTGATTAATTTCAAAAGTTCTCCGTATGCGTCGTGAGAGAAAGGGAAGCTAGTCAGACTGTCGCCGTAACGCGTTACGTAACGAATTGGTTTATCATCCCATAAGAAGTTTTAACTTCAAAAACCATATGTACCAAATTTGAAACAAATCCATCACCCATTTGCGCTTTAGGCTTGTGGATAGACAAAAAGAAAGATATTATTGGGAGACCAATTTTTGTCGACTTAGCTATCATCGTAATGTCAAGTTTGATCAAAATCTCGATTCTCTTCAATTTTTCACGAATATAAAACTTGCCATGTACCTGTGTACCAATATTTTCATTTTGAATGATATCAAACTTCTTAGATTGTAGATCTGATTATTGATTGATTAATTTGCTTTAGAGCTTTTAATCTTCAGAACCCTGAAGCCCAGCCCACATCGGTTCCCATTTTGATAATGTATTATGCTGTTTTTGAAATAGCATATATATTAAGGTACTGCATCCTGCTCTGTATCGGTGAGAAATAAAAAACATCAATCAACTGAATATAATAAAACCATTAGTACCTACATATAAAATTGCAAAAAAAAAACAAGAAGATAAATAAAACTCTGTCAGTTTTCCTCCACCTTAAAAGAAACAATATCGATATTTCACTTCGTTTGACAAATTTCACCATTGAAACTTTTCCCAACAACAATATAAATTAAACAAAAAAAAAAAAAAAACAACAGACCACACCAGGGCCGATTAGCTGATCTTCAATCACTCCCACGTTGGAAAAGTCTCCACTTGGAAAACAAATTTTTTTGTGACGTGAAACAACATTTTTAACAACAAAAAAAAAACACCTTCGACCAATGTCATATTTCGAAATATTATACCAACAATATGATTTGATTTAAATATGTTTTATTTGTTTTAGAAAAGGTGTGTATTTTGTGTTCCTATGTCCCGACGTCCAAGATGTACATCATGTCTAAAATATTTTTCTTGGCTCGATGGATCAAGTTTCCGGTTGAGAAATGGCGGGCGTTCGTTATGAAATGTCAAACATGTCAGTTTTCTCGTTGCAGCTGCTATCCACCACCTCTGTTTCGGTATTATTTTCTTGTGTGACACAAAAATCATTAGATGCTAATTGAAAGGATTTTCACTGCGCAATTTGTTGAAGCTCTTTACTCTATATTTATACTTATACTTGTACAAGCAGCTGAATATATTATTAAATATGTCGGAAAGATTTTCATGCATGTTTTAAAATTTTCTTTATTATGGCCAGGTGTTAGAAAATCAGAGAGCAGATCACTCAACTGCTGGTAAGTTTTCATTTTTCAATGCCAGAAATTTCATTTGAGTATCACAAAGCAATATGGTAGTTTTTCAATTACCCCTACGATAAATATCACAAGGGGAATTGACGATTTTGATTATTTCACGGAAGCGAAACAATAAAATGTGCATTATTTCAGAAAATTTCATCTACAGACAAGTTTTCTAATTCAACTCTCAAGGTCTGTGTATTTATTCAGATTAAATTTACTGAAAGGTAAATAATTATTCGTAATGTTGGCAATGATTCCAAAATAATTGTTTTGGAAAACCAGACGTTCAAGATAAATAAAGATTTTCAATATTGTACAATACCAAATAGCAACTTGTGAACAATTTTCTGAAAGGTTTCTTTCATGGGGGTGAAAAAACACGGACATATTTGAAAATTCGAGAAAAAGCAAAAACAGCATTTCTCTTTCAATTTACATTTACAATTTTCGAGATATGGTGTGCATATTATTTAAATTTTTGTTGAAAATCCATTGTTTCTATTTTGAGATATTTACGTTTCTTAGAGATTTTCTTACTTCTTGTTGTGTTTAGTGGATTTCTATTTTAAAACTAGACAAATCTAATACGTGGACTGTTCTTTTATAGAACTTAAATTTTAATATTTGATAAAATTTGTCGTATTTTCTAGAAGTTTTGAGAATCACAGACTCTTGTTATATATGTTACTGATTTCGTCGTGATTTTCTTAACTTAGACTAAAACGGACAACGGTGAACTAAGATCCTTCCAAACCACCAATATAAACAGAGTGGGGCCAGAACATATTTACAAAGTTCGAAAAGAAATTACGCACGAATAAATGCAGGAACATTTTCGAGCAGCAAGAATGCTTGAAAAACATGGTTTGCTGACGAAACTAATGTTCAATTTATTATATCGGTTGTGTACATGAGATACTGGTGAGTAAACACCCCTATGGTACACCATCATATACGTTGCATTATCGAAAAAAACAGCAATTTTTTGCGAACTCGTAATTTTTGCTAGGTCTTCATTTGTACATCCAGGGACTCACGCTCACATGATTTACCCAATGATTGACAAATTTCGAACTCGAGATTTTCATTAAACTTGACATTATGATGATAACGAAGACGAAAAAAGAGAATTCCATATTTCTGTATGTCTTTCTGTAGGTAGACCTACAGCCTGAACCGCTGAAGCGATTTTCTTCAAGCTTGGGACTTAAGCGTTTTAGGTGATTGGTTCAATTTTAAGTCTTTTTTTATTTCCATTGGCAAAAAGTTAAATATTATTTTTCTCGTAAACGGCTCCAACGATTTTATCCAAAAAAATATCAGTGAATTAACAAAGGGAAACTGACGATTTATTCGTTTTTTTAATTCTTCTTAGGAGAATCTTCTAAAAAGTTTAAATATTTTTCAAAAAAAAATTTGTTTGAAAGCTCAATTTCGAAAATGATTTAATCGATTTCTTCGAAACCTTGTATTTAGTAGTTTCTTGATATCATCTTGAATACTTGAAAAAACAATTTTCCCTAAAACAGAAAACAACGGTACCTACCATACAAATATTATTAAAACGTTAAGAACACATTTTCAAAAACGGCTCCAACTTTTTTGATTAAAAAGCTACTTTGGTAAAATCATATTTGATTTTGCTTTCTTATTAACGGTAATTACCATATTTCATATTTTCGACTTTCTCATTATTGGATGAATCGATTAAAATTATTTTTTTAAAGCGCAGATGCTCCTTAAAAGTATAATTAAGATTTATGTTCCAATTTTCAAGAAAAAAAATTCGATTTTTAGAAAAAGAATCGATTTTTGTTTTAAAAGTAAGTTAGTACGGATCGTACGACTGATCGTGCATTTTATTTACTTAATTTTATATGGAACTAAATTATTTAAATGTTGCTACCAAAAATCTTGGTATTGCATTTAATATCTACCATAAATTCTTAAGCGGTCCCTAGACGCTCAATATAATTGTGCAAAATATTGCACTGCGTCTGCGTCTAGGCACCGCTTAAAACACCATTTCAAAAAAAATCATTCACCCGTTCTCGAAATATTGAATTTTTAAACAAAAAATGATTGTTTTCGTCAAAAATTAAAAAAAAGTATATTTTTGGAAAATTTTGATACGTTTTACGTTTTTAGTACAAAAAATTGTATGGAAGGTACCCACTGTTATTTTTGGGGTTAAAAAAGTGATTTTAAAATAGAATCGAGCCAATTACCTAAAATTCTTAAATACCAAGTTTAACAAAAATCGTATCATTGTGATGTTGGCAAGTTTGATTAAAATCTCGAGTTCGATTTTTTTATAAATGAAAAACTTCCCTATATTACCCATGTGTACATTATATCGGAAGTAAAAATATAGTCCGATGGACCCATTAATCCACAAACCGCATTTTCGGAATTATATTCGTTGCAAATTTAACCAAAAATGAAAAGAGTTTTTCGATTAAACAGCCGATCCATTCCGAATTCCATAAAGTGTCGAAAAAAGCTGTAATGAATGAACGACATCAAGTCGATATATTTTGATCTTTTCACAAAACTCTTCTCAACGATTGCAATATTCTCCTCATAACGCACTTCGCATTGGTATCCATCCACTCTACTTGTTTTAGCCGATGAGTTCAAACTTGCTTGACCAGTGTGATATCGCTGTTTAACTCGTACAATTATCGTTCACCGTTAAATCTTGTCCCTTAGAACCCGTCACAGTAGAGAGCCATAAAGTGGGACTGGGATGAAAAAGGTTTTATACAAATTCTACTTAGTTCTTTGATCTTTGCATTTGGGACAATCTAGTCAGTTGCATCCTCAACCTAAAGAAACAGAGATTGGAAGAAGTGATTATTAAATTGATTGATTGGCTCATGTTATTTTTAGCTCATCAGTCAAGATAGAAGATGAAGTCGTTAAATTCTTCAAAATTGTAGCTTTCTACTGTGATGAAGTTTTATAATATTCGTCATTCTTGAGTGTCACTCCTTGTTGACAGCAAATATTTTGTTTCTACTGGTGCTGCTCTGGTGTCCTGATGCGGGCAATCTTCATCAATTTCGTGTCTATATGCCAGCATGGGAGCTTATAATTGGGCGCATTTTTCAAAGTTTCATCAATTTTTTTTTTATAATCCACACGCGCTCAAGGGATTATACTACCCTTTAAATGTTTCAACACAGCGCGGGCGTGAGGTTAAGGAAGAGAAAGAATGATAGGAAAGATTTGTGGCGTGATGTTCGGATACTGTAGGTGGTTGTTGTCTCAGATATTATCTCCAGGGTAGGCGGCTGAATTAATGCGGAGAAATTTCCGTGTCTTATTTATCTATGTCCCTTATAATTCGCATTAATCTTTTCATTCTGTTGTCATATTTTATCGGTATACTAGTTTTTACCCAATCACATGTTGTTAGTTTTTAATGGACAAATAAGAGGACATAGAATACGACAGGGATCGAACCTGTTATTATGAAGTTGACAGGCGAACACACAACAATCGCGCCAAGGCCACCCCCGAATGCACTTAAATATCCTGATTCAGCCCTTGAATGTACCAATACGTAAGATTTTCGTGCAAAAGCTTTAGAACTAGTAAGCCCACTAGTTGTCAAAGAACGCCTTTATTCTGCACTCTGCTATTTCAAACATGTTATTGAGTTATTTCTATCATGTGAAAGGTTGCTTTTACAGATTGTTTTTACTTGCGATATGGGTACTATAGCTAATCGAACTCGAGATTTTAATCAAACGTGACATTACAATGATAGAGAATACTAAAAAAGTGGAAACCGCAATTCCGTCTGTCTGTCTGTCTGTAGAACGTTCAACTGCTAAAGTTAAAATGTGAATCAAATGGTAAGTTTGGTGGTTTCTGTTCGACTACTCCAAGTTTTAGAGACCTACCTGGAACCTACCTATGGTTACTTCCAAACCTACTGAAGAGTTGCATTCTGGAAGTAGGGCTTTGTACTGAGTCGTTTCGTCACATTATGTGTAACGGAAAACTGCTGTCGACGATAAATACCTATTTCGTAATTAAATTTATTTCGACAACAGTTGACTCAATAGGCCATGCCTTAGGTGTGCACTTATGGGCACAACACTACAGCCTAAACGACTTGACCGATTTTTTTCAAACTTGGTACTTAGGCATTTTAAGTGATTGTGTGAAAGAAATTTTTGAATCGTTGTTTTAGCCCCCAAAATAACGGTACTTGCCATACAAATTTGTCTACCATATTAGTTTTCTCGAAAACGGCTTTAACGATTTTGATAAAAATTTGTGTGTGCACTCCTCTTGGTAGTTTCTACATTTAAGTCGAAAATTTTTGTTACATATATTGTTTTAACTGCCATACAAATTTTTTTTGATTTTCAACTTTCTCATAAACGGCTATATGGATTTCGATCAAAATTTTAATATAAGAGGTCTTTCGAATTATTAAGAATACTGCATACCAAAATTTTCGAAAAATATTTTTTGAATGAAAAAAAAAAACAATATTTTTTTTTTTTTGAAAATTCAATATTTCGAAAACGGGTTTGTGATTTTTTTTTTTGAAATTTTGTTTTTAAGTTTACATTATTATATGTTTAAGCCTTTCATTAAATTTTTTTTAAGAAAATTAAATATATTTTGTATATAAAAAATTAAGAAAAAACTACTTTAAACATAATTTTACGGTTTCTATTAAAAATCTTAAGTACGTGCGATCCAGTCGTGCATCTTATTTTTTTTTGTTTAATAACTTAAGAAATTTATAAAATTTCCATTTATCCAACCATAGTTCTGAAGAAAAAAATATGCCGTATTTTTTTATTGACGACTGATGTCGATAAAAAAGTTCTGATGTAAAAGTTGTTTGAAAATATGTTTTTATGTGAAAGTGACTTCTGCTCGCTTCTGTTTATGTTTTCATATTTTTTTTTTCAATTACCTACATAAAAATATTATTAAAACTATAAGACTGCTTTTAATTTAAACTGAAAACATTTGTCTAAATTATTGAGGCCATTGCAACAGAAATAGATTCACCACAGTAGTGACATGGTAGAAACTATTAAATTTTCAAAATAATTTGTCAATTAAAAATTAAATCACTTCTAATTTGCGTACCGATAACTTTGGCAAAAAAGACTATATAATTATTTCAATAAGAGGTACTCGTACTACAATGCAATAAGCTTCACAAGACTGGCAGGAGTGGAGACTTTTTTGAAATTTAATTTTTAATTTGAAACTAATTGTGTGGTTGACAAAATTGTGAATGAAAAACACGTATAATTGTGCGTCAGATAAATGGCGACAACAAGGTGAATTTCGCAAAAATAATGTGAGCGACCTCTTTTGTTTCTTGCACCTTAGGTATTGATATGGCCGTTTGTGTTGTGATTAATATTTTATCACTGTGATTCATCCATTCTCTTCACACCATCCCACTAAACACCTATAAGAAAGTTAAGAAAATTAAATAGTTGGATTTTGGCCAAATGAATTTGAGATAAGTATATAGAAAGGAAAATGTATTCATTTTGTTAAACATTAAATTCCCACACACACATGTGTACATATGTAGGTATATATGCAATTTTGAAGACTCGACAAATGAAAATAATAAAAATTCTAGAGATCAGCCTTATTTAATTAAAAAAGTTATTAAAAATTAGCAAAAATATTCTGCGAAGTAACCTTGACAAATTATTTTGTTTAGTTTCAGTTTTTTTTTTTATATACGACTTTTTCTTGGTGCTTTCAAAGGAGACTTCAAAGTTTAAGAAAATGATTTAAGCAGGGCAATCTACAATATAACAAAATTCAATTTGTCTTTCTTTTATTCTTTTAAAATTTTAAATTACAGTAGTTTCCGCTTAATTGCATATTGCTTAATTGAATGTGAAAAATTAAAAATTGTATCGTTTTTGTTTTTTCATGGAGTCTTCCTTAGTCTATTTTAGTGCGAAACATATTAGATACTTACAATTCATAGGTAAGTAATAGTTTACTTTGTAAATTTTAAGTTCTGTAAAATATCTTTAAATTCCACGTTGGGCTATACCTAATACAATTTGCATACATTCAAGCATTTTCATATTTTTGTCAGTACAAACAATTTTCCTAATGCAAATATCTCAGAACATATGACATTTGCTTAGAGGATTTCTATTGAATAACGTCGGCGACGTTATGAAAATTAGTCTGCAATGGTCAAGTTGTGTGGGAGGCAATTTGTTCTAGTTTTCTCATGCTTCTATATCGCTCACTATTTACTGTATCCTTGCCGAACTCGAACTCGAACTCGAGATTTTGATCAAACTTGACATTACGTTGATAGAGAACACCAAGTGGGTCCCGCAATTCTGTCTGTCTGTCTGTCTCCGAATCTCCAATCTAAGCGGTTAGATAGACTTAGGGCTGGCAATGAGACTACTTTTAAAAAATCCGAGATTACACCGAGACCAGACAGAATTTTTGGTACTGAAATTCGCCGAGAGTTCCGCTGATCTTGGTGGTTTGGTTTTGGTTTTCGCCTGAAGAAATATTTTTTTACATATTTAATTATTTTTTAGTACTCAACATGTTCAATTTTTATAATATTCACAAGTTTTTTTGCGAAATATTTATGCGCGTAAAAATATCAAACAAAACTCAGATAGGCGTACTGCGAAAATCCAGAGAAGAATACGTACGATTTATGTATGCATGAACTTGAAATAGAAATCGCTATTCCGGAAAAAGGTAACTTTAAGACTTAATGGTGACACTTGGAAAAAAAATATTATCGAAACGTCAAAACATAGTTTCCTGCCTATCTATCAAGTCATGAACTGTCAAAATCCATTGAAGGATGGCTCCGATTTAAGTGGATTAAGAAGCCTCTAAAAAATTCAAATTTTACCTCAGAAAATTCGAAATTTTTCCGATTTTATTTGTTGCTCCGGAAGAAGTTGATTTTCGAGCTTTTGGGTGACATTTGGAAACAAAATATTATCCAAACTATTCATCTTACCAACAAATTGCTGAGAGACAGTAGGTACTCTATCTTTTCAATCTAAGCACGCGTCTTATCTTACATCATTTCATTTACAAAGAAACCAAGACTAAGGATGAGACCTAGACCGAAACCGAGACGAGAATGCACATTAAAATTTTCACGAGAAAAAGGCGAGACCAAGATCGAGACAAGACTTGTTTAGTCGAGAACTCGAGACCGAGACGAGACTGAAATTTTTCGATTTTTAAGAAACCGAGACGAGACTAACAAAAGTCTGGCCTGGTTTGCTTGTAATATGCTCACATGTTTTTTTTTTCATTTTTTAAGACGAAAAATAACGGTACCTGTCATACATTTTGTTTTGACCAAAAAGAAAAATAATACATTTCTCATAAAACCGCTCCAACGATTTTTATTATTAAAATCAGTTCACTAATGAAGGAAAAATGTACTTTTTGGTAATTTTTTGTTGAAGAAAAATTGATTTTCTAGTTTTTGATTTTCTGAAAACGGTTCAGTTGATTTTTATAATTGTTTTTAAGGAAAAGCTCCTTAAAAAATTAAAGAATATTGTTAATCAAGATAAAAAAAATGTAAGTTCAAAACATTTTTTGCACACATTTTGGTTTACAATAGCCCTTTTTTATTGGTAAATGTATACGCAGCTCAGCAAAATTTTATTCAGTAAACAACAATAAAGGAAAAGTGCCAATTAATTAGGTATATTAAAAATAGTGCCAATAATAGTTTAGATAAAGCTTTGGAATATTTGGAATGGAACGACTCTCTGGGGTTGAAGACAGAAAGCTTTTGCACCATAGGTGGCAGGTAAAGGGAAGTGAAAACGTAGAGTGTATATAAAAAGTGAATAATAGTTTTATTCAGACTCTCATTACTGCGCTAACTAGATAAATAGATAGATAGATAGATAGATGCGCTAACTATAGCTAACTATAGCTTACTAATAAAATACGGCTTATATTGATATACTTGAAAACTACCTTCATATTTCGAAAACGACCTAATCAATTTCTTAGAAATCTTGTAAAGTAGCTTTTTGACATATTCCTTTTTTTCAATTTTCTAAATTTTCCTAAAAACAAATTAAAAACAATTTATTTTGCGTTCTCATTTACGGTAGGGTTACCATAGAATAATTCTTCATATTATTGATTCTTTTTAAATGTATAAAGAATATTGTATATTCGAATTGAAAAAAACAAATGTTTTATCGATTTAAAAAACAATAGGTATGTTTTTGTTTTGAATGAAAATCGATTTTTATTTAGTTAGTACTAAGTGTACATTTTCGAAATTAAAATTGATACGCATATTAATAATAACTTTGATTAGGAATTTGTTCCCAAAAATGTTTTCAAAATTTTAAATGAAACCATTTTCTTCACTTTTCACGAACATGTGTTGTCCCCCTTTTTGAACACTTGTCTCCCTCTAGAAAATTTGCTGTTTCCCATTTTTCGTCATTTTCAACCTGGTAACCTGTTAACCCTATATACTTTGTTTTATTTACATCAACAAAATTTTGCCTCAGATAAATAAAATCTTCGAACGGCCTGACAAATATCCAAAAAAATAAAATTCCATACAATTTATTAATTAAGCGCAAACAACACTGCATAATATATTTGTACTTGAAGAATCTACTTATTGTATGCCTTGTAAAAAATAGGGGTTGTATGTTTCACAGTTTAATGTCAATTTTTGATATAAAAGGCATTGAAATTTTGATATTAAATTGTTCTCCTGAAGCCACGACAGTAAATATTTATTTATTCATTCTGAGCCGAAAAGTTCTGCATTTCAAAACTGTGTAAACGATAAAGAAAACAAAATCACACCAAGTAAGCCAACACAATTTAAGTCAGTAATCATTAAATAACGGATTTCTCTGATAATTTTTGGGTTCTTCCATATTACTCTACTTAATATATTTGATATTTAAAATAAATAAACCTAGAACTTGGCGTACTTTTAGATCTCCCTACCTTTCACGGCTGACTTGTTACGCAAATGTTTTTGTATATAGAAGAACTTGGATACTTTTTTAAAATTTATGTTTTTGGTGTGATTTCACTACTTTTTGCAAAGATTCTTTTTATCAGGAAAGGTGGGTGGAATAAACGCCCAATGAATGCCTCATAAGGTAACGTAAGTATTTAATTTATGCCTTTTGTGAAGTGATCTATTGAAACGGTAATTATTGATAAGAAGTGCGTGTTTGAAACGTCCCTGCATGAAAAATTTCATAATTTCAACTTTTTCTTTGTAAAGCTGACTGCTCTAAAAAACATAATGCTGCACCAATCGGAAGTGCTCTCAATATATATAATATTAATTCTGTGAAAATGGGTGTTTATCGCTATCCTATCACTCTACCAATTTTCATCATTCTACGACAATCAGTAGTTCTCTACATAGGTGATATCTATTCTATGCAAATGGGCCGATGCCACGCCCCTGAATTTAAAATCTCAAATTTTAAAATTTTGCCTTTGTCTGCACTTTGATCCCTACCTTTTTACCAAATTTCATTATTCCACGACAATCAGAAGGGCTCCAAATAATTTATACCGATTCTATGAAAATGGGCGGATGCCACGCACCCCTGAATGAAAAATCTCAAATTGTAAAATTTTACATTTCCTTTCACTTCTAGCCTTACGGTTCTACCAAATTTCTTTATTCTAAGACAATCAGATGTGCTACTTATAATTGGTATCAATTCTGTGCAAATGGGCGGTTGCCACGCCCCTGAATGGAAAATATCAAATTTTAAACTGTTGCCTTTGCTTGCGCTTCGAACCTTACCCCTGTACCAAATTTAATCATTCCATGACGGTCAGAAGTGCTTCAAATAATGTATATTAATTTTATGAAAATGGGCGGGTATCACGCAATAAATGGAAAATCTTAAATTTTCGATTTTTTCCTTTGTATATACCACAAGGCCTACCGTTGTGCGAAATTACAAGATTCTACAATGTCGGGAAGTGCTCCATAATTTTGATGATCTGTCAATGATTGAGTGAGTGAGTCAGTCAGTTACGATTTTTGCGATTTTTGCAGTCTTATATCTCGGGAACCACTAAAGCTAAAGAATTGAAGTTTGGCGAGTTGCCTAAGCCTGGTGAACTTTTTTTTTTTTTTTTTTTTTTTTTTATAACTGCACGTGCTCAAGGGATTATGAATACCCTTTATATATTTTTGTTAACACAGCGCGGGCATCCGGTGGAAGAAGAGAAAGAAGGATAGGAAAGATGTGTGGCGCGATGTTCTGAGACTAGAGCTGGTTGTTGTCTCAGATTTATCTCCAGGGATGGCGGCTGAACTAATGCGGAGAGAATTTCCGGGTCTTTTTTATTTACGTCGCTTATAATTCGCATTATTTTATTTACTTCATTGTCATATATATATATTTTTTTTTTTTTTTTTTTTTTTTTTTATGGGTATACTAGTTTACTCAATCACATGTTGTTGCAAATCAGCAACTTATTTTATGACAATTTTTTTTTAATTGATTTTAAATGGAATATAAGAAGACATAGACAACGGCAGGAATCGAACCTGCAACCACGAGGTTGACAGGCGAGCACACAACTATCGCGCCACGGCCACCAAGAAAATGCTGAGAGTTTGAAGTTCCTGACTTTATTGGTAGGGAAGTTAGAGGGGGGTCGAAAATCGCCTGAGTTTGTTCATGTAAATAGGGTGTAGTGCCAGAACTTGGCTGGGCACTACTGTGCCCTTTGATAATTTTCATTTTTTCATATACAAAAAATTAGAAATACATACATATATGCAAATCTTTAGAATAAATACATAAATGATAAAATAGAGATTTTCAAAATTAACAGGTTGTGGTTTTGACAGTTCATGTGGCGCCCATGTTGATTTAATTTTCTTGTTCTTTTATTTTTTTTTGACAGTAAAGACAAATCATTGTGGCATGTTACAGCGACCAAGGACAAAAACTTGTGTTCAGTATATTGGGATTATTCCAATACATACTATGTCCATGAAGTGGAATTAAAATTTACTGTCTGTAGGTCGTCGAAAACGTCACAATGACATCGCCATTACAGTTAATGGATATCTATGAAACAATAACCTTGATATTTCATCGATTTCATTCATGATCCTTTGCTGTAACGAAATATGCAAATTCCGTTCTTCATTCATTTACAATGTGACAAAAAAATAAAAAGACTCGAAAACAATGATAAGTTGACATAAATAAATATGAGGAGACAAAACTAAAGTTTTGAAATGTCTTCTGTCATGTTGAAGAGAACTTATTTCGAAAAACCTTATTGATAAATGATTCCGTTGTGAAAATCTTGTTGGTACAAATTGCTCCTTCTACAAAATGTATTGTTTCAAGTGTGTAAAAATTATTGTGTGTCAGATAAATATTAATCTCGGACAACAAGGTTTTATAAATTTAGCAATGAAACAATTCAGACTAAAGTACCCTCGCGAATATTAATTGGTCCATTAAAATTCATGACAAAAATGTCTAAAATATGTAGTATGTGTATATCCTTGCCTATTTTATTATAAGTTGCTATTTTAAGATATGACTAATCGCAACACTATATAAGTTTTGTAGAGTTAAAATCTATTTTCAGAAAATTAAAAAAAAATCACACACACCTGTGTTCATTTTTGTATTACTCACCTGCTGTTTTGTGTCATTTCATTTTCTTTAATTCAATTCGATTTAAACAAAAAAAAAAAACAAGTAAAATTGGCATTTTGGTATTTTTGAATGGATAAGATACACAAATGTAGACGAACACTTTGGGCTTTCATCCAACTCAAAATATTGATCATTCATCAATAAAATGCACAATTAAAATGTTCTTGAAGCATTATTGTATTAAGCGCAAACTGCATACTGACATTCTTTTCTGAAAATATAATAATTGATTCATTTTGTTGACATCATTTTCGATTTTTTTCTTAAATTCTGTGCAATTTAAGAATTGATGACAGTCTACATCAGTACTGAAATATTTTGAGAGTACAAAGGAAATTGCGATGTCGTTAAATCATACCAAAATTAAAAATGCACTCGTTTCGGTCCTTGTGATTATTTCTTTTTTCAAAAAAAAAAATCAAATGAAATAATTAGACATACATATTTTGAAGGCAGCCACACGAGCGGATGTTTAATGATTATTCGTTTAAAAACAAATATTAACTGATGTATTTTTTTTTATTTTTTCCGTTTGGTAATTTGATATGGATTTTAAAATTAACAGCACGACTGGGTTATACGAATTTTATTTTGTAGTTGAAATAAAAATAAATAAAATACACGACTGGATCGCACGAACTTGCTCTTATGCTCGATCACATCGTGTGCAATTGAGATTCTATTAAGAATCTACACATATTTTCAAAGTTGTTTTTTACTTAATTTTTTATATACAATTTTTTAAAAATATTTTTCGAAAAAAAACGTGGTATTACATTTATAAATATTTAATAATATAAACCTAAAACCAAAATTCCAAAAAAAATCATCCACCCGTTTTCTAAATACTGAGTTTAAAAAAAAATATATATATATTTTTTTTCAAAAATCTAAAAAAATATTTTTCGAAAATTTTGCTATAAGGTATTATTTATAATTTGAAGGACCTCCTACACATAAATTTTGATTGAAATCCGTCCAGCCGTTTATGAGAAAAACCCAAATAAAAAAAATGGTTGTATGGCAGGTACCGTTAATAAGAAAATATTTTAATTTATTTATTTATTTAATTTATTTATATAGGTAATACCGAGAATAGTGCATACACTTTTTTTTATCAAAATCGTTTGAACCGTTTTCGAGATAATTGAGATGGTAGAAAATATTGTATGGCAGGTACCTTTATTGGATCTAAAAAAAACGATTCAAAAATCTGTTTTAGACAATCACCTAAATCACTTAAATACAAAGTTTGAAGAAAATCGCTTCAGCCGTTTAGGCTATAGAGCTTTGTACATACAGACAGACTGACAGACAGATAGACAGAAAGACAGACAGACGGAATTTCGGGACCCCATTTTTTTGTGTTCGCTATCATTGTAATGTCAACTTTGATTAAAATATCGAGTTCGATTTTTTTTCCAAATGCAAAACTTGAACTTATGGTACCTATATTGCAAGTAAAAAAAAAGTAAAAACTGAGGAAATAAAATAAGGTGAATTTCGTTAAAAACGTTTTAAAATGCTTTGCCAAAACTGTACTAATTTAAGCAAAATCAAGTCAAGTTTAAGAACAAATTGCAATCTTTCAAGGCCCCAACTTTTTAATCTTACTCACGGTTATTTGCATAATAAAGTGGTTTGCAATAATGGCGACTATATATTTTGTAAAATCATGACCGCCATTTTGTTAAGTTTATTATAAATTAGTCTGGCTTTTAAAAAATACCATGAGTTAGCTTACTGTCGTCGGTCGTCGCGAAATGCTTTGTGATTTTTTTTAATGAATTGTCAAAGTCTATTCGCGTTCCACATATTATGCAATCCACAGTACAACCAAGAAATTGTTCGCACTCGACTAACCTCTAAATCAAATATTGTGAGTTATAAGAATTCTGTCGCAACGAATGAAATAAAATGCTCGTTTGGATCGCACGTACTTGCCCTATGTTCGATTACATTATATGCAAAATATTCCTAATAGAAATGGCTAAATGTATTTTTAAAGTCGTTGTTCACTTAATTTTTTATATATAAAAATTCTTAAATTTTGCTACAAAAAATTGGTATGAATATTTTATATATTTAATAATATAAATTCAAAAAAACTTCTTTTTTTGCAAGACTCCAAAAAAACGATTTATCGAAAATTTTGAAATGCAGTATTATTTAGAATTTGAAGGAGCTCCTATATAAAAATTTTAATCATAATCCGTTGAGATGTTTATGAGAAAGTCGAAAATCAATAAAATGGTTGTATGGCAGGTAAAGTTAATATTAAAATATTTAAGAACTTTGTTTGGCCAAATTGTAGAACATACCCAATGTAGTACGCATACCAATTTTTATTAAAATCGTTTGATCCGTTGTCGAGATAATTAAGCCGTTTTTGAGATAAGCAGGCAAGAATTTTAGTAGAAACAGCTCAATATGTATTAAGCATTTTGTGCTTAATTTTTTAATTACAAAATTTCGTAAAATTAAAAAAATCTAGTATGACAATTTTACATATTTAATAATACATATAAATGTAAAAACTGGATTTCAAAAAAATCGTAAAAAAAATTTTCGAAATATTTTATTTTCAATGTAGACTACAACTATAGTAGTGCACATTTTTTTCCTTGCGATAATATGAATTGGAAAAACAGCCTACAACGGCTGCACCGATTTTGTTCAAACTTGGTGCATAGGCGTTTTAGCTGATTGTCCAAAATAGATTTTTGAATGGTTGTTTTAGTTCCAAAAATAACGGTAGGTGCCATACAAATTTGTCTACAATCTTCATTATCTCAAAAACGGCTCTAACGGTTTGGATACAAATTGGTGTGTTTACTACTTTAAGTATGGTCTACATTTTAGCCAAACAGATTTTTTTTTTTAAATATTTTGTTATTAATGAATGGTACCTGTCATAACGGGTGATTTTTTTGCTACTTGGTTTTTGACGTTTATATTTTTGTCAGATCACACATGACAAATTCCACGAACATTTGACATTTCGATTCAGTATTGTTTGCCATTTCATCATGAATAGACTTACGCCTGAACAACGTTTGCAAATTATTGAAATTTATTATCAAAATTCGTGCTCTGTGAAAAATGTGTTTCGCAAGCTACGTCCGTTTCAGCGACGAGGCTCATTTTTGGCTAAATGGATACGTGAATAAGCAGAATTGCTGTATTTGGAGTGAAGAGCAGCCAGAGGCAATTCAGCAGCTACCAATGCATCCCGAAAAATGCACTGTTTGGTGCGGTTTATGGGCAGGCGGCATCATTGGGCCGTACTTCTTCAAGGACGATGAAGGCCGCAGGGTTACGGTCAATGGAGAAAGGTACCGTTCGATGATAACAGATTTTTTTTTGCCGAAAATGCAAGAATTGAACTCGGTCGACATGTGGTTCCAACAGGACTGTGTCACATGCCACACTGCACTCGAAACCATGCATCAATTGAGAGGCGAATTTGGTGAGCAGTTAATCTCACGTTTTGGCGCAGTCAATTGGCCACCAAGATCATGTGATTTGACCCCGTTAGACTATTTTTTGTGGGGCTATGTTAAGTCTATTGTCTATGGGGACAAGCCAAACACGATTGCTGCCTTGGAAGCCAACATTGAGCGCGTCATTGGTGAGATTCCGGCCGAAATGTGTGAAAAAGTTTGCCAAAATTGGACCTTCAGAATGGACCACCTGAAGCGTAGCCGCGGGCAACATTTAACTGAAATTATTTTTAAAAAGTAAATGGCAGAAATTGATTTTCCGATCCAAATAAAAATTTCATTCACTTTTTACAAGTTTCTGTGTTTTTTTGAATTTTCAAAAACCAAACTCTTAAAAAATCACCGTTTACAAACATTTTTATTGATTTTCCACTTTCTCATAAACGGATCAACGGATTTTGATCAATATTTTTACACAGGAGTTCCTTTGAATTCTAAATAACACTGCATTTCAAAATTTTCGAAAAATAGTTTTTTTGGATTACAAAAAAATACATATACATTTTTTTTTAGAAAATTCAATATTTCGGAAACGGGTGGACGGTTTTTTCTGAAATTTTGGTTTTTAATTTATATTATTAAATATTTAAGATATTCATACTAATTTTTTTTAGAAAAAAAATAGGTATTTTTACGTATACAAAATTAAGTGAAAAAACTACTTTAAAAATACATTTAAGGCCTCTTCCACAATATAAAAGTAAAGTCACTGTCAAGCTAATCAGCAGGTAAAATTCACATTAGTGTTTCACAATAACCGAGTAGGTCTAACTACAAATTAATCTGTCAAGTAACTTATAGACTGGATGAAGTACCCAATAAAGCAGATAACTGACAGTTAACAGAATCAAAAGTACTGAAGAGCACCGATATTCGAAATTTTCCCTCTTATTTAAATGGATGTCCTTTTTGATACATTAGATGATGAATTGGATGAGTTCTTTTTCCACGTTATGGAGCCACTAAGAAATCTCGTATTCCGATTGAGAACAAACTTCATAGGATCTTTGGACGAAGATGATTTTAGAGCGCATTTTCCTTTGAAAAAAAGAAGCTATGAGTTTTAAAAAATCCAAGTTTGAAATTTAAAGTACAACACCAGACACAATGAACGATTTTACATTTGTTTTCTTAGCTTCCATTTTGTTTTCATTTTTCGAATTGGAAAATTGGAATAACTAACGCACAATTCGCTAACAGTAGGATTTAACTGGGAAGTAATTTTAGTGGAGGGTAACTACTCAGAACTTTACGTTTACATTGTGAAACAGACCCTTAGCCGTTTCTATTAAAAATCGTTTGCATATAATGTGATCGAACATAGGAGCAAAATGTTTTTTATCAAAATCGTTGGAGCCGTTTTAGAGATAATTTAGATTGTAGAAAAAATTTCATGGCAGGCATAGTTTGGGCCTAGACAACCCACCTTTTTGGTACTCTCAAGTTTGATAAAAATCTCGAGATCGATCTTTTTCCAAATGCAGAACTTGTCCTATTGTACCTATATCGCATGTTAAAATTGTATGGAATATCCAAAATGGAGATAACAAATTTTAATAAATTAAAAATTTAACTAACGGAAGTTTTTCATATTGTCTGACTAAAGTTTTGAAGTCGACACTTAAATATTTTCGCACGGTCACATTGTTGTTTGTAAAAAAATATTTGTCTTCTAACCCTTCCCCTGTATTTATGTGTCAGATAATAATTAATCAGAATTTTGGTTTTATTTTAGAATTTGACAAAATCTTCATTATCTAAAAAGGAAAACTCTGGTTATTTTAAAAACCTGAACAACTTCATACATAAACTATATAAATAGAATTCTTACTGTCACTTATTGGTGTTTAAAAAAAAATACTAAAAGTATAAATTTGTCATTGTTTTTCTTCACATAAAATGAATCAATTTTATTTTAGATCTGAATGATAAATTTCAAATATATTTTATTCCTCGACCCCACAGATATACAATTTTTCGACAACAACTAGCGAGTTCTATTTTTGAAAATGAAAATGAAAATGAAAATACATAGTGTGAAAACTTACAACGTCGCTTATAAGTGCAGTATTTCTATTTATAAAAGAGAGTGAATTCAAATCTCCCCAACGAAACCAAAAAAATGCTTTCCCTTAAAGTGTTGCAGGATTTTACATTTGATGCAGTCTTTATTGTAAGTCTCTTCGAATATTTCAATGGTTTTTTGTTGATTTTTGAGTGATCGTGGCGCCCAATGTCAGGGTTTTTTTTTTTTTCATGAAATAGATTTTCCAACCACCATTCTCTGTCTTTTTGTGTTTTCTCTCACCTGTACCGGTAACATAGTTTGGGAAACATTTTTGGCAACGGTGAACAAAACAATGTCAACATAAAACTATCTTCGCTTTTTCTTTTTGACTTTGTAATTTTTTGAAAAAGAAATATCTAAAAAAAACAAATAGAGATGTTTTGTGTTTTTTTTTATTTTAAAAAGAAGAAGATGTGTATGTGTGTAATGTTTATTTTTTCACTGAAATGCTGCCAAAAATTGTTTGAAAATTAACACACATTGATTCGTTCGCGTGCCAAAAATAAATAAATACACAAAAGTCAAAGTCTGAATACAGAGAAGGTGGGAAAGGGAGAGATTTAGTGATATGTGTTAGTTGGCCACGGATATTTTGTTAGTTTTGTTTTTCCTAAATTCTGATGATGAAAGGGAAATGAGTGGGCGGATAAATATAAAAAAAGAACTACCGAAATATGGTAGTATTTGTGTTGTTTGTAAACACTAATGTTAAAAAAGAAGATAAAAGGGACATCTACCGTCGGCTGTGTGCATTTTCAATTTGCATTACTTTTATTTTCTCACAGATGGTGCTGATATTTCAATATGGATCCAAAAGCTTTTTTTATTTAAAAAGCATTCACTTCAAAAGTCTAACAAATAAATTTTAAAATCTTTTCGAAATTTAACCGAAAACGTCTGATTCTTGAAGGTATTGCTGACGAGGTTTAGATTTTAGCACAAATTGAATAAACTTCCAAGTTTATTAGTCATTTAAAGACTATTCTATAGAAACTGTTTAAGTTGTTAATAAGCAGAAATTCGGAAATATCATTTCTTTCTTTCTTTCTATAATTTTTCATACAAAAATGTTCCAAAGTATTTTTTAAATTAAAATGATGTTAAATCAATTTTTTTTAACGACAGAAAACAGCATTGAGTTTTTTTTGCCCATTATACGATATTGTCGAAATCAAAATTTAATGATGCTATCATACGCTGCAATTATAGTTTCCATTCCAAAGAAAATGTTAATCGAAAACGAAACAGTTAAGAATTTCTCTCTTATCTGGAATGTAAATGAGAAATAGATTCGGAGACAAAACAGAGCCCTGAGGCACACCAATTATTTTTATATAAATAGCAGACTTGCAACTTTTCAATCAACTTGAAGGTTGGTGTAACATTATGTACTGAAAAAAACTTAAGGTTTAATCTATGATGATAAGTCATGAATTCATTATCAGTAATCAATCGTTTTTTTTGTCGTGAATATCGTGATTTTGAAAATCGTTATTATTCATTATTTTCGTATAATAAATACAGTTGTTTTCGCAAAAAACTTCTATAAGGACTAAGGTTGTTTTTTTATCCTTTCTCTGTTTTCGTAGTTAATGTTCTCTTTCTTGTAAGATTTGCAGACCTTACTAAAGGAAGTATATTATAAAAGTCGGCACTTAAGCGGAAATACTAGTCAACCAAATGAAATTCTAAAAAAGTGTCCACAAATCCACAATCCACAAATCACTTCATTTTATAAAACTTTCTTTTTCTTAAGTACATCTTTACTAACTATAATTGTCGGAAGGGCACTTAAGTGGTCGTACAAACGAATACTCTTCGTCTGTCTAAGATCAGTTTCGATTACTCTTGGCATAGATTGCACCGACGACTGTTGATTTCATTTAAGTGAATGAGACTTCTTGGTGAAATAAAAATATCACTTAAGTGCATTATGGTTGATTTCTTCTTTTGAAGATTTGGAAACCTGCTTATCATTGTTTTAAGTTATCTGCTTGGGAGCTTCGAACTATTCTACCATTAGAAATGCATTCATTTAATGTAAATAGAATCGAGTCGAGCGAGGATTGTCAACAATGTTTTTAAGTAAATATTATATGAACACCGATCTAGAGTAGGGCGCCAGTTTAAAGGGTTGAGTTTAATTTATGACGTCTTAATTGGTTTTGAAATCGATGACGTAATTCCAACCCTAAGAAATGTATTTACATATTTATTTTGTTTTTTGAAGAAAATTAATTTTTTTGTACAAAACAAAATGCAACAACAAATGTTTCCAATGCTGAGTTCCAATTTCTTCTATTCTATACTGATATAATTGTGGACGGAAATTGGTGTCAATTTTAATTAGAACAATTTGGTGGCAGACTGGTTCACAGGCTATATTTGCCTTTGCAACTGACATAATTTGTTTTTGCTCATAGCCTGACGCCCATCAGGAACATTATTTCATACTGTTTCAACACTCCCTAATGTGTTTTGCTGAGCTCTTCAACTGGCCTCTAATAAAACTAATACCTATACACTATTTTTGGATCTTCCGTGAAGAAATCAGAGGCTTCCATATCCATTTTGACAGAAGTGTTCTTCTGAAAAGTGTGACGGACAACTAAAACACAGTAGCGTTACCTCCAAATTTTATTAAATGCTTTTGAAGCCCATAATTAATGAAATCTGGAATCCAGTCTATTGAAATTATATTTTAGAATGTGTTGCCGTTGATACTGATATTTAAAGAAAAATAATTAATATTGTAGAAATAAAACAGGCTCAAATTTTCAAATTTTATTTCACTTAATTTTTTTGAATTTTCACTTTGACATTTATTTTATTTATTGTGTTAAGTAAAATTCAATTGGTAAATAAAATTTTATTTTATAAATCGTAATACTATTATCAGAATATTATTTCAATTCAAAAACTTGACTTATAATTTTTTTTGCACACCAAAATAAAAAGTATTTAAGTATGTATGTATTTATGTATATAATGAATAATTTAAATAACTCTCTATATAACTAATTTAATTTTATTTTTTTGTTCGTATATAAAAATTTTCTCTTTTATAATTTTTCTTAAATTCGTGACCCACGATTGTTGCTAGAAACTACAAGTTGTGCCTGTGTGGTTGCTGTACCCAATAAATTTGCTGCACTGCAAGAGTAAATGCCGGCATCATCTAAAAAATAAAATAATTCACAATTAGAAACAGAGAAAAAAAATAAGTATTTTCGATCAAGAAGAGAATTATCCTTAAACAATCTCGTGAAGTCAAAGATTATTTTTGGATTAATTTCATTTAAATCGATCTAGAAGTTATTAAGAACATACGTGACAAACTTTTACTACGTATTTTCCCAAAAAAAAAAGAAATTACCTGGATAAGTTTGTGGTATTGTTAAACGGCAAACTCCATTTCGGTATTCGATGACATGTTTGTTGCTGCATTCAAGTTCGTAGCCATTTTTAAACCAAGCAATAGCCGTATTCGGATCACTTTGGACAATGCATTCGAAACGAGCAGTTTTTCCAGTCACTGCTGCAATATCTTTTAATGGCTGCAAAAGTCATCAATATTTTGTTTAGATATATATGGACATTAATGAAATATAACAAATTACCGTTATAAAGACTGGAGGCTTCTTTGTTTGATTTTGACGAAGTAAATGCGAATTGACAGGCACATCAGATGAGTGGTCAGAAACTGTGGTATTTTGTGAAATTTATATGCAATTGTTTTTTTTTATAATTTTTGAATTATTAGAAGCATAAGCGTTTTTTTATTTTTTAAATATTTATGTTTTTTTATTTCACACATTTTTAAAACAAAGATAATTTTAAGACACACGAAATATAAATAGAGTTAGTTTATATCATGCAACACGACAACACTGACAAAAAGGGGGAAAGTTCAGTAATTTAAAAGTAAATGTAAAGCATTTTTTAATATTTTGTTTTTTTTTCAAACATTTTTGCAGAATATTTTCTGTTTTTTTTTAATAAATAGAAAAATAAGCGTTTGACAAAGTAAAAGCAAAATCTGATTTGAATGATTGAGATGATTTTTTTTTGTATCAACTCTGACTTATACAATTAGGGTCGCACGTCGATTTCAACAATATTTTGACGAGCGCGTCTTTCAGTTAATCAATCAACAAATGTTGGAATATAATCTCGGGATGTAAATTTACTAATAAAACTATTCTCACTAAAGAATTGGGCCATAAATAATAATTTTATTATAACTAAAAATTGAATCCTTTTACCAATCCTATTTTTGGTAATTTAGAGAAAATAAAAGAACATTCTGCGCTCCGAATTGAAGGATCGGCACTAGTACTCAAATTAATTTTTCATAAATTTAATTTCAGAAAATTTTATTTTAAATATATAAACGAATATTTTTTAAATCAATATTTCGAAAAAGAAATTATTGTTTTTATAATATAGTTATGGTATGGAAACGGCTCAACCGATTTGTATAAAATGTTAAAAATTCTTAGAAACAGTGTGTCATTGTTATAGGCGTAAGACACAATATGTACTAGTTGTAGCTACATTGAAAAACAAACATTTTGGATTTTGTGAGTTTATATAGTCTTTTTTTTCTGAAATTAAGTACAGTATAACTTCCATAAGTCGAACGTTCAAAATGAAAGACAGTAAATTCAAGTTATAAAAACTTGGATCTAAAGAAATGAAAAAAAAAATGTTTGTTTTATTTTATTTTATTAAATAATTAAAAATAAAAAAATAAGTCAAGTAGATACTTAAAAAAAGTCAGTAGACATTCATAACTATTTCTTTTAAGTATTTATAATTGGTGACGAATTGGTTAATTCTTCAGTGAAAAAGTTCGAGTTGAAATCAGTATTTAAACCCAATCACAGTAGACTAAAGTAGATTTCAAAAAAAAAAAAAACAATAAATAAAAAAATCACCAACAAGTTCGAGTTAAGAGATATTTTTGGCAATATATTCAAATTCGAGATAGAGAGTTTGTAAGGCAAAATCTTTGAAAAACGAAAATTTCACAATAAAAGTTTGAGCCATAGAGACATTTTAATAAGGAAATTCGCGTTACGGATGTTCGACTGTATTGCGAAAACATTTTACTAATTTTTGTTTTGAAAATTATTTATATTAATTTTTATTTCCTAGAATCCGGCAACTTAGAGCCACATAGTGTTGGATATTGTAAAACAATTATAACACCTCAATAGTTGCCAAATACTTTTGAAAAAAATTCGGAAGCTGTTTTTGACATTTTTTAAATTAAAACGAAAAATTTAAGTTACAGTATAGATTGCAATTATGTACTTCATTGCGGATATTTATCAAAAAGAAATCCCAAATCCCAATTCAAAGAACATTAAACGATTATAAATGGTTTTGAAACACGTTTTTCAAGCCTTGATTTTGGTGCTAAAAGTCTCTACGATTTTTAAAAAAACACGCGAATTATTTAAAACAAAATTATGTACCTATGCTATATTTAAAAAGTGATGTCAAACCGCTCAAGGCTTGGTTTTAAAATCCTGAATAGGGCTTAAAAGTTTTTTTTTGAAAGATTATCCAATTTTTAGGTCATTCCTTCCTCTTCTAGTTTTCCGATTAAAAGTTAAAAAAAAAACACAAATTTGTTAGATATATTTGGTAGATATTCAGTTTTTCAATTTAGTTTCGTATGCTGTTTTCAGTCTATAACTAAAATTTTTTATTCCGAGCAAATAGAAATTTTGTTTCTCAAAATTGTTTACATTTTTAAACTGATTTCTGTACAATCTACTAACTAGGGTATCAAATTAAGAAATTTTTTAGTAACAGAATTTTCAAGAAAAATTTTTGTCATTGAATTTAGAAAAAAAATGTCTTAATTTTCTTTCTTAATATTAGATCGAGATTATAACCATATTTGAAATTACGATGAGAAGATATCGCATATTGCTAGCCCCGAAGATAACTGTATCTACTTACTTTAAAATTATTATAATAAAGCTAAATTACGAGCTATGGTACGCATTTTGGTCAACCAAAAATTTAACATAACGAACATTAACGGTTACTGCCATAACACCGTTTGTTTGATATGCGAGTTTCTTATTAACGTTTCAACAAGTTTCTTTCGAAATTTTTATTTGTATACAGAATGTACTCCAAATTCTAAGCACTGCGGATAAAACGTTTCGAAAAAATATTGTTTGGATTTTTGAAAATCCATTACATATTTCAAACACAAATTAACGAATATTTTCGAAATTATGTTCTTAAATTTAAATTATTAAATAATTGATATGGGTTATAACCACATTTTTCTAGGAAAAAAAATTGACTTTTTTAATATAAAAAATTAAAAATATATTTAGCTGAATCTACTAAGTATCCTATTCCTTCGGTGTGCGTGTGATCGAAAATGAAATCAAATGTGTTTTAATTTTTACGAAAATTGAATGAAATGATTTAAAAAAAATTCATAACTAATAACTCCTTAGTAGCACTTTTTAAAATGACTTTTGAAAACAAAACAAAATGGATAATGATTCTGCATTGCGGACTGATGCAATGTGAAAAGCACACTTTTAATCGGGATTGGCAACTCTTCTTTTAAAGCTCATCTTATCAAGATACGAGTAAGCTTTCTGAGTGCAGTTGACACATAAATGACAATATAATAATGACCTCAATGATGATGATGAAAGAAAGAGATGAAAAGTCGAAGAAAAATTAACACATTAAGCTGATTTTGTGCGCCCGCAAATAGAGAGGACACAAGCCCCGTTGAAAAGCTTTACAACATCCAAATGAAATCAAGAGCCATTATTTTTACCTGTTCTCAATTTAGGCAATGCCGTATCATTTGCATGCAGTCGATCAATGTTGATGTCGATTGTTGGCAACGATGTGCGGCGTTTTTGAGAAACATACGCATTTGGATACTGATATGTGGATGTTGTTGTTGCGGTTGGAGTTGGTTTTGTGCGTTCATGTTGAACTGGTATTATAATTTCACCAGGGAGATTTTGCATCGAACTCGAAATTGACTTCTTTGGCAAATTATTCGAATTCGAAGAAGATGAATAGGACTTACCGCCAATGAATTTCTTACCCTCACCCGGAAATAGTATGCCGAACTCATAACCAAAATCATATTTGAAATAAATCAAACCTGTATTGGGATCGACACATTTTGTACCTGTTTGTTTTTTTTTTTGGAGAGTTTTTTTTTTTTTAGGGAAAACAGAAGGTAAAGAATTTTAATTTTCATTTTTAATAAAAACAAACAAATTAGGCGGGAAAACGCAAAAATCTGGTTCATCAAGCTTCCATAAATTTTGTAATTTCGAAGAGAAAAGTCTCAGAAAACCTTGACATTTGGAAGCTCTTTTGAACCGTAACTCAAGAAAATCAAAATCAAACCAATTTAAAAAACAACAAAACATGCTTTAGACTTACCGTATTGGGAAACTCTAGACTCATTCCGGTAAGCCTCGGGCTTATTTGTCGTGCCCTCGCTTGGTGCTCGTTTGAATCCCGGTCGGATGTGCTGGCTGGGCGCCGATTTCAAGTCAGATGTTATGTCATTGACGAACTTGTGATGCTTTTGTAGGAACGTGGTGCCCATATCGTTGGCTTGTGTATTGGCCTTGTTCTGGATATAGCTGTATTTTGGTGGAGAACCAACTTCTAAGTTCATGTCGTCACGTGTGGTTTTGGTGGCGTGTCGCTGATATGTCTTCTTTGATGAGGACGACGAGGAATATCTGTCAAGCGTTTGGGTATTTTGATTTCGATTGTGTGTGTCGATGTAAATCTTTGTGGGCATCTCTGGCCCTCGATCGAATTCCATGGGTGAAAGAACTCGTTCGTAGGTGCGTGGAAGGCTGGTACATCGTCCACCTGAGCCCATATGGGGTGGTTCAACATGACGGTACCGGGGCTCTCCTTCATTCGGATTTGGAGTCCACAATGGGCGTATTCTGGCGGCTTCTACTTCGCTTTCATAGTCTGACTCTCGTAAGTCTCCGGGCACGAATCTGGTCGGCGTGCCTGGTGGGGGTACACTTTGGCGGCTAGGTGTCAAACGGTTGGGACTAGTGACCGTGTATGGGAAAGGTTCCAATGTAGTTTCGCTGCGTTGCTTTTGGTCATTGCCATCGAAATGTATGACTCGCTTGGTCTGCTGCATATTTACGATGCGTTGGCAGGTTTCAGTAGATTCCTTCATTTGCATAGAGTTCTTAGTCTCGGTTGCCACCTTAGCCAAATGCATTGGGGCTCCAGTAACCGAAGTGTAATACATTGTGGTTTTGGGTGCAGATGCAGCCTGGGTGGCTTCTATGAATTTCGCAGCCACGGGCTTTGGCTTGAAGACCTTTTGCTGTTGAATTTGACTTTGGGTGTGAGTCTTTTGATATTGTTCCTGCCTGATAGGTTCGAATTTCGGTTTGGTTGGTCCTTGCATTGGAGGAGGATGTTCGAATTCCATTGGTGGTAGAGGAGACTTATGGCCATTGGATAAATTCGACCGACGTCCGGAGAGTGTTGGAGTTGGTGGATGGACAACTCTGTAGCCCTTGATTTCGGAATCCGATTCGTAAGTGCGAGATACAGATCGGAAACGTTCGTCGACTTCACTGCTATAATCGCTGACATCACCTTTGTTGAATTTTGCTGGACTAACAGCAGGAGCAGTAGCTTGGGTCTTTGGCGGGATGTTGTAGGTTATGTTGCTGACCATTGAAGATTTCTTGAAGTCCTGCGGGGAAAGTGAAAAAAAGTCTTAGTATAAGGGAATACAGTTAAAGATTACAAGGAAACAATGATTAGAACATGCAAATGGGGCCTTAGAAAAAAAAGCAAAACAACACACACCCACACACACAAACTCAGTGGCGAACCTTTTCTTCCCGAATAGGTGACGCAGCGAAACCATTTTGAAATTGTTGCGTACTGCTCTGATGTTTGCTTTCGAAGAACTGTCGACTTTCGAAGACCGATTCAAACTTCCGAGAACTCAATTCTTCGGTATCGGCTGAGTAGCCGCTAACCTTAAGCGGGACTGGAGGAACTTCCATGGACTTTGGACGAGCTCCGACTACCTGTGGAGCTTTGACGGGCTTAAAACAAGATTCATCCGATTCACTTCCACTGTACTTCCAACGATCACTTTCGTATTCGCTCTCTGAGGCTTCAAGCCGCACAAGATTTGGTGGCAAGACTGGTGGTGGAGGTTTAACAATCTTCGGAACATCGAATTGAGTTGGCTTGTGGAAAACTGTGACTGGGGCAGCCTTAGAAGTGGGTTGAGGTTGTGGAATGAATGTTGGCACGGAATGGGGCAACACTTTGGATGGTCCACGTAGAAGATCAATTTCAAGGCTCTTCTCCATTGCTTCGACAAGAGATTGTCGACGCTGTTCCGGCTGAGGAGCAAAACACATTTCTGGAGGAGATCCAGGAACAAGATTGATATCAGGCAGTGTATTTTGTTGTTTCGGGGCTACGGAAACAGGGATAGGCACTGAAGATACTTGTTTCACCAAATTCGGTGCAGATAGTTCTCGGATTTCTTGTTCCTTGATTTTCTCCTCAAAGATCTGTTTTGTTTGACCGATACTTTTCGGCAGTTCACATTCCGGTTCACTCTTGTAGCTGTGTTCGTATTCACTGTGGTAGCTTTCATAGCCACCATTTTGAGTGGGTGTAGGCGTCCAAAGTTTTTCCATTCTCAAGGCCTCAGCGGAAGGCTTTGGGGACGGTGATCGTGTAAATGGTCTAGCCGGAGTCGGTAGGTTTGCTGCAGGTCTTATGACCGGGTGTCCATACTCGATCTTAGTTTCTTGTACAAACGAAGAGCTTCTTGAGGTCTCTTCCAGAATTGGTGACATTTGTGGAAGAAGCTGAACACCTCCCATTGGAGGTTCTTTTAAATTCTGCTGAGCCTGAGATTGCTCGATTTTTTTGATCTTGTCTGCTAATTGAGGTTTTTGGTAATCGACCTTGGGTATGTAACACATTTCTGGAGGAGAACCTGGAACCAGATTGAAATCCATCTCAAGAGCAGGAGCATTTGGTTTAATAGAGAGCTGAGGACCTGTTGGCTTACTCTGATCCTCAAACTTCATATACTTTTCAGCAGATTGAGGTTTCATTGGTTGATATTGCTGCTGTTGCTGCTGATGTTGAATCTCGATCTTCTTGAAGTATTCCAGGGAGGATTTTTTGCTTACCGACGAGGATTCGGTGTGTCCATTTTCTACTATTGGAATTGGTTGTGTTGGAACCGAATCAGTGACCGTTTGAATAGGTTGACAGTTCGTTGAGATATTTTTAAAATCCGACAAAATCGGTTGTGTTGCTGAATTCAAAGTTTGGGAAATAGTTGCCCTATGTAAGACCGGTAAGTCTAGATTTGGGGATTTGTGTTCGAGACGCATTGTTGCCGCAGTTGTGCAGCGATGTTCGGTTATAATTTGTGACTCAGAAGTTCCATGCAAATCGGTTTCAGTTGTAGTTGATGAATGATTTGTTTGGAAACCATGTGATTCTTGCTTTAAGGGCTAAAACCGCCATTTAAATTTATTTAATGAAATTTATGATGAGAGAGAAATAGAAAATGGAATGAGAATTGAAGTTGAAAGGCAGATGGTTTTTTAAGATTTTTAAACATACCTCAGCTGCGATATCCTTTGCATCATCGAAAATGACAGTTTTGACAACTTCGACCATTCGTTCAGGTGTTGGCTCAACAATGACACAATCAGCTATGCTCTTCGCTTCTCCACCGGCGTTTGTTGCCTTGACCATAAATTTTCCCGAATCACTAATTTGAACTGGAACAAGGAAAAGAGCTCAGTTAAAGTTAAATCTTCAAAAAGTCCTTGAAAAAACTAACCTTTTTCTATAATTAAGGTGTGGGTATTTCCCACGGTCTTGATTCTATGCTCTGATAGACCAATTTCCTTCAGAGGCTTATCATCCTTTAGCCAAGTGACAGTTGGGTCAGGTGTTCCAGTTACTTCGACTTCCATGACAATACGTTCGCCACGCTTGGCTACTTGTGCTTGCAGACGATGCCCGAAAACCGGAGGGAAAATTGTCTCTGTAAAATTAAATTAACAAATTAAAAAAAAAAAACAAATAAATTCATTTCGAATGACCTAATAATTTCTTAATAGATCAGCATCTATCCTTCGTCTTTAATCTTGTGTTAATATACAAAATGTATAAAAGTCAAATTAATTAATATCTACAATATGTATTTTAAATTAAATCTAGACATTGTGGCTATGAGCCAAATAGATTTCAGCTGACGAATGTGCCAGGCCTTGAAGTTTTGTATAGATGCACTATTAATCTAAATAATCTAACATATTTCATTGTTAAAATAATTCACCGATTTTGATAATGAAGGTGAATTATTTCAGCAAAACAATTCACATTCATTCATTTTTCATTCATCATAAACCAAAAATGAATTTTTCTAAAAGAATTATTCCTTCATTAAAAATAATTTACGTAACGGTAGTACTCGTATTTATTCGCAAGTTCAAAAACTATTAATCCGCTAAATGCTGTCATACTTAAATTTGTGTTGATCTGCACAAAAAGTCTGATGTGCACAGAAGAGGACATAGAATTTAAAAATCATAATTCTGATTTTTTTGGAATTTTTATTTTTTTTTGCTAAAAAAACAACCCGATTCTTTTTAATTTTCTCCTATTTCGTTTCGATGTGTTTTCCAATTGTGTGACAGTAATTATGGAATAATGGTTTTTGGCATGAATAAGGTGTGGAATGGGCCAATATCTGCTCCTCAAATAAAGCTATGAAACCAGGCAATAAATTAAAATCAAATTGTTTCAAAAATAAACCATATATTCGTTGGGTACAGTTTGGAAAATTGTTTCAGAATCATTCTCGTTCATATACAGGGTGTACCAAAATGAATTCAATTATGCGAACGTGCTATAATTTTTGCATATAGCGACAAATAGCATTGTACATTGTGTTTTATTTAACAATCAATGTTTAACAATCAATGTTTAACAATCAATGCAGCGATTCCTGTATGTACAGGAAAATAAGATATTCACTTTGAAAAAATTCCGACAAAATCTGAATGGAGAGCTGGTGGAGAGCTTTATTTTTATGTCGGAAAAATTTTAGGTTTTTTTTTTTTTTTTTTGAAAAAAGTTGTAAATACACATTGCAGCTCATGTCATTTTGTACAATCGATAGATTTGGAGACAAATTGTCGAAAACATTGGGGTGTAATAGATTCATTCAAGAGAATGTAATAAATTTATATTTTTGAAAGGTGATATTTTATGTTTTTAGTTATTTTTGGAAAAACATGTTTTATTCAACAAAATCAAGTTTTAAGATTGGTACCTGAAGGGAAATGCTGCCATCTTAAAAACCCCAATTTATTTTATTTTGTTTAATAACTGGGAACTTGGTGATCACCCGTTTTGGTGTTTTGATATATGGCAGATTGTGTCAAATTTCTTGGAGATTTTAGTTTTTTATTTTGAAAATTATTTAAAAAAATTTAATTTTGAACTAGTTTTCAAGAGGCTGAGTTAACTTTAAGCTAGACAAGAGTTGGTAAATTCTGCAAATGGATTAACCCCGAGTTATCTAGAAAGCAGTAATGGATCACGGGCTGAATATAATGGAGTACTGCAATTAGAACTGGAGTCGTAAGTGGGATAGCTGGCAAAAAAAGTAGTGCCATGGACGTGATTTTGAAATGTTATGAATAAACTGAAAGCTAAATTAATCTTGCAGCGCCAAATATAACTCTGTGTCTGCTGCAGCTGCCCTGTGTGGTGTACATAACCTTGAATTTGTGTGCATAAATATTTTGACAGCAGCATCTTACAGGCTGTTAACTCTCAAATGTCAAAAATTTGTCGAAATCGATGTGTGGCTCTATGGAAATACAAATGGCACCACTATCGAAATCGACTTTTCCATAATTTCGCACATTGATTTACACTCAGTTAATCCACAATAAATTATATTAGAATTTGTTAGTTTAACTCAAAAACTAAACTGTCTGACATACATTTACCAGGAGTTAACTCTGACTTGATACCATCTATACAGATTTTATAAAGGCATTTGCTAATTATGATGTTAGATCGCATAAAATAATTGTCTGAATTTAAAAAACTATCATATATATTTTCTAAGACAATAAAAAAGTTTTTACTGGTTAGAGTACCATCAGGTGACCACCTTGGGCCGCTGCGGCTTAATATATTTAAAAACGAAAATTAAGGGTTTTGATAGGTATCAAAGCAAGTGGCTGCTGTTAAATAATAAGTAAGGAATGATGTCTACTGTTTATATAACATTAAACCTTTTGTACTAAAAATGGCTTATCTTAATAATCAAAACCGGCCCAAAAGATTTTGATGAAAAAAATGCGCTCTTTTGCAAAAAAAGTTTATTTTTAGATGGGACTTGCTAATTATTAAAATTCTTAAACATGCGTCCTTTAAATTTTAAATAATACTGCATACCAACATTTTAAGAAAATTATTTTTTGGATTTTTGAAGAAAAAAATATTTATTTTTTTAAATTCACTGTTTGGAAAATTGGTTTTAATTCTCTTTTTAAATTTATATTGTTAAAAATTTAAAATCGCAATCTATACCAACATTTTCTTACCAAAAGATTAAAGAAATTTTGTATTCACAAATTTAAGCAAAATTAAATGCACGACTGAATTGCACGTACTTTCTCCTATGTCCGATCTATGTTTTGTATGGACTAAATTAATTAATTTTTTTTTTAAAAGTTAAAAGTAAATTATATATAAATTTATATAAAATTAAAATATTAAATTATATATAAATATAATCTTAAAAACAATATTTTCGAAATATTGAATTTAAAAAAAAAAAAAGATTTTTTTTTTCAAAAAAAAAAAACGATATATCATACAAAGTAGATATATATTATGTAAGTACTCAGTGACGTCCGTAAAATGCGTAAAAATGAAATATAATTACGTAGAAATAAATTGATGTTATACATAATAAAATACTTTTACATTGCTTAGTTGTTAAAGTTTGATGGGAAAGAGAGGCCATTTGAATTAATGGACAAAAATGTATTCATATTCAAAAAAAAATTGAAAAATCTTTGAGGCGGTTTTCTTAAAATAATTTGTTTATTTGTAAAATTTTTAAAACATTTTTAGAAAAAAAATTAATACATCTACATTTAAAATTTTAATTAAAAAAAAAATGCAGTGACTGGTTTTTGAAAAATCGATCTTTCAAAATTTTTTTTTTTGAAAATTTGAGTATACAGTCTTATTAACATTTTAGGAAGCATTTCTATAAAAAAATAATATAAATCGGTTCATCCAACAGTGAAAAACTCGAAAATATGAAAAGTGGTTCAAGTGTATAAGTGTGCAAACTAAAATATTTTTTTACTAATTTAAGAACACCCACATTTTTTTATCAACATTCTTGGAGCCGATTTTGAGAAATAAAATTTTATCTTAACCGTTTATTTAACATTTGTATGGGAGGCATCGTTGTTTCTTGTTTTAGGAAAATAGTTTTTTTTTAAGTTCCCGAGATAATATCAAATAAATGCATGGATAAATAAAAGTACACTCAAAAAATTTCAAAAATCGTTGGAGCGGTTTTTTAATAAATTAATTTTTTGTGTAGAATTTTGAAAACATTTTTTAAAAAAATTTGAAACTCCATTTTGAAGATATTATTAATATACATATAAAATTCAAATTTCAAAAAAATTCTTTTACTATTTTTTGAAAAATCGATTTTTCAAAAAAAAATTGTATTATTTTTTTTATATTTTTTCTTAAATCGAAAAACATTTTTTTTGAACATTTTGGTATGCAGTTTTATTAATAACCGTAGGGAGCATTTGTATAAAAAAAAATATTTTTATCAGTTTATCCAATGTTGAGAAAATCAAAAATGTGAAAAGTGGTTCTATGGGAAGTACCGTTAATAGGTACGAAAAAAAAATATTTTTATACTTGAAAGTGGAATGTACTTATCTAAGAACACTCAATTTGCTTATAAGAATTCTTGGAGCCGTTTTCGAGAAATACATTTTTTCTTAACGGGTGTTTTCAACATTTGTATGGAAGGTAGTACCGTTGTTTTTTTATTTTAGGAATATAATTTTTTTAACCTTTCTAGATACATAATGTCAAAAAACTACCAAATACGAAGTTACGACAAAGTCTATTAAGTCGTTTTCGAAATTTTTAGTTTCAAAAAAAAAATTTGGAGTGGCAACAGTGCTTAAACTTTTTCGGAGCTTCGCAAAAAAAATTCAAAAAAAATTGATTAACCGTTTCCCATAAAATCGAAAAACAAAAAAATGGTACCAAAAATAACAATTTTTTTCCAAAAAAAAAATTACCAAAATGTTCGTTTTCCATTTATTAATGCACTTATTTTTTTTTTATAAAATCGTTGGAGCAGTTTTTGAGCAAAATAAAATTTTTGTTTTTGGCCCAAATAAAATGCATGGGAGCTACTGTTATTTGTCGTCCTAAAAAATAAAAAAAAAAAGTTTAGGCATATTACCAAAAAACAATATCTACCAAGTTTGAAGCAAATCTATCCAAACGTTTAGGCTGTAGACTCGAGGACAGACATACAGACTAACAGACTGACAGACAGACGGAATTGGGGGACCCACTTTTTTGGCGTTCTCTATGATCGTAATGTAATGTTTGATTGTTAGATTTTTTTTTTTTGCATGAATCCATAACTTGCCTTATATGTAGTACATAATCGCAAGTAAAAGAAGTTTCGAATAAATTGATTTAATCATTTTCGAAACAGGTATATTGAGGTAAAAATGTGAAATGAATGAAAAAAGGTGTGTGAAAAAATTACACTTTAAATGTCCAACAAGTTTTATTATATTAAACTTTTTGTTTTATTTAACAACAATTTTGTTGTTTATTTTGTTTAAGTGTTTTAAAAATAGTTCAATATATAATTGAAAAAGACATTTTCTAACAGTAGCTCCAATAGAACTGATATTTTTGTTTAATTTTATCAATAAGTGCTTATTCAGTTTTAATAGTTCTCCTACACAATTGTAATAATATTGAAAAATTAAATTAAAACTTAATTATTTTGACTAAAGTTATATTCAATGTTCTCTCACACAAGCGATTTAATGTTTTGATACATCTTGTGTAAAAACCAAACCTGTGTAGTTATGAAATGTGTTTTTCAAGCTGGACGCTCTGGGCTGACATAGCCTTTTGCCAATTTCAAGACCTTAACCTTGATGAAACGATCAGTAATTCAAGTTTAAGGGAATTTTTTCGTTGGCAAGCGATCAAGTAGATAATATTTTTAATTTTTTTAAAATTTTCTATTTAATTACAATTAAATGCATATATATATATGTGAATTTTTAAAATAATATCTGGTTTTCGAAAAAAAATATATTTCATTTTATCTTCTTGAAAATTTCATTTTTTGTTTATTTTTATTTTTGACAAAAACAAATTCCGATTCAAGTCTGTCTATATTATTATTTTCTGAAAATAAATAGAACGAAAAGACTAAATTCCGTCGATGCAGAAGAAAAAAATAAATTAAAAAAAAATATTATTTTTGAAAAATTTCGAGAAAATACTAAATATATGTAATGGCTGCGGCTTGTAATTGCAAACATTTGTTTGGCATAAATCGATGAGATGACATTTGGCGGCAGATCGATTTAAAAATACATTTTCCCATCGCTCTGCTTGTGTCAATAGACATTAGCTTGTATTTATGAGCCATTTAAAATTCACAAAAAAAAATCCCTGAAACCAAATAAGACGACCACCAAATAAATTAATTATTTACTTTTGCCTATGAAAAAAAAAAATATAAATCACCTTAAATACACAACATCAAAAATACCCAGAGGCAAAATTATAACATCTGTCAAAAGCCCAATGTCAGGAAAATATTTATCTAATGCAATAAAAATTTCGACGGACCGAAATCGAAACAACAGGAAGTTGATATAAACATTCAAAAATAGATATGAATACTTACTTTTCACAACAACATCAGCGGTGCTGGTTGACTGTCCCATGGTGTTCGATGCCGTCACAGAATACCGCCCAGCATCCAAGACACCAACCTGCTTTAAATCGATTGTCAGCCGATTGAATTTATTCGATATCTTGGTTTTGTCATTCTCAAATAATTCGGCGCCATTTTTGTGAATTTTTATTTCCGGTGATGGGAAGCCATCGTAGATTGCCTCGAGAAATACATCAGCTCCTTGATCGACGATCTTGCCAACCAGGGGAGTTGTGAACCTCGGTGCAATTTGTTTCCGTTTGCTCTTGGGTGAAAGATCGCTGGCTGATTGGATTGACACCACCGATTTCTGCTGAATTGTTGCTGGCAAGTCGTTGTTTTTGTGGAACTCCTGGTAGTGGTGGCTTTCAAGGACTTCAGGGCGCTGGGCGTCTAGTTGTTTAAGACTCTGATCAATGTGGGCACTTGAGGTGTGAACCTCCGTTTGTGGCAGGTTCCCTTCGTAGCTATTCACTTGAGATGTTGAGGTTGTGGTGAAAGTTTGTTTCTTTATGGTGACACTCGAAGATCCGGTATTGTGTTCCTGAGTGTCTTGTTGCATGATGGCCACCGAAGCTGGCTGATGACCACTTCCAATCAGGTTCAAAAATGCAATACAAGTCGCCTTTCCCGTTTCGTTTTCTGCAACACAGGAAATCTTGCCGACGGTTTCGGGACCAGCTTCGGGAATTGTCAAGACTTGCCTATCGCCACTGGTCGATATGAGGAAGTTCTTGCCATGCACCGGCTGGTCATTGAAGAACCAACGTATCTTGGGAGTTGGCTTGCCCTTGACAATGCACTCGAACTTTATCACCTCTCCCGGATGTCCATTCTTATCACTGAAGAGCTCCGTGAAAGTCGGGCAAACAAGTTTTTCCTCGATCTCGATTTGTTGGACACGTTGGTTGTCAGGCGCGTTCACACTTTTCACAATCAGATGCGAGAAGCACTTAGCATCTCCGGACTTGTTCGAAACTTTCACCGTGTAAACACCCTTATCGTCAACCGATACACTACTGAAGACCAGTTTAAAAATACCCTTTTCACTATCAGCAATTATTTTGATTCTGTCGGAAGTTTCATCCAGCTCCTTGTTGCTGAGATACCACTTAGCCTGCAATGGCTGATCGCCAACAGCTATACACTCCATTTCGACTGGATCACCTTCAGCAACCAGCACGTCGCTCAAGAATTTCTCGAACTTCGGTTGCTTGTCGATCGATACTGTCACATTTTCACTATGATTGCGTGTTGCTGGTTCGGCAATGTTTAACGAAGTCACTTTAAGTTCACAGCTGCTCGAGGCTTCTCCTGCGGAATTAATAGCGACGACCTTATAATGACCAGCATCTTCCTGATAAACTTCTTGAATTAGCAACGAACAGCGATCTCCCTGGAAGAGTAACTGAACATCTGCTGACTCTTTGACAGGTCTTTCGTCATGATACCAGATCACTTCGGGTTCGGGCTGTCCAACGATCACACAGTCCAGACGCACAGATTTTCCCTCGAATATTGAGACGTCTTTGAGGGGCAGCTGAACGGATGGCTTGATCGGTTCCATATCGCTTGCCATCTCCGAATCGGATGTTTCATTAGGCAGACGCCCCTTAACCATTACGTTGCACGTACTAAATGCTTCACCTGCGAGATTCTTCGCTGTCAGAATATATTCACCAGAGTCTTTGGGATATGCCTCGGGGATCATCAGCGTGACACGTCCATACTCGTACTGAAATTAAATTCAAAGAAAAAGTCGAAAATTTCGAACAAAAATTAATAAAACCAAATGAATAACTATATAAATATTTACGATGTCAGAGTGTTAGTTCTGGTTTTATATTTTTTGTGGGGATGTGTGTTTCTTTTCAAAAGCAGACAGTTTTCAGCGTTGGTTTTTCAGCTTTCAAAAAAATTAAAAAAACAAAAATCGCAATAAAAATTTGTTTTTATTTTCGAACACTCGTGTCTGTGAAAGAAAAAAAAACCATCTGAGTGAGGCACGAATTAATGTATCGATGATATCTTTCAGCTATTTTTACACTTTGCACGCTCTGATGGTGGGTGGTAAGGATGGGCTTCGCTCAAGAAATTATTTTACCAAAATGTTATGAGTGGGTGAAATAGATTGTTGAGTTGGTTGTTCTATTTCGTGTTAATACGAACTGACTAACAAATTCGTCAATGCGGTGTGGAAAGTGCTTAATACTCGTACAAAAAAAAAAAAAAAAATACTGCTCGTATAAAATAAAAGTTAATTATTGTAAACAATTTATAATTCGTTTGGCAAATTAAGTGACCGAGTTTTTTTTCGAGATATACGTTGGTGTAATTGTAATTATTCAACAGCAGCGAAGACAATATTCTTGCCATTCATTATGGCCTTCGAATTAAAAACAAATTATGTGAGGAAAGGATAAGCTGTCGGGAATGAGTTCACTTTATGTTTTGATATTAATACTGAAAATTTTAGGTCAGAATTTTTTTTGAAGAAAATAAAAGTGATTTAGTAACACTGTTTCGGTGTAATTAATGCAATTGAAGAGAAATTGTCGGCAATCGGTTAATTTAGATACAAAATCTTTGGTAATTATTTATTTGGAAATTATACGCAAAAATGACAGAAGGCGAGTTTGAAGCAGTAAAAAATCCAATAAATCGAACAATTTTTTAAATCATATGTAGGTCATAAACGGGGGTTTTTAAGAGCTGTCTTATTTTAACACCAAAAATGCATTTTATTTTAAAAACGGTATTTGGTATTAAGGAATTTTTTATATGTTTCATTTATGTATCTAGTGTAAAAACTTTCTATAAAAATAAATTGGAAAATCGGGAAAAGTTATCGATCGACGTAATTTTTAAAATATATAGTTTCGAGAGAAAATGAGAAATGAGAGATCTAAGCAATTGCTTCGATATGAGGTGGATTTATCAGCAAAATTTCTCCATTTTTCTGTCAAATACTGAGGAAAATAAATTTTTAATTCGTCTGCTCAATTTTTTAGAAAACGAAATCTTTAAAAATTGAAAAAAAAATCTGAAAAAATACCCCAATATCTAATGTCGATGAATTATTTTCGTATTTTGCATGTGTCAATTGAACCAATCACTCATCTGACATGAGTATTTCGTATTAAATTGTCAAATACGTGGTGGATATATTTACAACATTATACATGTAAATTCTGCGGTAATGACCTACATTCCACAACATTTATCGACATTTCTGCGTTACTCAATGAAAAATCTAGTTATTTTTTTTGGAATTTGAGTAAGCAATCTGAAATTTCGAAAATTGTACAAAAAGTGCTTTCGTTTGACATTAAAGTCATTTTTTCATTTGAATTGACATTTATGGTCTTTTCGATTGCTCGTCCGGAAGGCTTCCGAATGCTTCTGAAATTGTTCGATTGGTATCAAATGATAGTTCTTCTCCTTGATAGAAGAGAAATTTGCTCTTGGATTTGAAGCCAGAATCAAAACCAGAAGCACGCATACACTTACACCCACTATGTCAAAGTCGAATTAAATGTCAACAACAATGTCGTGTAGGGATGAGCGATATTGAAAAACATGGATGTCGGAAATTATCGAATCAGAAATATCGATGTTTCTTAACGTCGATATTTTTTAATTCATTTTTTGAAAAATAATTGCATGTCCAAAAATCGATTAAAAATTCAATAAACTTAAATTTAAAATACATTCATTATTTTGGAAATTGTAGTAATGTTTTTTATTTTCTTTTTTCTGTTCGTGCGTATGATCTACTTATATCGCACTAATCGGTAGTTTTGTTGAAGTGCAGTTCCGTCGAGTGCGGCTTGCAGCTTATTTAAAATCGATGTTTTAAATCTTAACATCGATGCTGCGATGTTTCACATGTTTCAACATCAATGTTGAAACATTGATATTTTTTTCTTCTACCATCGATGTTTTGACAAGAGTGATGCCCATTTCTACATTTTTATGTCTTTCTTTTGTTTTTCCCTGTCTTACACATACAATCCCATTAAAATTCAGAATTGTAGACAATAATCAATTACATAGTTATTTTATCATTTCTTACTTTATTTATACCTAATTTCCCACTTGCTAATAAATCTATTTTATTTCTCAGAGTAAAAAATATCAAATATATTATTGTTTCAAAAATATATTATTCTTAAGCTATCTGTAAGATTAAACAGTTGATTTTGTTAAATAAATATAAAACCTTTAAAATCAAACCTTAGTCTTCAGAATCAAAAATCGAGAGTTAACTTGTTCGATTGGAATCCTGGAGAGTTCTTACGGATAAACAATCGAAAAGGACATTGGAAGCTGGGGTTTGTTGCATTCTCTTTCCGTTTCTATGTTTAACATTTATAAACAAACGTTTTTTTTAATGAATTCCAATTAGTGGTGTTTATTATTTGCTTACGTAATTTCGTCCAAATTTGGTTGAGATTATCTCATTTCGAACTGTGAATTTTTAGGGGAAATAAGATTATTTTGAATCAGATTTGAAAATTTTCAACGAAAATACTTTAATTACATAAGGAGATAAGCTATCGAATTCGGAAATAAAAAAATTGTAGTTCCGTGGTAGACAGAAATGATTGAGAGGAGTAAGAGTTTTGACTTAATCTCATCTAAACAAATTTTTTTAAAAATTCTTTATCACCGATTTGGAATAAGAAACATTCATTTACGATTTACTACACGCGAGTGAATGTATTGAAATCGTATGATGAACTATTGACAACTGTTAAAAAATTTCCAAATAATTGATATTGTGGTCAATAATTCAGCTGACAGCCCTCTGGGTTCGTTTATAGTCTATATCATATACGAATTGAGATAGTTACATTATTTAGAGTTGATTCTTCCCTCATGGATGACACAAGAGGCGAATACTACTCCGGATACTCCAGGTCTGTAAATTAATTGTGCTCCAACATTTTTTGTTTTAAGTTTTAAAGAATTTTTTTATAGAATTGTATCTGGGAAGAATCTTGTGCTTACGAAGTGATCAAACATAAAAAGAAATTCATTTGACCCAGACTTTTTTTCTTACATTCATTACTAATTTTTTATATTGCCTCCCATCTAACAGCGCTGTCAGATAAATCAATTTAGGCCTGTTAGATACCCAGCATCTGACAATGAAATCAAACATAAGAACTATCAATTTAGCATATTAATGTAGTTGGTATTGTAGGCTCATTTATCAAAGCATTGATAGACATTACAAATTTTTTCACATATAACAACCCTGTCTTAGTTTATTTTTTTTCGATTTCGTTTCGATTTAGATATAACAATCTAGAATCCAAAATTCTATTATTGCGCCAGCAGAAATCAACAAATCAAACGTTTAAAGTCTCCTTGAATCTATAAGATACAAAATGTAGATGTATATATGCCCTTTTTTATTTCGGCAAGTCAAGGTAGAAACAACTTGTGTGTCAAGTAATTTTACAGCATTGTTAACACTCACTATCTAATCTATCTAATTCTAATATCTGTCGTTTGGAAATTATAAATCTCAGCAATTTAATTTAAAATCAAATTTATGTCAGCATAAGATCATCCGACGAAATAAACGACTAAATCAAAAATTAAAAAAACAAAAAATGTTAACAAGAGAAACGCCATCAAACACTATAATAAAAATAAATAATTCAAAAAGTTTCTTCCATTTAGATTTTATAACGCAAACAGCTAGCAGACATGTGTCGATAATTTTTCATCAAATCTTTCAAAGAGCAAAAGTGACAGTTAGCAAAATATATAATTTATATCAGTCCACTGTAATTCGTGGCCAACAATAAAGGATAGGCATAGCTCGAGCCTGTAAGAGTTCGTCCAAACGCCCACTAACTCAGGCCGAATGTGTTTTGAAAACATACACAAATGGGTTGCTACATTTCTAAAAAAATGTATTAAGAATCCCAATTCGAAATGACGTAGTTTAATCGTTTTCCACCCACTCGTTCTAGATTCCCATTCCAATTTCGCTTGTTTTATTACTATTCTATATCCATATTTTTTATTACAAAAAAAAAATAGATATATAGCATATTTTCAAAGAAAAAAAAACACTTAGCACTCACCCTCATTTCCCGACTTGCGTATGGTTTGCCATTGTGAGTCCAATAAATCTCTGGCCTAGGGATGCCCCCTACCAATGCTTCTAGTCTAATCTTCTGGCCGACACGCGCCATAACATTATTGAGTGGGATTTTGAAGTGTGGCATTTCGGTCGGTTCAAGCGCTACAAGAAATTACACAGTCTTAGATCTTTCGAAAGATTGGTTGTGAGAAGATAAAAAAAAAATAACTTACGTTCCACAATGAGACTAGCCGAACAATGTTCGATTCCCACTTGATTAGAAGCACTGCACGTATAGATTGCATCATCCTCCAAGAAAACTTCCTCGAATTTCAACCTTGCCTCGCCATTGTTGTAGCTGATGATATAATCTGGTGTGTCGTCGATGCACTTATCCTGCTTGTACCACTGGACTGTCGGCAGAGGATTGCCGGCCATAATGCAGATGAATTCGAAGGGACTGCCCTCTGTGGCTTTGCCACTTTCTAAGAACCTTACAATACGTGGTGGGCTCATTTGCACTTCGGCCGGGTTTTCACGCACAGACAATTTAGCACTTGTATCGCTAACTCCAACTAAGTTCGAAGCCCTGCAGCTAAATCTAGCTGAATCGGCTACAAAAGTCTCCTCAATGAGGAGTGTACAAATACCGCCGGGGCTCAGCGACGTCTTGTAGTCTGGATTGTTGTGAATGAGTATGCCATCTTTGTACCATTCCACAGTTGGAGTTGGACTTCCAACGACTTGGCATTCGAACATGAAACGATCTCCCTCCTTGGTCACGGCATCCTTCAGAAGTATCGTGAAACGAGGTTGTGAATATTTGATCTCTGTGAACATTTCATTGATTTTGAGTTCTTTCCTTATTTCCTCAATATTTTCCGAGTGGGAAACTTGGTCGTTGTTTCCATTATCCTTAATGATAGTCACAGTTTCAGTTTGTTCCCTTATAATTCGGTCTTTTTCCTCTTTCTCCCTAGCAAGTCTTTCCTTTTCAACATGTTCTCGGGCCAAGCGCTCCCTTTCGACAAAATCTCTTTCCAATTGCTCTCTGGCCAGACGTTCTTTTTCAGCCTGTTCGCGAGCTTTACGTTCCCGTTCCATAAACACCCGTTCAGCTTGTTCCCTAGCAAGCCGATCCCTTTCAGCTTGTTCTCTTGCCAAACGTTCACGTTCTAAAAAGTCCTTCTCAGCCTTTTCTCTGGCAAGACGTTCTCTTTCAGCCTGTTCCCTTGCCAAGCGTTCTCTCTCGGCAAAATCCCTTTCGGTTTGTTCCCTTGCAAGGCGCTCCCTCTCTGCTTGTTGATTTGCCAGTAATTCTCGTTCCATAAATTCGGCTTGAGCTTTTTCCCTTGCCAGGCGTTCTCTTTCCAAGAACTCTCGTTCAGCTTGTTCCCTCGCTAAGCGATCCCTTTCGGCTTGTTCCTTTGTGAATCTGTCTCGTTCTGCTTGTTCCCAAGCTTGCCTCTCTTTCTCAGCATGTTCTCGAGCAATACGATCTTTTTCCGCATATTCCCTGGCAAGTCGTTCACGTTCAAACTGTTCCCATTCGATTTTCTCTCTCTCCAACTGTTCTCTTGCAAGTTGTTCTCTTTCAGCTTGCTCTCTGGCGAATCTTTCTCTTTCGGCGTGTTCTCTCGCCAATCGATCATTTTCCGCTTTCTCGCGGGCCAAACGCTCCCTTTCAGCCTGTTCCCGAGCCACACGTTCCCGTTCTGCTTGATCTCTAGCAAACTGTTCCTTTTCCGCTTGTTCCTTGGCAGCCTGTGCCTGCTGTTCTCGTAAGCGCTCTTCAACCTTCATCCGCTCCTGGACTATACTAATGTCTGTCTTTAGTTTGACGAACGATTGGAATAAAGTGAAGACGTCATTTTGCAGTGTTGTTGCCTTTCTCTCATCATGTCCACACTGATGTGCTCTCTCTAAGCTATCCCGCAATCGCCCTTCTCTTGCTCCAATATAAGTTTCAATATCATTGACTAAATTGGACGCTTCGACGGGATCCCTCAAATAAGTTACCTTATTCGAAATACTTGTGTAGAAGTAACTGATTTCGCGGTATTCAGCATCAATCTTTAAAAAAAAATGTAAAGGAGAAAAATACAAATTAAACAAAATGACGGTTTGATTAAAGGATAAACTTGCCTTTTCAACAATTTCGAAAAAGTCCGTTGCCGAATTCAATGAATACCGTTTCGATTTCACTTGATCCTTGAAACTTTTCCATTTATCTGCGAGTTTTTTCAGTTCATCTCGTACAAATTCTTCACTATCCGGATTTGTGGCATATAGTGATTGCGAATTCTCCGTAAAGCTTATGATCCTTTTTTCCAGGAGCTGTCAAAGAATTGAAACAATTTTACGGATAAATGCGTGATGTCTTAATGCTTTTTTAATGTTTATATTAAATTTAAAAAAAAAATTTTTTTTTCAAAAATAGAATTCCCGTCACTATGGCCGGAGATTTATGGCTTCAACATGCTCGCTCAATGTGCAATGTATTAACAACGCGTAGAGAAGTTTTCAATTTTTTTTGGTTGACATTAAAATAAGTTCGGTTTTTGCGATGCGTGGGCGATAGACCGTTGAATTGGAACAAATTTGTATATGAAGCGTAAAAGCCATAGCGTAGGATAAATTTGAAAAGATTAACTCATTGCAATCAAGAATATGCAAAGATTATAATGTTGCTATAATTTTTGTCGGCGAGTCAAAAATAGAAACAAAATCGAAGGATTTACAGAGACGAAATAGAGTAGCTAGTTTGCATTTATTGGGGTAAGCAGACTTATATTTTCGCTTTCAATTTTTCTAGAAGAGGGTGTTTTTTTCACAAGTCTTAGATTCACGAAAGGTTAATTGTTAAGCATTTTCGATACAAAAAATGTAAATTGTTTAAAATTTCAATTTCAACAAATTAAATTTTTTTAAGTTATTTTATTGTGTAGAATCTTTTTAAATTTGAGAGTATCTAGTTGTAATCTTGAGCTGAAATGTTTAATTTTCAGACTCTTGCAGAACAGCACACTCACACGGCTTTATTAGGTTTTTTATATTTTCTGAAAAAAAAAACATTTTATATACCTACAAAATTTCTTTAAAATTTTTTCTACAAACAAAATTGGTGTGACTTTTTAAACATTTAATAATATAAACTTAAAAACGATATTTAAAAAAAATTCCACACGCTTACAAAATATAGAATTTTCAAAAAGAAAAAAAATGTTTCGTTTCAAAAATCCAAAAAAAAATTTCGAAGGATCTCCTTTATAAAAATTATGATCGGAATCCGTGCAGTCACTTATGAGAAAGTCCAAAATAAAAAAAATGGGTGACGTTCATAACAAAATTTGTAAACACAATTTTTGACCGAATGTAAGCTATAGCTAAAGCAGTGCACACATTTTTTTTAATCAAAATCGTTAGAAACGTTTTCGAGATAATTAAGATAGTATAATAAAGTGTATGGCAAGTACCCGGTATTTTTGGGGTTAAAAATCTATTCTAAGATCTATTTGAGACAACCACCTAAACGCTACAGACTGACTACAGATGGACTTTTTTGGTGTTCTCTATCATCGTTATGTCGAGTTTGATTTAAATCTCGGGTTCATTTTTTCCAAGTGCAAATCTTGACCTATAGTTACGGTTACCAATTGTTTCAGATTTAAAAAAGAGGACAAACTTTAATTAACGAAAGTTGTTATTTATTTATGTAACCTTTAATTCAATGATTTGGTTAATAGTTTATGCGGGCTATAGGTCAATGAAAATAACCACCTTTCATTGACCTATAGCCCGTATAAACTGTTAACAAAATCTTTGATTAAATTAACCGAGTTAAGGAAGAAACGATATTTATTCAAAATATTTTGAGAAACTGAATTGTACAAACCAGTGCTGTCTTCATTTTGTGTTTAAGTAATTTAGTCCTTAAGAAACTAGGTTGTTAACTCAGCAGGAAAAATGATTCAAAGAAAAAAGAGGACATTAAGAGGACCATTTAGTAAAAAGAGGTCAAATTACTGTCCTCTCTAATAAAATAAAAAAAGGACATGATATCGAAAAACATACGGTCCTCTAAAAAGGAGGACGGATGGTCACTGAACCTATAGTAAACGGTGATTTTTTAAGAGCTTGGTTTTTGAAAATTCAAAAAAACACAGAAACTTGTAAAAAGTGAATGAAATTTTTATTTGGATCGATAAATCAATTTCTGCCATTTACTTTTTAAAAATAATTTCACTTAAATGTTGCCCGCGGCTACGCTTCAGGTGGTCCATTCTGAAGGTCCAATTTTGGCAAATTTTTTCACACATTTCGGCCGGAATCTCACCAATGACGCGTTCAATGTTGGCTTCCAAGGCAGCAATCGTGTTTGGCTTGTCCCCATAGACAATAGACTTAACATAGCCCCAGAAAAAATAGTCTAACGGGGTCAAATCACATGATCTTGGTGGCCAATTGACTGCGCCAAAACGTGAGATCAACTGCTCACCAAATTCGCCTCCCAATTGATGCATGGTTTCGCGTGAAGTGTGGCATGTGGCACTGTCCTGTTGGAACCACATGTCGACCGAGTTCAATTCTTGCATTTTCGGCAAAAAAAAATCTGTTATCATCGAACGGTACCTTTCTCCATTGACCGTAACCCTGCGGCCTTCATCGTCCTTGAAGAAGTACGGCCCAATGATGCCGCCTGCCCATAAACCGCACCAAACAGTGCATTTTTCGGGATGCATTGGTAGCTGCTGAATTGCCTCTGGCTGCTCTTCACTCCAAATACAGCAATTCTGCTTATTCACGTATCCATTTAGCCAAAAATGAGCCTCGTCGCTGAAACGGACGTAGCTTGCGAAACACATTTTTCACAGAGCACGAATTTTGATAATAAATTTCAATAATTTGCAAACGTTGTTCAGGCGTAAGTCTATTCATGATGAAATGGCAAACAATACTGAATCGAAATGTCAAATGTTCGTGGAATTTGTCATGTGTGATATGTCAAAAATAAAAACGTCAAAAACCAAGTAGCAAAAAAATCACTTATATCGTAAGTAAAGAGAATCCGACTGTTTAATTCGAGATAGCGGCAACACTGTAATAATACAAAATTCCGGTTTTAAGCCTTTTATTGCTTAAGCAAAGCTTACTTGTGTTCATTCATAACCACTGAATACAGGGTGTTTTTTAGGACAATATGTTTTAACTTTTGAATTTAAACATATCAAATAAAATTCTACTAATTATTCATGTATTTATCTTCATTCGAAAATATATTGTGCATTTAATTTTGAAACACAATTTTTGGAATATGTCTACCATGGTTGAACGTGATGTAAGTAAATTATGGTGTTTCTTTCCAACAATTTTATGTAGATAAATTCCATTTCAAATGCAACAATCTTGTAATTATTGACATAGACATTCATTAAATCAAAAATGAGTCTCATTAAGCATTCATTTGTTTTACGACCTGGATTGTGTATGCACTTAAGCCAAAATTTGTGCGTAAAATTTTCCATGAAGATACAGATAAAGATGCTCTCTTCTCTAATACGTTTTGTTCCCACTGAAATATGGCTAACAGAACCATCACTATGGAAACAAACATCTTAATTTGGCAACGTTCTGCAAGTGTGTCGTTGTGTCACCACTAAGGCTGACAAAAATATGTACGAAAAATTATCAAAATATGGATGAAAAATATTTTCGAGAACTCGTCGGAATATGGACGAATAATCGAATTATGTACGAAATATGGAAGAAAATAAATGCTTTGTTTTTAATTCAATCAAATTTATTACAATGTATAATTACATGTTTTTTTTTCAAATTTTCAAAAACAAATGAATGGCGATAGTCTTCAAGTAATCGTTTGTAAGCTGGAAACGTTCTTGCAACGTCGCACGATGTGATTGAAGCATACTTGAATGCTGCCAACTCATTTGGGCTCATTTCATCAATTTGTTCTTCTCGCTCTGTGTCCCTTGATACATCGCCTTCTAGTACTTTGCCGATAACTTCCAAAGTTTTTAAACCATTCGTTTTGTTGTGAACAAAATCGAATTTCTTGAGAAATTTTTCACGTTTCTGAATCCCCAGAGGATCAATGCGGACAGACATAAATGTTTTGATTGCATCAATTAGCGTTGTGCCTTTTTCTTCCAGTGTTTGTATAGCTGCTGGGATGCGAGCGAAATGGCACTTGATGAAAGCCAAACTTCTTTTAATATTTTTTTTTGCGATAATAGCTTTTGCTTTTTGAATAGATGTCGTATCATTGGAGTCCAGCTCATTTAAAACTATTAAAACATCGTGAAAATGATTCACGTAATAAATCGCTAAATTTTGATGAAGTATTTTGAAGAGATGCTTGCGCCGTGCAGTCTGGGCAAAATTATCAAAAATTAGATAAAATCGATGGAAATCATTTTCATTATTTTCCTTAACTTCATGAATATTTTGTTCACGTTTCAAATCAAATCATTCACATCATCAAATTGATCTTTGATGAAATCGGCAACACGGTGGAGTCCATGAGCCGCACATGTTAGATGGAGCATTTTGGACAACAGAACATGTAATGCTTTCACTGCAGATATCATGTAAGGTGCAGCGTCAAATACAAAAAGAAGCACTTTATTTCGGTCAACGCCTAAAAAGTACGGTGAAATTGAAACCTCGAATACATAAATACCTACATTTTTCAGTGAATCATCAAAAACTTGACATCGTGGAAGCGTTTGTCGCCTGTAAAATAGCTGATGAAAATAAAAAGCTACGACCCCGTTCATCATCAACGGCTAAGACACCACAAATGAAATTCGCCACAAATCGCTGCTGATTATCTGTTGTCTCATCAATCGAAACACAAATATAGTTATTGACAGAGACATGTTTCATCCGATCATTCGTCGTATAATTCTGAACGATACTTTTTACGCAATGACGTCTCTGATGGTGCTGCATAATTTGTGTGCTTTTCAACGAATTTCACAACAGTGGGATGGGATATTTTGTGCATTGGAATATTCGCTTCTAAGAAACATTTTGTCGAATCCATTGCAAATGTCTTAGAATCCCGGTCTTCCCTGTTCGACAGCGTAGTTTAAAGTGTCTGGCTTGTTTTCTTTACGACTTTATTTTTTCTTTCCACACTTGATAAATGCTTCGTATTAACTAAATGCTGTTTTCACTTGAAAAACTTGCTTGGCTGAAACATTCGCGTCGCAAAATAGGTAAAACAAAACTTAATCGTCGCAGCGAAAAACTACTTGATATTCTTTACACATTCGACGATTAAGCGCGAATTGTGTTTCCTTTAGCTTGGTCAGCAAAGAAGAAAAAAATTTCTCGAATGTGAGTTGTGGTACTTCTTTTCTACTGATGAACTGAGATATAGTAGTCGGGGAACGAGGCGCTTAATATTAAAAGATGTTAATAAGATTGTTCAGTGACGAAAAAGTTAGAACAGAATAGAACAGAACAGGACAGAACAGAACAGAACAGATTCGTGAGAAACTTCAGAACAAGATAGAACAACTTAGAACAGTCAGTCATCTGGCAGATAATAAAAAAAAATTATTGTTGTTTACCTAGAATTCAAGTTCCTTTATTTTTGCAGATACATTCTTAGAAATAATCTGAAATGGAGTTGAATTTATTTAAAAAAAATATATTTTTCATGAAATTGGGATGATTCCGACACAGAAAATAATTTATCAACTAAATCTAACACCGTAATGTTTTTTTTAACAACAACAATTGGTTTTGACAGTTCTCACAAATTTGTTCTAACCTGTTCTAGCTAAAAAGCAAGTGCAGAAAATCATGTTCTAAAGTGTTCCAAACTGTCCCAAACAGACTCATTGAACACCAAACCAGAACAGTTTAGAACAGAAAATTTCTCATTGAACAGCAAAATCCTGTACTTTTCTGTTCTAATGCTACGTTTTCACCTAAAGATAATCCGGTTTAAATTTAGAAGATTAAAAATTAATCTTCAAGTGTTTTCACCAGTGAAAAAAAGATTAGTTTGACGTTTTCACTATGAATTGTCATTCAAAGGTCAATACAACAGGACAAAAACAAAATTATTGAGAAGAAGAATAATAATTTCGGTGCAGTGAACAAATTTAATTTCAATAAATAAAAATGAGTAATAAGTTTAAAATATTGTTATCCCAACATCTTGCAGCATAAAAATATTTTTACATAAACACTGTAATCGCCTTTCCACGGTTTTCGTTTCTATATATCGATTGTGTTGTGCAAAAAGGGCCAATCTGATATTTTCAACAGTCAACAAATTAAGCCCGGAGATGGAACATTGAGTCCGAAACGCGTCGCTAATATAAAAAATAATAATGTTGTGAAACGATTCAATCGAATAATAAAATAAAACAAATTTTAAAATTTATATTTTAAACATTAGAAACCTGATTGATAGCTAAAACATTTTCATTACAAATTCGAGGCACCGACCGCGTTGGTCCTTGTAGCTTTATTGCATTTTTTATTTTTATACTTATTTATAAACAAAAACACAATTTGAAGGCAACGACAAACTATACCAAACAAAAACAAATTAAATAATGTTGGACAGTTTTTTTTTGTTGAATGTCAATGGAGAAAATATGACATTAGAATAGGCGCGTTCCATGAAATAAGGTTTGTTTCTTTTGAGAATCTTCTATTTCGAAGAAGATTTCAATGAGATTAATTTCGAATATTCATTTAAGGAGATTAAAATTTGTATGGGAAATCTTCAAGATGTAGACGATTTCAAAGAGGATTTATGGTTAATCCACTTAAATCTGGATTAAGTGGTAGGTGAAAACGTAGTATAAAGTGTTCTAATCTGTTCCGAACAGCCTCATTGAACTCACATAATATCAAATATAAACAGTTATCGTTCATTTCATGCATAAGCAGGCTTTGCTTAGTGCCTTCACTTACACATAAACTAAAATACATTGTTCTATTATGTTTGTGAATCTGTCCTGTTGTATTGCATCTAACAGTAGGTGGCTTTAATATTTATTGGAATCAAATGCACAGTACCCAAAAATGAGTTTAAAAATACTGAAAACATATAAAATATTGTCGATAGCGACTCGATGGGCGAAATATGTATGTAAAGCTAAATTTGACCGAAATATTTAAATAAATATATTTGTCAGCCCTAGTCATCACTATACAATAAATTGTATAGACTTTTGAATGAAGAAGAAATTGAGAGTGTGCCATCTGACAGTTGGCTTGACAGATAATTCCTCCTGAAGTTAGTTTTAGGTCTAAAAAAATTCAAAATTATTTTTTGTTTAAGATTTTGGAATGTTTATTTTCTTTCACTGTTTAAGTTCACAGTTAGAACAAAACTTATTAAGCTGTTTACTCAAAATATGTCAAAATCGGGCGAAAAATCCGAAATATAACTACAGTAGAATCCGTTTATTATTTATTACGCAACGAAGTTTGGTTTTCATATAAAATTCTTTGTTACAAAGTCGGATATAATGACTTCGTTTACATGTCGCTTAATATGACCCATTTTTAATAAGTTTAGTCCATTTATAGTGACCGACATGAGTGTTTACACCTTCGGCAATGTTCGTTGTTTCCCGACGACGTTCGGCACGTTGCATTGGCTTGTGGTGTGTTTTCGTTTTTGAATCTCAGTCAGTAATTGATAGTTGAACGTCACGCATTATTTTCAGTGATATCCTATGTAAAAAAAAATGTGATCTCAACGTTTCGTCAAGCATTTACAATTGAGGAGAAAGGCGCAATAATATGCAGATTAGAAAATGGATAATCAAACTCATCTATCGCAAAGGAATTTGGCGTGGGTCATTCGACAATCTCAATGATTTTAAAAAAACAAGAGCCGGATTGAGCAATCGTTCAATTCAAATGTTTTAAAGCCGAAGAGGCTTTGAAAATCGCGACAAGAAAATGCTGATGAAGCGTTAATTCAGTGGTTTAAAAGCACAAGAAACAAAGTAATACCCGTCAGCGGCCCTATGCTACAGAAAAAGGCAAATGTTTTTGCCACGCGTTCTGGTATTCTCGAATTCAATTGTTCTGCAAGCTGTTTCAGTCGTTTGAAGGTTCGACATAACATTGTGGCCGGAAAAATTGTGGGTAAATCTTCGTCTGTTGATCAAAAATCAACAACAAACTGGTTGACGTCTGTTTGGCCAAATCGACGAAGACAATTTTCTGATGATGAGATATTTAATGTTGATGAAACTGGCCTTTTTTTTTTACTAATTAATGACTGACAAAACTTTAAAATTTAGAGGTGAGAATTTTAGTGGAGGCAAGTTGTCGAAAGAATAACTGTCATGGTAGCAGCAAATATGAGCGCCACAGAGAAAAAGAAATTGCTCATTATTGGAAAGTCACAAAAATCAAGATGTCTTAAAAGTGTCAAATCATTATTTGTCGATTATGCTAACAATCGTAAAGCTTGGATGACGTCAGAACATTTTGAAAAATAGCTTCGAGATTGGGATCGTGATTTTGTGAAGAAGAAGAAAAAGATTTTATTGCTGGTTGATAATTGCCCGGCGCATCCAAAAGTTACTGATTTAAAGTCTATAACACTTGCTTTTCTTCCGCCGAATACAACATCAGTACTACAGCCAATGGATGAAGGAATAATACGGTCACTCAAACCAAACTTTAGAAAGAACCTTGTGCTCAAAATGATTAATTGTCTTGATGCTAATAATGAAAACAACTCTTCTGTAAAAATAACGGTGCTAGATGCAATTCTGATAGTTCATGATGCCTGGAATAAAATGTCAAAAAGTACCATTCACAACTTTTTCAAACATGCAGGATTCATTGAAAACCAAGATGGTTTACCTATTCAATTAGCAGAACATGAATTTGATGAAGAAGATAACGTCCCTTTATCTTTGTGGTCACAAAACCTAAATTCAGATTCTTTAGCAGCACCGGAAATGTGGGAAGATTATGTTGACATCGATAGCGCTCTCCTAACATCCGAAGGACCCACAGATGAATATATATATCTTACAGAACATTAATGCTAAACAACAACTCGAAAGTGATGGAGAAGAGCAAGTCGAGCATTAAAGGCTGCAGAATTATTATCACGATTTGTTCATAACAATATTGCAAATGATAATTTGACCATGGCAATGTCTGCTATACACAATAGTATTAGAGACTGTTATTACAATAAAATGAAAAAACAAAAGCAGACACAAATTACAGATTTCTTAAGTAAAAAATGAAAAATATACATAAGTACAATACATACATGTATTACGTGCAATTTTAATTTTGATTTAATATGCTATGTTTCTCTATTAAAATAAGTATGCATTTTCCTAAAAAAAGAAGGTTGTTTTTTTTTACAAAAATGCTTTGTATGATGTCCGCTTAGTATGAAGTGTTTGTCAATCCCCTTCGATGTCATTATAAATGGATTCCACTGTACAACTACAACTAAATCGTAATAGCCGATTGAGATAATTTGATTTTCTTAATATTTAAGATACATATATATTTTATAAAATAGTACTTAAGGTTCTGCGTGACACCTAACTATTATGATAAGAAATTAGCAAACAAATATTTGTTTCCCTGCCCAAGAAAATTAAAATTTAATTAATTAATAAATTAAAAATGTACGTTTGTAAATTCACAAAAAAAAAAACAATTGATGCCAAACTTTGCCTCTGCATTATTTATTGAAAAATAAAATCCATTCTTCATAAAATTTCAGTAACTGAATAGTGCATAAGACAGCCACCACAATTGACATATTGTTTAGACATTTCTGACAGCACCACCCATCTAAATACATGTACGACCTGCAGCGTCCGCTGCGAGCTGTTGTGATACCAAAATTATTGATTTTGAAACTTTTATTTATATTCATTTGTATATAATGTATGTTAGTGGGTATAGCACCCGAGAAGAAAAATCGCCTTTGCACTTTCATTTTCGAATTTTAAATTTCTATAGTCAGAGTGCTTTTAGCGGTTTTAGCAGTGATGTCATTGGTATTATTTTTTTTTTCGTTGTACGTGCGTTGGCTCGAATACAAAGAAAATGAATTTGATTTTCCGACTGCTATTTATTTTTATTAAGTTTTCTTTTGACAACCGAATTAATAAAAACAGATAATAAAACATTTTGTCATTGGTTAATAAAAGATCTCAATTAATAATAATCATTGTTCAACTGAGCAACATATTAATCAATTATTGCAACATTAAACTAGCAGCTAAATAAATTTATTAAAAAAAAAAAACTGCTTTTCAAAATGTAAACAATTCGGATTTAATGTTTACATGAGTTTCTTCTTTTTTTTGCTTTTGTGTAAAAGCTGAACAATATTTTATAGAAAACACAAATAGACTGGTGTTTTGTTTATTAAACTTTTTGTTTTCAGTTTAAGAAATAATGTTGAGGTAATTACAGCATAAAATGGTTTGGATTTCCGATTTCCGATTTATTTAAATAATTGGGCATCTATTTATGTGCTTTTTTTTATTGAAAATTATTGTAAACAGGGAATTATTTATTCCAACAATTAAAGTGATTGAATTAAACATTTTCGTTTTTTTTTTTTGTTTCACGGAAGTATCTTTTGCTAAATATTATTTAACTATAGCAATGATGATATAAAGGGCGTCACTACCTTGAACTGAACAATAACTGCACAAACGATGATGATACCGACAAATTTGCCAAAGAAAAAAAGGTGGAATTAAATGGTTTCAAGGCTGCTTACAAACAAAATACGCTTTGGATCATCGAAAGGACTCTATTCTATTACAGCGAGTGCTGTATGATAAGCAAAGTATGATAGAAAATATATTAAGGCCTTTCGGAAGAATGTCAAAGCACATGACTTAAAAAATTATCAACGATTTGAAGAAGTTAGTACAGGCTGCATATGCGGCAGCTCGATGAATAAGTCAAGAAAAGTTGATTCGTGTCCTCACTTGCTCAACATTTTTGATTAGCAATGTTGATCTACGAAAATCAATTTAATGTGGACTCTTTTTGGGCAACCTACATATATTTGGAATATTCGAAATAAACTTTTGCAAAGAAGAGGTCAAATATTTTCCGTAATTCTAATCAAGGACTAAAGTGTTTCAAAGTCTAGAAATTTAAAGCTACTTATTTGTGTAATATTTGAAATAAGAAAATGGTTGGAAACTTTTAGTATTTAGTCAGCCATCGATTTTTTTAAGTAAATTCCAAATTTTTTCAAGTGGATATAAGTTGCTTGTTTCGACATTCTAAACAATTTTTTTGTATCTTCTCAGAAGTTACTAAAATGTCATAAATAAAATGCACGACTAGATCGCACGTACTTGATCATATGTTCGATCATATCATATGCACAAAATTTTTAACATAAACGGCAAAATTAATTTTTAAATTCATTTTTTACTTAATTTTTTATAAACTAAAATTCTTTCTGTGACGGCACAAGAAGTTTTTCAATTAAAAATGAAAAAGTGGACAAGGAATTTGATGATCGACCTTGCCAAGTCGTGAAATAGCATAATTCCAGCCAAAAATAATATGAGAAAAACTTGGTGGTAGCACACTCTAGTTGTTGTTGGTCATTCAAAATCATTAAAATGATACAAAAAGTGCTTTTAAAAGCAAGTATGTGAGCATACAAAAATTGAATATAATTCTTTTTTTATATAAAAAATATTATGTCAATTATAAGTATTCGACAATGTCTATTTAAAAACATAATTTCAAAAAAATGTAAGGAATCGTTATGTAAATATTGAAAAAAAAAAATATATTTATTCGAACATTTTAGTATGCAGTATTATTTACAATTCGAAGAACCTAAAACATACAAAATTTAATCAAAATCCATCAAGTCGCTTATGAAAAAGTCGAAAATCAAAAAAATGGTTATAAATATGACAGGTACTATTAAGACCAATTTATTTAAAAACAAAATGTTTAACAAAAATGTAAACTATACCTGTAATAGTGCACGGATTTTTTTTATCAAAATCATTAGAGCCGTTTTCAAAATAATAAAAATGTTAGGAAAAATTGTATGGCAGGTACCGTTAGTCTTGAAAAAAAATAGATTCAAAAGTTTGCTTGAGACAATCACCAAAACGCTAAAATACCAAAATTGAAGAAAATCGCTTCAGTCGTTTAGGCTCTGTTGATCGGTCTACAGGCAGACAGACGGAATTGCGGGGTCCACTTTTTTGGTATTCTCAAGTTTGATTAAAATCTCGAGTACGATTTTTTTCGAAAAACAAAACTTGCCCTATAGTACCTATATTGCAGGTAAAAAAATCAAATTCGAGATAAATCAATTTTTAAGCCATACAAATGCAAACATATTTTTGTAGAAAAAAGATTAATTTTAATTATCTTAAAAATGATTCCAACGATTTTGATAAAAAAAAAAAAATTATATGCAATAATAGTCTACATTTTGGTGCATAGTTTTTTTTTCATAAGTAGGTTAGTACCTACGTTTTTTTTATTTTGACTTTCTCATAAACGGCTCAACGAACTTTGATCCAAAATTGCATTCTTAATAATAATGCATACTAAAAGTTTCAAAAATTATTTTTTTTTTGATTTTTGAAAAATTCGATATTTCCAAACGGGTGGACGATTTTTTTTTTAAATTATATCTAAATACTGTTTAAATACTAAAAAATTGCCATAACAACATTTTTGTAAAAACAAAAATTTAATGGAAATTTTGTACAACATACACATTTTGTATAAAAAAATAAATAAAGAACCAACATTAATATTTTATTTTTACCAGGAATCTTGCCCTTACGATGTAAATCGAACATAAGTGAAGCAAGTTTATTTGACACTGTCGTCTGTTGCAATACCGTATTAGCATTGGCCATTTCATTATTTGCAGCGCCTAAAGAAGTTTCAGATACCTTAAAACATTTGGGCCAAATTGAAGATTTTTTTTTTTTGGGCGAAACGCATTTTGTACTACAGGCCATAAAAATCTTCAATTTGGCTTTAATCCACACATTCCACAAAAAACAAAAATAATATTAAGTTATTATTTGCGTTCTCTTCAACATTAAAACATTTGGTGCAAAATATTATACGCTTAGCTTCATTTCAAAAACGATGACTGGCGCTATCCCTAATCGATGGATCATACATCCAAGATTGCTGTATTACCTTACCTATATCAAACTTCTAAGTTTTTAAAACCGACAGTTTTGATTTGCCACCGCGATCATGACCCGACTTAATATCTTCAGACTTTTTGCTTAATAAGTCCCACTGACATTTTGCAACTGGTGTGTACCGCAATTTGTATTAATTAAAAAAATATAAAAACAAATTTGCAAACTTTGAAATTTGCAATAATTTGTGTATCCCTTTTCCGTTGCTTTTCTAGTGTAAATCTTATAAAAATATATGAAGGAGATACTGGAGGCAGATAGGCTAACTTAATTTCAGACATTCCTAATTATTTAATAGAATAATACATAAGTATATATTATTGAAAAATATGTACTATATTTTTAAATTTCACATTTTTTTTCTGGCGGTGCGGTCGGATAAAAAGGAGTCTTCAGTTGGGCGAAATAAACAACTACAAATATGCACCTAAGTTGAAAGTTCAAATTATTAATAACACAAAGTTGCAATCCAAAAAATCTGACATCGAGTAAATCAAATCAAACAAAAAGTAAAAAGTGTCCTATCTCAAAAGATCAGCTTTTTCGTATGATTTTTTTTAGAAGCTGTGTTTTTAAAAAAATATCTCTTTTCATTCTGTTATGGTATTGTGTTAAAATGCAACCAACTTCACTGTGATCATTTAAGTAAGGGATGAGTTCAGAAAGTAGGTTTTAAATTAGTTCCTATCTTTGAAAATAAGATGGAGTTAAAAATTAAATCCGAACATAAGTTTGAAGCAATTTTTTTTACCCACCTCTCCTCTACATAATTAAATTACGTAAAAGAAAATCTATTCTCTACTTGTCGGCTTCTCTTGAGAAAGACAAATTATTTTTCGATTTTTATAATGTAGGACATCTAATTGGGAAGTAATGTTGGGTCCTTCCTTATTATACCGATTTGAATTAATTTTGCCGACAATGTTTTTTCATGTTTTTCTATTCAGTAATTTCACAATAATGAAAACATTAACTAAATAAATATAAATAAAAAAAATCATCTCAGTTTTCCGCGGCACAAAAAAAAGAATACTGGAATTCTTGGCACAAACAAAAAACAAAAGAAAAAGAAATATGTACTTTTGAAATTGCAGATGTTGCCGAAACTCCCACTGAAATTGATTTTTGAAATTTTATTTCAATTAAATAAATGTATTTAAATGCCAATCGCTTTAAAAAAAAAAACAATTTTTTCTCTATTTCCGCACCCCGCCATTTAAATTGATCTAGCTGTTGGCAATGTTTCCTTATGTCATTTCCAAAAAAACGCCCCCATTTTTAAGTGATGATTTTTTTGTTGTTTGGTTCAAATAAAAAATAAGAAAAAAACACAACAGCTGGCTGACAAAAACACACACACATACACACTCAAAATAACTTACCTCGATTGTTCTCTCGAAGTACTCGAATGCCAACGAAGTCGTCTTAGCCGATGCCAAACTGTCAATACTCTGTCCATTAATGTCACTCAATTGCTTGCTCACACTATCCAAACTCCTATTGATATCGTAAAGGTCACTCCTAAAGCTCTCTAGCTTCTCCAGTCGATCCAAATCCGACATCCTTGCACCGTTTCTCGACTCGAAATGAATTCGCAAATTCTCCAGCAATTTCAATATACGATCGGTGTCGACTTCGCGTGCGCCCAACGGTTCCAGCACACGCACACGATCAATCAGCAGCTCGCTCTGCGTTATAAGCGATCTAAATTTATCCATGCAATTCTCCCGGAATCGTTCATGATCGGCTATAATGCGATCGATTTTCTCACAACTATTATCGGGAAATTTCGATTTCTGCACCACGAAATACTCATCGATTTGCTGGCGTAGTTGGATGACGTTTTCGACAAAGTTCAATATACTCTCCAGCAATGTGCGATAGTCGTACTTGATGCCGTCCAGTTTGCCTTTGAGGGTGCGTAAATTGGTGATTACCTGGTCGATCTTTTGCAGAGATTCTTCGTCTTTTGTTTGAATACTGAGGGTGGTCTGGACGCGTTGTTCTATTTCGTCCTGGGCTTGTTCGATGTCATTCACCACGGCCGAAAGTTTTTGTTTGGTCTCATGGTGCAGGAATTCTGCATCCACCGATGGTGAAGTGAAGACCGGGTATAGTTGGGTATCCACTTTTGTTGTTTTGCTGGCAGTCTGCGTGGGGAGAGAATGTAAGTGTTTTTTTTTTTGTTTTAAATAAAAGATACTTTTTTAACACAAAAGATGCCCTTCGAAGGAAGGTAAAAGATACACTATTTGTATTCATGAACAGAGGAGCTCTTTTCATACCAAAGAACAAAAAAGATCTTGTTAAAACAGAAGCCATAATAGAATAGATACATTTTCAAAAAAAGATACAATTTAATTTTTTTTCTTAATTTCCTTATTGCTTTCAGGAAATATGATTTGACGATTATCTTTTCATAGAAAAAATATCTCTTACTTTAAAATTGTATTGTTTTTTGGGGAAATACATAAAGACAAAGAAAATATTTAAAAAAAAGAACAAACACATTTAAATTAATTCTCTTAAGTTTGTTTATCTTAAAGTTACATTACTCACCTCATTGTTATCGTTCATAATCTTCTCTAAGATAATTTCAATTTCACGCTTTTCCGCGATTTTCGTTGTTAGATTTTCCAAACTCGTTGTTACATCGATCTGGCGGCTACTGAAGCTGTTGAGGATATCCTCGATGTCAGATCGAAGAGTTTTCGTCTCAAGATATGGATCCACAATCTGCGTGTGTGACATAAATAGATAGATTTTTTTTTTAATTGAGTGTTATACACGTGTGTATGTGTGGTTTGGTGTTAAAATTGGAGAAGAGAAAAGCCACAAAAAATAAACACACAAAAAAAATGTTCCCTCATTAAAATTTTGTGTTTGTGTGGATTTGCTTTGAGGGTTGGGAAATGTGTTAAGGCATATATTTTTTTTTGTGAGATTTTCTTTTGCACTGTTTAGTTAAGATAGATAGATACTTTGTTAGGATTAGTAAAAATACTCTTTTCCGCCTCTGGAAGAATTATAAATAATATATGCTGCACACGTAATAGGGTGTTCCAATAAAAACAACATGAAAATCGAAGCTTTTAAAAAAATATAGATTTACTATTTCATGTTGTCCATATTTTCTGGAATTTTGTTTTCCTTTGTTTTTCATAAAACCAAATTTAAAGACAATGATAAACTTATCATTAATCTAAATTCAGAAAAAAGGGCAAGTGAATGCAGTCAATATGATAAAAATGCTAATTAAGAGATATTGCTTTTTCAGAGTCAGACATCTTATGAAAGGCAGTTAGTTAAAGGACGTTACTAGAAGCATTCAAATTTATAACAGTTTTCGTTTAATTGTTCGCGAAGAAATAAAAAGATATATCTTTGAAAACAATTTCTCCGAAACACCATGTACAATGACTTTGTCAGTTTTCTTTTGGAAATAAGAACAAAACACTCACTCAGTTTTGTACAACAAAACGATGTTTGTTTGTTTTTCTTGGTAGCACGAACGCTAGCGTGTGCCAAGCATATACACATATCTTGGGAATGGTGTATTTGAACTGAAGGATTGCATCTTTTTCTTGGCACACTGCTTGTCAATGTTGAAACATTTGAACTTTTTTTTTGTTCTTAGAATTGGACAGACATATGGAGGATAACATAATGTTCTTCAAATATGAACAGAATTACCAATACCTGATCTTAAATTTTATGTTCAGTTGAATTTTTTTTTCTATGTCAAAGACAAATAAAATGGAGGGCCCTGTACTTACTGGTGTGGTTCAAGGCAATAAGCAATAATTAAGTGTGGAAAATGTATAACATTTAGGAGTCTTAATATCTATTTTTTACTTGCGATATATGTACTAGGGGTTTGGCATTTGGAAAAAAATCAAACTGGAGATTTTAATCAAGATGTCAAGAGAACACCAAAAAAGTGAACACGTAGTTCCGTCTGTCTGTCCGTAGGTCGATTTACCGACTTAGCGGTTGAAGCGATTTTCTTCTAACTTGTTATTTGAGAGTTTTAGGTGATTGTGTCAAAATGATTTTTGAATCGATACTTTTAACGGTATCTGACATACAATTTTTCTACCATCTTAATTGCACATATCGAAAACGGCTCTACGTTTTTGATAAAAAAAAAGAATCTGTGCACTACCAAAGGTATAGTCTTCATTGTGGTTAACTTTTTTTTTTTACATTTTGGTATTAACGATACCTGCCGTACAACAGTTTTGTTTATTTTGGACTGTCTCATAAACGGCTCGACTGATTTCGATGAAAAAATTTATATAGGAGATCCTTTGAATTATAAATAATACTGCATGCCAAAATATTCGAAAAATATTTTTTTTTGCATTTTTGCAAAAAATATATTATTTTTTAATTCAATATGTGTATGTATTTCAAAAATGGATGACAATTTTTTTTTTTAAATTATGGTTTTAAATTTATATTATTAAATAGGTATTTAAATTGGCAACACAATTTTTTTCTCGGAACAAAATTTAAGAAATTTTGTAAATAGAAAGTTAATTAAAAAACGACTTTAAAAATATAGTAGCCGTTTCTACTAAGAAATCTTGTGCATAAGCAAGTAGGCACATGTGATCAAGTCGTATATTTTATTTATATAAACAAAATATTTCTAAAAAAAATTGTGTGTCAATTTTATTTATTTATTAATATACATATAACAAAATAATATCAAATAAAAACTGTCCATTCGTTTTTGAAGTATTGAATTTTCAAAAAAAAATGTTTATTTTTGTAAATGTTGGTAAATTATTATTTAGATAAACACCTGTATAAAAATTGATCAAAATCCGATGAATCATTTACGAGAAAGTCCAAAATAAAAAAAAAATGGTTGTTGGTGTCGTTACTAACAAAATATGTAAACAAATTTATTGCCAAAATGTATAATCTATACCTATAGTAGTGCACAGATTTTTTGTATCGAAATCATCAGAGCCGTTTTTGAGATAATTTAGATTTAATATTCTTGGTATACAAGATTATATCGCAGGTACCGTTATGTGTGTGACTAAAAATAAAGATTAGAAAAAATAATCGAGACAATTATTAATAATGCTTAAGTAGAAAAAGCAACTACTCTTTTCATGTTCTCTACCATCGTAATGTCACGAACCAAACTTTCCTTACCGATGGGACAGTCTCGAAAGACTGAAAGAAATCTCGAAAGAAACTACCGCAAACAAAACATTGCCATTATGTCGGACAGCCAAGCCGCACTCAAAGCACTAAGCTCTTATACCATTAGCTCGAAATTGGTATTGGAAAGTGTGGAGAGACTGAACGAACTCGGCAAGAACAACAATGTAACACTCTGTTGGGTACCAGGTCACGTTGGTGTCCAAGGCAATGAAGATGACTCCTTAGCAAAAATTGGGGCAACAACACCCCTAGTAGGACCAGAGCCCTATTGCGGACTAGGGGAGAATGTGATTAAAATCAAAATCAAAACAGCAGAGGAGGCCGAAAGACAAAAAACATGGAAAGAACTCCCAAAGCTGAGACAGGAAAAACTACTACTTAATGACTACAACCTCGAACGGTTTTTAGCCTGCATTAGCTTAAGTAGGAATAACCTAAGGAAAATAACGGGTATCCTCACAGGCCACTGCAAACTAAGAAAACACCTTAGTACTCTTAGATTAGTGAGCAGCCTACTTGTAGATACTATAATATAGAAGGGGAAACACCGGACCACATTTTCGGTAGTTGCATAACACTTATGCACCAAAGACATAGACATCTGGGACGTCACCAGATAGTAGAGGGCGAATTATCCTCTCTGAAAATGCTCCAAATACTAAAGTTCATCAAGGCAATAAAATTGGAGGAAGAGCTATAAATGAGCAATGCCACTTTGTTTCTAAATAGGGGCACAATAGATCTCAAGGTCGCAGTGCAACTAAAACCCCAAAATATTCATTCATTCATTCATCGTAATGTCAAGTTTGATTAAAATATCGAGTTCGATTTTTTTCCAAATGCAAAACTTGCCCTATAGTAACTATATTTCAAGTAAAAATTAGAGCATAGTATACGTTTTGGACTGGCCATGCCAACGGTGTGACAGAAAAGTAAAGTTTATGCAGCCCTGTAGACATGCAAAGGGCATTTGACTTCCGTTGTTTAATTCAGCAGTCCCAACCGCGCAGCGCATGGAATATTTAACACTTTTAAGGGTGAACAACTTTTATAAAACTGTTATTTAACTCAAATTGAAATACTTTATGACTTTTAGTCCAAAATGCGTTTCGCCCGGACACGATAGTTGGGCTCATCAGTTAGATGCTATCGTGTCGCTCTAAGACGCACTATTTTTCATACATACATACTGAAAATTATATTTTTCTAGGGGAATTTGGTCAAATTCATGCACCCAGAAATATATGTATGTTACGCCCGTGGTCTGGCTAGTGGTAAATGAATAGAAGAAAACGCAAATAATACCTACATATTATTTTTGTTTTTGGTTTAGTGGACTGTGTGGGTTTAAGTCAAATTGAAATACTTTATGACTTTTAGTCCAAAATGCAAACAAAAATAATATGTAGGTATTATTTGCGTTTTCTTCTATTCATTTACCACTAGCCAGACCACGGGCGTAACATACATATATTTCTGGGTGCATGAATTTGACCAAATTCCCCTAGAAAAATATAATTTTCAGTATGTATGTGCTGAAAATTTTATTAAGAGTTGGTAGTCATCGACCGAAAAATAGTGCGTCTTAGAGCGACACGATAGCATCTAACTGATGAGCCCAACTATCGTGTCCGGGCGAAACGCATTTTGGACTAAAAGTCATAAAGTATTTCAATTTGACTTAAACCCACACAGTCCACTAAACCAAAAACAAAAATAATATGTAGGTATTATTTGCGTTTTCTTCTATTCATTTACTGTTATTTAACTTTTATATCAATTGACATTTCTCTAGTCTCGTCCATAAGTTTTATTGAGGGTTTTACGTTAAGAGCAGTGGTAAATGATGAGGCTATAGTGCTATTTTTTAGTTGACGATTTGGCCAAAGTTGAAATGAAACGACATGATATAATTTTCCACCGCGAAAAAATGTTTCGATTGTCGCTGGGATTGTAGTTGTGATCTTATAACAGCTCAATGGAGACCGTATATAATGAACAGGTCCATTTTAAAATTTAAGCACACAAAGTGAAACGTTTTTGGTAAGCTATACTATGTTCCCACCAGCTGAAAAATTTCGAAATGGTGTTCACATCTTCTCTTTGAAACATAAAGAACAATCCTTATCCTGAAGGTTTTGGCAATTCTTCGGTGCAACTTCCGTACTTATGCGTGTTAGTATTTCTTCTAATTCAAATTTCAGAAAAATCATAGGTACTCTTTTTAACGTATTGGTGTTGAGTAAAGCTTAAATTAACTACAGACTTTAATGCAACAATGTATTATCAGCCATTGTCAGTCCAATTGGCCATTTCAGAAAATTGCGAGATCTCACAAATTTCGCTCCGTCTGAGTATGTGGAAAATTATGTGTCCTCACTATTTGACAGCAAAGCTACAACATTTTGTTGAAGAATCCCTCTAAGAAGGCCAGCTAAGAATAAAATTATCAGTTTTCTGACAGTCGTCTGAGTATGTTTGAACATTAAGTTTTTATACTGCCAGGAAATTGCCAGGCATCTTTGAAATTATAAGTTTTCGTAATTTATTTCATCTGACAACTTCCTGTCACTTTTAATTAATAGCAAATAGCTCGAATCGGTATTGTGATTTTATTGAGATTTCACAGAAACATGGCATGTGGAAATCTCAAAACTTATATGGTGAAATGCGAAGATTTGGACTGAAATCAACAACGAAATAAGAGATTTTGCTTCAGTGGAAACTTAGTTTCTGTTACGATTGAGACTTTCACAATGCCCGACATTACTATTGAATTGTATAGGTGATATCTACGAGACGCTCTTTTCTCTACTCGCAATTTAGCCACACGTAGCCAATTTTCATTATTTCTAACAACGTTGTCAGAAATGATATTAATTCTTATTCCAACCATCAGACTTAGTGACTAAATCTACCAATCATGTGAACTGACAGTTGGATATTTACAGCTCATTAGCAACAAATTGAAATATCTGAAAATATTGTAAGATATGACAACGAGCTGTACTTAACTTAGCCTCCATTTTATATGAAGCGCCGAAAGCGACTTATTTGGACTTAGCTTCTGAACAACAAATACAAGCTGTCTTAATGTTAGCATTTTGCTATACTAGACATGTGTTTTATTTGTAAGTTGCTAGGTAGCTTAACCAAATTTATTCTGTCAAGCTAATTAAAAAAATAAGTCAGTTATCTAGAGTCAATAAATACATAAGTAAGTTTTCATCTTACGACAAAATGGATGCAAGGTCTCGATATGTTATCCTTCTGTCAATTACGTAAAGCATTAACGTTTGGCGTAAATATCGCCAGTGGCTTAAAAGCGAAATGTCAAAAATGGCTCCAATATGTTTGCATTATGCTATTGGCTAAGCTTAGTTCCTTTCTAATTATTATCGAATTAAAAAATTTGGCTTACGAGAGCAACAAGAGTTTTGTTTTGATTTACGTACGTAAAATGATCTTGGCGTAAAAATTATATACTAGATTTTAAAGCAATTTTCTCTCCAAATATCAGCGAAAATATTAAATTACCTTGTGAAGAATAAGGAATAAATGTAACTGAATAAAATTTATTCAACATTAACATATCTTGTGTGTAAAAGTTCGATCAAACCAACTAAAATCAAGTAAGTTCCTTCTTTTGGCTCTTATCACTTGATCGAAAATATTTCCTAATTAAATGTTTAAAGTTAAATTTTGACAGATGAATTATTTACACTAATGGTGTTTCGATTGGTAAATTCAGATTTCAATCCAAAAATCATTTTTTTTCGTGGCAAATGGAATACAATAGCAATTGATTTTTTTGACATATTAGTGTAATTTCTTGTCTGTGAAACTATAGTATCAGTTCATTTTAAACTGCTTCCATTTTTGTATTTGTATTAATTTTCTTTAATGTTTTGTTTAACTTTTCACAATCGAAACAAATTACAAATTCAAAACCACAGTTGTCAAGCTGACAGCTAAAAAATGTATTTGGGCAAGGATCAAAAATGATCTAGATTCAAAAGTAAATTAATTTATTATGCCGAATGGTACATACAAAGGGGGAAAGTCGGTGTAACACCACTGAAAAACCACTTTAGAAACAAAAACTAGAGCTTAGCATCACTCGACTAAAATTCGGGGATACATTTTAGCATGTTTACATTTTTGGAGAGAATTTTGTTTTAGTAGATACAAAAGTATGTAATTATAATAATAAATTTGTAGGTTAAGTTCTGTTAAATTAAAAGATACCAACATTGTATAGATTAAGAAAACAAATTACAATTATAAAAAAACTCTTAAACTATTTTTTAAATATAAATTTAAATATTGCATAAGTACAGAGGTCGTTATAAGTTAATAGAAATAATAATATACAATTTTTGGAGAGATTCTTAAATTCCTTTTTAGAGAAATTAAGTATTTTAGTAGTCTATAAAATATACACACTTTCAAATTAATCAATCGTTCGCCCAGTTCCTTGAGATCACTAAACTCTTGTTGAATCTTCGACCATGAATCTTGCATGAATTGCAACTTCTTTTCATCTGAAACTTGCTCAAGTCCCTGTTCAAGACTATTATACTGATCGTCTAAATGTTCAGCCTTTTCAAAGAATTCGATGAGCAATGAAACAATATCGACTCGCTTGAGTACAATATCCTTCAGCTCGATCCAGTGTTTGTGAAGAGCTTCAGCTTTACTGTCCACATCGTATCTTTGTTGGGGGCTAAGTGATTCCAGATGTGATTTAATTGTTTCCAGAAGGCTATTGATTAGCTCGCCTTTGTCCTTAAATAAAAACATTCATAATTAAATTATAAACGAAACGAATGATTTTTACCTCTAAATGTTGCATCAGCTCATGATGATGCAGCAAGAAACGTCGGCTCTCTTGTAAATTTCTACCCAACGACACAGATTTCTGTAAGAAACTCTGAGCACTGGTCACTAACCAAGCCAAAAGCTGGTTATATTGTTCGAGGAAATTATTGAGTGCCTGCTCGACACGAACCTGCTCTTCGGTGCTCGTCGAGCAAATACTCTCGATGTATATTTTTCGATTTTCGATTTCTTCGATAACACGTTTGACGCCCTGTGTCTCGGGCTTCGTTCGACCGATTTCTTCCAGTAAGCCATATCCTAAGCGTAGTGGGTCTTCGGTGAATCCACGGACATCTCGCAATATTTTCGAAAACATTGCAAAGCTCTCGGGTGTGTTGGTGGGGAACTTAACAGTTGACAGTTCAATTTCGAGCTTCTCGAGAACTGTGAGTGTTTTCTCGGCCTTGCCGAAGAAATCCTTCGATTGCATTAGCCAATGCTCGCGCTGTTCGACTATGTCCAGATATTCTGTACATCCACTGAGTATGTTGTAAGCTCTTGAACGAGCTTCATCTCCAGCAAAACACCCAGAGGAAACAAGCTTCTCCTCAGCACAGGTGATCTTTAGAGCACGATCACGCAAGAGCATTGCATTGTGTTTTAGTTCATGATACTGTTGGAGTTTTCCGTTGGCGGTGTGTTCACATTCACCCACACTAAATGCTGCAGACAGTTCGCTGCGTCTCTTCGCTAGTATACTTTCAACGTCATCCAAGTCCTTGGCCAAAATGGCCAATGCCAGGCACTGTTCCAATTGAGTCTTCCTGGTCTGCCAGGCCTGGTCCAGGGCATTCCGTCGATCGTGCAACGCTTCCAGCCATTGCTGAACTTGATTAATAGCTCGTAGTGCATCACGTTTAATATGGTCCGGTCGCGTGTCGAGTGTTTGTTGCTTAGTCAATTCCTGTAAATGTGTTAGCAGTTCATTGCCATCTTTGAGTGCCGCCATGACTGTTGTCAAAACGTCAATGCGGAGCTGTTTGAATTTATTGAGGAAATCCTGAACAGCCTCAACTTCAATTGGTATCATTGTGTCTTTGCAGGCTACTTCAAGAGATGACATTTTTCCTCGACAACTGCCCATTTTCTCGTGGAAATTCGCACACAGATCCAGCAAATGCTTACGATCGTGCAACAGTTTGAGAATATCATCCCAGACGATGTGTAAGGTGTCAGCCATTGCTGTGATCAGATCGGGACTGATACGCTTGCTCGTTAGGAGCTTGTCTGCTTTGTGGGCGAACTCATCCAGTGGTGTTGGAAGATTCTAAAAGAAAATTAAGTTATTTATTTTTCCTTGTGAAGAAAATAAAATTTTGGATTTCAGACAGTATGTGTTACAAGAAATTACAATAATTTAATACATTAAATATTAGTCAGTGATAAGTCAAACTAATCATCCAAATAATAAATTACCTAAAATTATTAAAAGATGTATATTTTTTACAATTTGTTTGAAATTGTTTCTTGTTCAACATACTGTATTTTTTTAATTACGACTTACTTGTACTTTCCTTAGAGTCTCGTCATGTTGCTTTTGTAGTGATACAGCTTCTTCAATGTTTTCTCCAAGAGTCGTTAATCGCGGTTCAAGTTCCACAACTTTTATGTACGTTTTGTCCGGACTCTAAAAAATTATTTAAATTTCAATAATATTCAGTTTACAGTCTGATCCCCTTAAACGGAATCTAACGCATAAGGATCTTTGCCACAATCTCAGTTAAACAATTAATATTTTTAACTATTTCTCCATTCCATTTTAAATTTTATGTTCTAATATTACTTCCTCATTTACAACATTTAAATATAATGTTATTTTTTTTAACTATTTAAAGCACGAGAGCTATTAATATTCATGCTTTCCTTATGTGGAAATTCTTCCGTCGAGCAGTTAAACAAAACAACAAACTGTTTTTACCTTTTTTTTTTGAATTTGCGATTGCACATTATGTAAGTTGTTATGCTATTGGATTACAATTTTTTTTATTCAAGCGTACATTTTACAGTTTCCAGCATGAAGAGACAATGTAGGTACAAAACAGACACACTTATTTTTACAAAAGAATGCAAAAATGTTTTAAAAATAGCCCGCGGAGAAGGGTTGAATGCAAGAAGATATATTACCGCATCTCGTTTTTTTCCAAACAAGTAAATATAAATAGATGGAACAGTGCTGGATTAGGGCACGTATAGTCCCTAATTCAACGCATTACATTACATTACATATTACACTACTCCGCAGTTAAATCTAGGAAGTGGAGATAATGAAGCACTGGGCAACTCAAACCATCGGATTATACTCGTACATTCCAAGGCATTAATACAACAGGGATAGACAAAGAGATAAAGAACGAACAACAGAAGTAACATATACGTCAACAGTACGAGGTTTGTTTTTGGAAGATCCTCCATTCAAGTACTAATACTGACCACGCGCAATGATGCTTGATTTCGCTAATGGATAGGAAGCGAGTCTTTCATTCAAATCCAATTCCGTTTACCAATTCCACTCATATATTTGCCTTCCATTTTACAAATAAATATGTTGACAAATAATATGCTATGTCAAATTAATTGACGCCATATTTTGACAAATGTGGCAGCCAAAATTTAAAGCTGCACAGAGGGCGCTGCTTTCCCTTACATAACTATATTTATATGAAAGCATAGGTTAATTTGAGAATTGCTTACGATTTTAATGTTTTCCTTCTTAATTCACAATCTGAATTCCAGAAGAAATTGTATAGAATAAAATTGAGAAATAATGAAAATAAGATGTAACCAACGTCAAAGACGAATATCAGGGATAGCGATTTTAAAAATTATCCAGCAAAAAGAATAAAACACGCCAAATTAAAATACCAACTCCTGAATGTCAAACATTTTAACAACAATTAGCTCTGAAAAGGGCAACAAATTATTAAACCTGAACCGGATAATTGGGAAACGACAAAATATTTCTGCGAAAATAACCCTCAGAATCAGAACAGTGGAAATATGTCTCTTGACAAGTTTTCTGCTTCTGAGAAAATTTTCTCACACTCGGTGTTTTCATATTCTGTATTATGTATGTTTGGAAAAAAAATCGACAGGACTTCTTTGTATTATTTCTAATTAGAAATTCTTTATGTAGAATGATGTAGCTAATGGAATCCAGGAATGAATTATTTTTCTGTCAATTTCTACGACTGATAATTTTTTTTTAGATTTGATGGCATTAAAATACCTTTTAAGAAATGCTTGTTAGCCTAAATTGGGCTGCACGAAAGAAATTGATAAATCCGAACAAATCATGCATCATGAATTTTTTTTTTTTCAGAATAAAAGTTAAGCCACAAAAACTTTGTCCTTATTTAGTGTGTGAGGTATTAGTTGCTGTTGTAATAAATATAAAGGCTTATCCATTTTGCGGTTTCAAAAGTATAAAGCTGGAATTCGACGTATGTCAAAATAAGTTGTTAAACCAATTTTTTTTTCAGTTGAAAGTCTGATATTTACGAGAATGGATCGCTTAACTATCGCACAACGCATACAAATTGTTAAAACGTACTACAAAAATGGTGATTCTGACATTTCTCACTCGGTGGGTATGTTAATAAACAAATTTGGGGTTCTGAGAATCCTCAAGTAATTGAAGAGGCCATTACATCCACAAAACTGTTTGCAGCGCTCTTTGGTCCGGAGGTGTGATGGAACGTCTGTTACCGTCGATTCGGAGCGTTATGGTCATATGATAACCGACTTTTTTTTGCCTGCTATTGAAGAATACGACTTGGAGAATATGTGGTTTCAACAAGACGATGCCATATGCCACACAACTCGAGCGAATATGGCTTTCTTGCAAGAGACATTTCCTGGCCGCGTAATTTCTCGTCGTGGCGATATCAACTGGCCTCCAATATCATGCGATTTGACACCGCTGGACTTTTTTTTGTGGGGCTACTCGAAAGACCGTGTTTATGCAGATAAACCTTTAACTCTTGAGCATTTGAAAACAAACATTCGTCAAGTTATGGCTGATACCGCCCAATATGTGTCAAAAAGTGTTCGAAAATTACCTCGAAAGAATCGATGCTGGCAACAATTCGCGTGGTGGTCACTTAAATGATGTAGTGTTTCACACATAATGTCAATGTTCAAACTTTATAATAAGAAATATCATAAAAAAAAATATTTTATATGTGTTTTATTTACATTTACTTTTGAAACCGCAAAATGGATAACCCATTATAAATTGTTTATGCCATTCATTCAAAATGTTCGCCCAATTTTATCTTACGGTAAGTTGAGTTGAGAATTTTAGCTCTTGATTTTGACGGATTCACTGCGACTCGAGAATGCTTCAAGTGTCAAGTATGTAATAACATCTAAATAGACATATGTCTGGCGCATCGTTGCACTTTATTTAACCCGCCGAAATCTGTGAGTTAAAATTGGATCAAATGTTTGTATAACCTGGTTGGATAATGTTTATGTAATAAATCATTAACCGCGTTTTTTTTTAAATCTAATCAAGACTTTAATTTTCCAAAAACAAACTAGATACAAACTAAAAGACTTAGATATATATTAAATACAAGAAACACTAATTCACTTCGTGGATTAACACTTTATCTGGGTTAAGCGGTTTTTGTACCTTTTGGTAATCGATAGTTTGTATGGAAATTTCAACATTTTTCTTCTATAATGCCATCTCCATATGCTCTTGTACAATTTCCTGAAGGTGTACAAAAAGCACACTTATTATCATTAAGCAGATGACGTATCGGAAATATAAATATATAAGATTATAAGAAACATTCTTTGTAATATAAACAGGTTACCCATACAGGGACACCATAATATTGAACCTGCTTATTTTGAGTATTTATTTCCATTGGAAAAATGTTCAATAAATGGTTTGTTTATAAATTGAAAGTTGACTTTGTCAAGTTTACATGGAATTCTTTTTCTTTTAACAATTCGCTTGTTAAAATTGGTTCATTGGAAAATATGGAAACGGGAAGGAGGCGGGGTTCACAAAATAGCGTTTTCTTCTCTTTTAACGATGGGAATAGCAAACCAGAAAAGAGGTAAAGAGACCAATATTACGAATTCCATAATATACTCGTAGTATACTCATGAATTAACATTTGTTTCTGCTGATTTGTTTGGGAAAAATACATCCTTCTACTTTTGACTGAAAATCATCACACTATATAATTCGACCCTGGATGACGAAGCAAAATGTCCGACTAAAAGATAATGTTCCAGAGTGAATGATGTATTTTAAGCGCAAACATGTCGATTGCAACGAGTGTTTGGTTGTTTTTTTCTTATTAGCAAACCAATTTTAATTTGTGTGTGAATGGTTTTGGATTTAGAAAACTGCAACAGATTGAAATATTGGAGTATCGCCAATATTTGTTTAAGACAAAAATATATTTTTGTAACTTAATACTCTCTAGAATGAAATTTGTATTTTGTAGGTTCTATTTGGTTAAAATGTGATTGCAATTGGCTTCTAACGAGATTTTGATGAACATTTATATAGAAGGCATTCATTTAATTAACGTAAATGAGAACTTTTTAAATTTGTTAGTTGATACTTGAGAATAATAATATAAACAAAATCAAGGCTTTCTTTCTTTGCAGAAGAGCATTTGCATAAGTTGCATTTAAGTATCAGTGTATTACGCCGGAGCTGGTAGTTTGATTTCTAACCAATTCAATCCTTAATATCTCATTTTTCCATTTTTGCCGAATTACAACCCGCAATCAGGAATAGTATAGTTTTTCAAGAGAAATTTGTTCTCGATAAAATGTGGTCCCAATTAATCTAAAAAGGCCACGACCGAATAGAGAACGGGTGTCAAAATACACTCCGACCGACCTTATGTTCCACTGAGATTAGATTGCTCATCTTATAGGTAGTAGTTCTTTCTCCAAATTTATTTCTCATAAAAATTTTTTAAATTAAGAAAAAAATAGATCATTCTTTGCTACCTCGGAAAGAGCAGGGTATTAGTCTCCAAAATTTTTTGATCTAGCTTTGATTTTTAAATTCAAAGTTTCTCATCATCTATACAAATGAATTTTTTGGGAACAAAAATTTGTCACTAATGATTGTAAAATGTTATCCTTTTGACGTACTTGTCAATTATATAATTTGCCGTAGTGATTTGGCATCATTGACTGAATAATATACATAAATTGACAGACGCAATCCAAACAATATGACCGCCACGAACTGTTAACATTGACCCATCCGTTTTGAAAACAACGCGCAAAAAATGTCAAAACTTATTTCTTTATTTGATATGCTTAAACAAAAGTTCGCCTTGTTATTAACAACGCATTTTGTTGTGGTCAAGTCGTGTAATTGAATATAAATGCATTGACGACAGTGGCACTTGAACACATTTTAGGACAACATTGACCGACTTGCGTTATTCGTGTGATTTTCTACATTTTATGAACTGACATTGAAAAGTCTGACAGTTGTGGTTACTGAGTAAATAATATATATTTTGTGGTGACATTAGAGAGTCTATTGTCTATCGGAATTATCGATTACGTTGACTGTCTAGTTGTAGCTTTTAAGAAGGCGAACAAATGCGTCAGAATTTAGCAGTTCTTTAACAAATCGAAAACATTGAATATTCCGAAAAAGGTTGTTTTCAAAATTTTGCACAACACTGAAATTTATTAAAATCTATAATTTATCTTTTTTTAAATAAGCAAAAATTAAGATACAAAAATACATAAGTATACCGTCAATTTAATAGATTTTTTTAATTCATACTTCCTGAAGCCAATCGCACTCAACTATTACGTTGAACGCTTTTATTCGAAACGTCTCATTATTTTGACAATCTGCTTTTCAAATGTAACTTTCAATCTTTTTCCGACTTCATTATCATTTTGACATGTGCTGTCAAACATAATCGTCTTGTAAATCCACATGTAAGAATTTTTTGGTGAAAACATACACATAACTAAGCTAGTCAAAAAATGAACAAACAAAAAACTAAAGACCACATTTAAGACTTGTCTTCCTCTTACTCTACGTTGGCATACAGATACTCCATATATATGTATCTCCTGCAGCTACTTTCAACGCAAATTCCACATCGGAACAAGCCTCCGATTATCTCACTACGTATACGTAGAATCTATATACATCTAACGGATCCATTCCCATAAAAGGCAAAATCTGACCTTCATTTATCGTGATTGTCTACACCCTGATAGGCACTAGGTAGTACACATTTTTTCATGAAAAAAAAAATCCAACAACATGAAATCCAAACATCAACAAAATAAAACAAACAAGTGAACGAACATACAGAAAACAGCTTCCCTGTACATACTCGTACAGTATCAACTTCCAGTAAGCATAATGTGTAGTTCTACGGTGTGTAATGCTTGGCCCAGAGAGAAACTCGATTTCCATAAGAGGCCAAGAAAAAAATGTATGAAATTCATGTTAAAGAAGCTGTATGCTGTCCGTGACGTTACGGTTGGTAAAAACATTAAAAATAAAAACACTATACAGTGGCAGCAACATGTTGCTAACTATCGATGCTCGTGGTTGCCAAATGCAATGAAAATGTCCTATGTGGTTTTCCATTGGTACAAGAATTTAATTATTTTTTGCTTCAAATCTACCAAAACACGGATTTATACAATATTATATCCTTCCATTGGGCAACAAAAATTAATTTTTTCTTGATTCTGAATAAAATTCGCAGATCCGAACTCCGAATCTGGTGAATTTGTCCCTCTTTTTACTGACACCACTAAACCCTAGTACAATTAATTGGAAGCATTCTGTTTGACTACTGTCATTTTCATACAAACGAATGTACGACAATACCATATCAAAGGGAAATTTAATTCAAATCGCGTCTCATTCGCCACGAGTAATATCAAATTATGAATTTACCAATGGAAAACCTCATTAAACTTGCAAGAGTTGTTTTTCTGTCAAATGTTAGCTTACTTAAAGGCACATGAATAAATTAAATATTTTTAAACAAGGCAAGTTTGCGTTAAAAACATAAAAACTAAATTAAATTCTGTAGTTGGCAGATCACATAAAACTGAGCTCAAGTAAAAGTTGTTCGGGGAGTGTTGCTGCTGCTTTGTGATCGTTACACACCACAAGCGTTTACCATCCACAAACGCGAAACGTCAAAGTGAAAATGGCAACTAAATAGTGTACTATCGATATAATGCTATGAGCTGTGCAATGTCTTGTATGACATTTTTTTCATAGAATGCTATTTGTTGTCTCACGATCAATTTTCATAGAATGCTATCTAGCTAATTAGAAAATCTTGCTCGTGGAGACCCCATGTTAGAAGTGAAAAATCAAGTTTACTTAGGACCAGTTGCACATGTTATTATGTGATTCGTGGTTCAGCAATTTTAACTCACCGATTTGGGTGTATTGACTGAGGTTCAACGATGTGTTTGACATTAAACTTCAATTAGTCTGCTAGAATAACTTAACCACGGATCCAGTATTCGAACCACATTTGTACAGTTGTCCCAAAATTTGGCTGGATTTTAATCAAAATAAATTTAAAATGCAGATTCTTAGTTGTTCAAAGCTTGCGTGAAGAAAATTAATATTTTCCAAATCAACTAAAGACTAGCTTAATAACATTTGTTCATGTAATTAAACCCTAGTTTAGGCTTGGCTTCAAATTTTGTTCTACGATTAATTTATAAATTCAACGTTTCAAGGCTAAAATATTTTGAAGAAAATGATTTCATGCTTAAAGCATGGTTGAACGTCACTTACCCCCAGTTTTACAATGGGAGTTTAAGCTTAAGATCAGCTGAACCTTAAACTGAGTTTAAATTTTTGGTTTAATTCGTCCGGTTTCACAGTGAAATCAGATCTTTAGAAATGTTGAACTTCATATAATTAGATTTAATGCAAAATAAGTGGCAGCATTGTGCTTGCCTTTGGTTCTTTTTCTCTCTTTGACACAAAAAACCAAGTGAAACAACAATGCGTTGTGCTGTTGACAAGCGAGGGAAGATTTATTTCGTGGCAAAGTACCGTAATTATTCTGATTTTGGTCAGCGATAGCGAAACGAGAATAATAATTAAAATAATATTTAAAATCACTTTCACAACTTGATAACATTTTAACACACATTTTTTTGTTAATAATATTTTCTAAGAAAAACAATACAAACGCTGAACTGGAGTTTAAACCGCAGAATAATCTCGGTTTACCTAAACAACAAATTGAACTCAGTTCAAAGATTAAACGACACTGTGAAACCGAATAAATTGTTTATCTGAAGTTTTAAGCCAAAAGTGGAGCTTAAACTTGCACTGTGAAACTGGGGTTAATCTGCCGAAAGGATTAGTTTAAAATTTATGTCTAAATCAAAGAAAAAAAAAAAACACCACACAAGTTTGATACAAAAAAAAATAACTAAGATGGCAACTCCAACCCAATCGATGATTCAACCGGGAAACATTCTGCAGTAATAGCCAAATAGGATTCCGAAAATACCCCCAAAGATTTGAAACGAGAACGAGTATAGTCGACGTCTAACCCCAAGGGGTTAAGTTATGCAGCCGCGGTGTCTATGAATTGTGTGAGTGGACGACAACCTAAAAAAAAACCTTACGATTTTTCTTTTTCAAAATGTCGCCACTGGACCTGCATTTGAATGCATTCAGAGGAAATTCACCATTGAAAATTATGTTCCATGATGAAAAAAAAAATTAAATAAATAAAATATATAAGAATTAATTTTTAAAATAAATGTTCACTGGATTTCTTAAGCAGCATAATGTATAATTCAGGCCGCCTTAGACCATTTGTGAAACTGATAAATATTTTGAAATTTTTGGTTTTCAAATTAATTGTCAGCTCACAAACTATTTTACTCTAGAAACAACAATAATATTTATTGAAAAAAGCTTATAAAATTGTTTTATTGAGTTTGAACTGGATTTTTTTTGTGCAAACAATAAGTCCGTATGGTGAAATTCACCTTTTGCCTTTTGTCACGGTAATGGCGCTGCAAATCGTACTAATTTTCATCGTGTGGACTAGAAACGACCGCTGATGGCTATCGGTTGAGTCACTTAACGTTGATCGACATGCGGCTGATCAAATTACATCCGCAACAACACTCTATGAGTATTGCTGCAAGCTGTGATGTTTGTTATTTTCTGTAGGGAGGTTGGGGGTGAGTTGATGCGGTTGCAATCGTTTTGTTACTTGAAATGCGTGTGCTAATGCATGGACGATTGACGTGACGCATTGTGGCACTACTGCCATTGATAGCAGAGTACTGATCGGAGCGTGGACCAATTCAATATTGGTCTGTCGGCTATACATTCTTGCGATAGCTATAATGGATTATAAATGGGGTGCGCTTTATCCGTGTGGTGATTATGTTTGTCTTCAAACGATTGCATTTTTGGGTCATTCTCACTAAATCTGAATATAATCGAAAATGACTCATGTACCAAGAAATTGTTTTCTTTGGTAATCCATAGCGATTATTGCATTTAAATATTTTAATAATTTTTCGTAGCTACAGACGATTTCTGACATTTTTAATGATGGCGTCGTGGGTGGTCTGGTCTGGGTAAATAAACTTTCGATCATTATTACATTTTCGATTAAGTTTAATTTATTTGTATTAATTGGTATTAATTTTATTTGAGTTTTATAGGAATCTATACAAATCGGGAAGAACCAGCCTTATTTTCGCGGGAAGATCAATAATTTATTTTGTGCTAACTTTTTTCGCAGTCTACCTGTAATTATCCCTCAGTTTATTGTTTATATAAATAAAGTGCTGTTGATATGAGAACCGTTTATTTTCTATTATCTACCTCAGACTAGAGATGGAATTTGGTTATTTCGTAGTACAAACAAATCGATCTTATGAGTTGTTGATTCAAAAACTGGTATAAATGTAACACCTGTACATTTCTACGTGGCTTATTACTACAAGCAAAAAATTCCTATCAAACTGATAATTTTGCGAATTAAGAAGAAAAATCTACCAAAAATTATTCTCAGGCCTTATTTTCAGTGTTAGTGTTTTTTCTCAGGATATATAGGTACTTATAGCAAATCTTGGATTCGTATAAAATCGAACTCGAGATTTTGATCAAATTTGAAGGCGATTTACGAAGGCGAAAAAGAGGCTCTGCCAATTTGGTCTGTCTGTCTGCTTGTCCGCTAGTCTACAGTCTAATCGCATGGATTTTGTTTGGCCAAAAATAATTGTACCTGCCCTACATTTCTGTTTGACCAAAAAGTTAAATCTTATTTTTCTAAAAAAACGGCTGAACAGATTTTTATAAAAAAAAAACTGCTGAGCATTAATGAAGAAAATGGGTATTTCTTGGAAAAAATGGTTGTTTTTGATACTTCTAGTAGAACCATTTTCTTGGTTGTAGTTTTTTCTGAAAAACGGTTCATTTGATTTTTATGAAATTATTATGGAGAAGCTCCTTAGAAGTTGGAAACGTAGTCCACCGAACTTTAATCTCTTGCAGATTTACTAATCTCAAAAAGTATTTCCACCGCTCCAAAAGTAGATTAATTTTGACAGCACTATTCAAAATGCATATATCGTTTCATTTTCTCTTATAATGTAGAAGTGAGACAGGCAGCTTCATCTGTGTTAACCGAAGAGAAAAATTCACTTTCCCGATGAATGTGTTCATTTCGATATGGAAATAAGGTATTTCGATTGAAGATTAAAATGAGATTTAATTTAAATGTTCATCTGAGAAGATTAAAATTTGAATGGTAAATCATCAAGATTTGTAGGAGATTTAGCTAAATCTACTTAAATCTCTGTTTAGTGGTCGGTTGAAACGTAGTTTAAAGCAGTATTAGTAGCCAAGATTTTTCAAAAATCTTTTGATAACCCTTTATAATCAAAGAAAAGTTCAAAGGCTTGGATGTTCTGATTCCTGGATTACTACCCTAATTTTAAGCTGTTTAAAGCTAAGAGAGATGTGGTAATAAGCCCCGCATAGTGTTGTTCACACACAATTGTAAGGTTGTATGCGAGAATATCTGAACCGTGCGTCGCGTCTCGGCAAACCGAAACAAAACCTTGAAAAATGCAGTTTATAACAGTTGTTCGTATAGTGTGAAATATCCACTGTCCTTCGCACAGCTGCTTGAGATGGAACGCAACTAAGTTCGGAACTCAAGTTTTATTATTTTTTTTTAATTCATTTTTATTTATAACTTGTAACTATCTTAAAGCTAGACAAAAATTCATACTACTTAGCAATAACTTACAACTAATTTACTGCCCCTTACGGGCGCTCTAAACTAAACTATATCTCCTGATACTAATGTCTTTCGACCAAAAAACTATTTTAATTAATTCTAAATATTTTATTTTTATTTGACCAAGAAATCTTTTAAAAAAAACACAGTATCAAATCAATCGGAACTCAAGTGTCCTTTTGATAATTGGCATAAATTAAAACAGAAATTGTTAAGACGACGAATTCCGATTTATTTTATTTCAATATAATCGTGGTCGTACTGAAATTGTTTTATTTTGAGTCACAAAAATTTAATAGAAGATTCGATTGGATGAATTCCTTCTTGAGGAACTAACAGAATTGCAGATTGCAGACAAAGCACAGCGTAAGCCATTGGAGATAGAATAAAAATATGTATGTAATTGGCAGGGCAACACTGGGCACGAACTGCTAGTAATTTATAAAAATGAGATGAGTATGAGAACTATACCAGTAACATAGCAAACTTGCCTTAGCGAATATATTGTCTCTTCACTGAGAGTGTTTAAGGTTGTTTAATATATCTTGGCACTATTTGACAAGTTTAACATGATCCTATCAAATTTAGACTTCACTATATTATCAGTGCTATAAATTTTCATTTAATACATTAATGCATTGGCGCTTTAAGTATTCGGCCAATGAAGATATTAAAATTAAACCGCTCGAATGCAACCTCAATTTGCAGTCAATTAATTTTTGGATATATGTTTGTCAATTCGCAATTACTCATTTTAATTAAATGCCTACATTCCCGAACAACATGTCCAATGCCAAAATATGCCTCACCTGCACTGAGTCCAAATTTATTTGGTTTTAATTTTTAAACTAAACTAAATTCCACAAAATTTAAAACACGGCATTTCCATTCCATTTCCATTTTGCTATTTTCAAAACTATCTCAAACAATACCTCCATTTCACCCATCACTACCAAGTGACAATACCACAAACCGTGGAGGTATACAAAGCAGCTCAACCTCAACTCCCACCCGTCGCCACAGCTCACACCCTCTTCAGAACTTGATCACCTACATTTCGTATAATGTGCTTCGTTTTTATTCTTGTAAGAAAATCCCATTTCAAAAAAGGGCATAAAAACTATTTTCCATTTCATTAACTGTGTCAGTATTTCAAGACTGTTTAATATAAACAAGCCACGATACTTGGTTTGTAATATTTCAAAGCAAAACAACAAATAAAACCTAAGAAAACCCAAAGTCTATTGCGCACTTCAAAGCACACAAAAAAAAACGCTTTGATGCACCAGCCGCTTCAATATAGTGGTGTCTGACCACAAAAATGCAAATGCACAAACCTTGAGGAAGAAATCTTGTGCTCTCACTCTGTATTCGCAATCGGGCACATAGCGAGGACAGAAGACTCTCTGAGGTCTGGGCGTATCGAATTACTGCAAGGCAATAATAAATCCCCCTCTTCGCTGCACCGCCCGCCTCCCGACCAAGCCGTTCACTCTGCCCTTTAGACGACTTGGCTGGCTCTGGACATATATTGGCACTCCAGCATCCAGTATGGCATTATTGCAATGGGCTCGTTTCTTCGTTGCTTCTGCCAACTAAGATTTTCCGCAAGATAGCCTCACGAGATGAATGGTGGAGCGTGAGTTGAAAGGTTAAACAATTATTTACCACCGCGATGCGAATCGGTCTTGAGATTCTGGTGGTAGAATCTATATACCTAATCATTTTATGGGCGGCTCGGGGAAAGTTAACTACAATTACAGCAGCACTATATAATTTGCCAATAAAATCGGTCGGCAAGAAGAGGCAGAATCAGAGGCTGGGAAATATTGGTATTGGACGGCTCCACACGTAATGAATGTTGGAAGAATTTTTATGAAGTAGCGCTTGCAGCAATGGTTGTCGAACATGTTGATGGCCATTTTTTTTTTTTGCCTTAAGCTCGTATACACATACACACCTTTTATTATAGTCTGAGAGGTAGAGATGGAAAGTTTTGGAAACATATTTTTAAAGAGTGTCAGAAAAATAAAACAAAAGAGTGAGCTAGGGCTTACACGAAATGTGGAAGAAAAATCATTTGATTTTGATTGAGTTGATTTTTTCATTGTCATTTTTACAGTTCAGACTATCAAGGATTAAATCGAAGGAAGGTAAAATATGATTATGATTGTTCTCTTCTGCCAAGGGGCTTAATTCATATGGAGAACCTAGCCGATGGCCATGGTTCATAAATGACGATATGTGAAATGTAATTGGTATATGAATTATTTTCATGGTCAAAGTAATTTTGTAATCATATGAAATTAAAAAAAGAGGGATTCAGAAAATTGGAAAAATTGAATTTCGATGTGGAAGGAAGCATAAAGAATTTTTTTTTATTGGTGTGACTAATTAGCTAGGAGTTTTTCTTGAATTGAAATTCGGTACTTTTAGTGAGTCGATGAGATGATTGAGACTATGCCAAGAGGCCTTAAAAATTAATGAAAAATGTTGCAAAATTGTTCCGAATCCAATTCTGATGAATTTAAATTTAATTCCATATTGTATAGATTGATATTGGTTGGTTAGAAATCCCGTGTGTATAAACTTACGAAAATTATTAGAAGTGCTGGGATCCAGTAAGTTTTCAAAGACAATGAGTGTCAATGTCAAGTCGTTTTTTTTCGATTTCTAATTCTGCTGCTCCAATTTTCGTTTGAATTATTTTTTTTTTCGAATATGTATGACTAATCCTATTCTAAAAAAAAACATTAGTTTTTATAAGCAATAGGTGTTAAGTCCTCAATAATATCTTTTTTTAGCTGTTGATGAAGGGAATTTTTTTAAACTCATAAGTCATAAGTTAGGAAGACGCCTAAACCACTTAACGGATTTTAATGATTATTTTAAGTTGGAAAATATTTCCTGTTTTGAATTCGAAGCGATAGCGTAGACATACACAAGAGTTAGTCTTACAATTCTGCCTGTCTGTCCGCGAGTGTACGGGTGGAGTGATTTTCTTTAAAATTGGTACATATTGTATTTCTGGTAATATGCCCACACGTTTTTTTCATTTTTTAAGATTAAAAGTAACCGTATACTTATCCTTTTTTGCCAGAAAGAAAATCTTATTTTACTCAAAACGGCTCCAACACAAATCATTTATTAATCAAAATCATTTATTTGGAATTTCTGGAAAACAGTTCATTTGTTTTTTTTTTTTTTACATTTTTTATACAGATTCTTCTAAACAATGCAAGTCGAAATTTTTGAAAAAAATATTTTTTTTTGTTTTAAACTCAGTATTTCGAAAACGACTTGGTCTATTTTTTGTAAAAAAATTATTTTGCAGTTGTATGCCATTATTTTGAATACTTGGAAAAAAACTATTTGTTTAACACAATAAACAACGGCACCTCCCATAAAAATGTTAAAAAAAACCGTTACGAACATTCTTTTTTTTCTCAAAAATGGGTGAATTCCCCACCAAAATTTTTGTGAAAATATTTATCTAAATTAAAAACTACGAAGAACCGGGGCCCGCAATTCTATTTGTCTGTCTGTAAATCGATCTACCACCTAAATTGCTAAGCCGGGTTTTTTCAAACTTAGTAATGAAAGATATTAATTCACTAGATCCGTTTCTAATTTTTTTTTTTTTACAAAAGATTAAGTATATGGAAAGCGGTTCTAAAAAATAAGATACAAATATTGTCTACTATAGTAGGAATTGTTTATTTTTGTTTTTTTGTAAAAAAAGTTAACATAAAATGTTGATTTCAATATCAACAATTAGGAAAAATTATATTTTTTGGATTTAAGAAACAAAAAATGTTTGTTTAAAAAAAAAAACGATTTTTTTCTGAAAGTCTGATCTAGACTTTTTTTTTGGGCAGAAATGGGCAGCTTATCAAATTTTAAAGAGAGGGAATGAAATTCTCGCATAAAGAAATAAAGTCCGAAAAAATTTTGCAACGCTTTGATCAAAATTTCCTGCCAATTTTTAAACATCAACATGCCATTTCTTTCTTTTCTATATTTTTGTTTGTTTAAAATTAAATGTTTTCTTTTCAAACTTATAATTTTGCATTTTAGAACTTCTAAATTAATTTATTTGTTCCACAAATATTTACCCATAACAACACGATTTTTTTTCTTCGATGAAAACGGGTTGGGGTAAAAATTCTTTTTTCTGCTTTCAAAATTCTGCTTTCAAAATTCTGCTTTTCAAAATTCTGCTCCTGAAAACTCTGCAAATAATAAAGAAATCAACCTTTGTTTTCTTTATTACTTGTGGAGTTTTGATAAGCAGAGTATATATTCTTACTTTCTTAAGGGCCAATTTTTCAATAGACAGATAAGCAGTCAGTAAGTGCATATTCTCCAGATAGAACAAAAATCAGTTTGTCAACTCAATCTATGGATAAATTTATTACTTATGGAATAAATTTATGGTAGACGGCATATTTGCCATGCTTTGTAATTATTTCTTATATTTATAAAATTGTATTCTATGATTTGAAAAATAAAGAAAGAATTGAATTGAATTGATTGAATTGAATAAATTTATCTGCTCAGAACGGAATAAGGAGTTATTTTAAGTCATAATATAAATAGCTATTTTCGATGTCAAATACATTTTGAAAAATGATTGCTTCGAAATAAACGTTATACAAAAATTAATTTCTATGAAAAGTTCGATACTCGAAATGAAATTGACGTTCATTAATCAATTCAATTCTTCTGTAGATTGTTTTTTCTTTATTGAAAAATTCGGTGTTGTTAATCCGATTGTTTAAAAGACAAGTAAGTTTATTCCTCTGGCAACTAACTGCATGTTTATCAGGGGATTGAAAAATCTGTTCTAAGAGTTTTTTTTTTGAATTTTTTTTTTCATACATAAGTTTAGTCGTTTTTTATTTAATTTTCTATATTCAAAACTTCTTAATTAAAAAAAAAATTTGGTATACAATTTTAAATAGTTAATAATATAACTAAAAAACAAAATTTTAGAAAAAATAGTATTGAATTTTCAAAAAAAAAAATATTTTTTTTTTCAAAAATCCATGTTATTTTTGAAAATTTTGAAATGCAGTATTATTTAGAATTCGAAGAACGTCTAGTATACAAATTTTGAAAAGCCGTTAAGCCGTTTATGAGAAAGACGAATATCAAAAAAATGCTGGTATGGCAGGTAACGTTAATAACAAAATGTGTAAAAAAATGTTCACCCAAAATGACGACCATACCTACCTAAAGTAGTACACACACTTTTTTTTTTTTTTTTTTTTTTTTTTTGAAGAAATTGCAAATAATGATTTAATAATTTGGACTAAAGCCAAATTGAAGATTTTTATGACCTGTAGTCTAAAATGCGTTTCGCCCAGGCACGATAGTTCGCAATGTTTTTTCGGTCAATGATTACCGACAGCATTTACACACTGCAAATTATATTATTTACATAATTTTTGTATCAAAATCGTTAGAGCCGTTTTCAATATAATAAAGATGGTACAAATATTTGCATAGCAATTACCGTTATTTTTGGGGCACAAACAACGATTCAAAAATCTATTTTAGACAACCACCTATAACGCCTAAGTACCAAGTTACAGCCGTTTAGGTTGAAGATCGTTCAGCAGACAGATAGACACACGGAATTGTGGGGCCAACTTTAATGGTCTCTATCATCGTAATGTCAAGTTTGATTAAAATATCGAGTTCGATTTTTTTTCCAAATGCAAAACTTTCCCCATAGTACCTGCATATATATTAATTAAAAAGTGAATTAAACTTAGAAAAAAATAAGCAGATTTTTTTTCATTTTTGTTGAAGGACAGAATTTTGAGAAGCAGAATTTTGAAAAGCAGAAAAAATAAACAAAAGCAGAATTTTGAAAAGCAGTATTTTGAAGCCAGGATTTTGACCCTCTCCCGATGAAAACGTCAACCTACCAATTGTAAGTTTTCTGTAATTAACCAATTCTTTTAAAGAAATATTTTCTAACAAATTGTTTTAACCTCTCGCATTGGTGAATATGGAGAATATATATTATTAGTATTTAAAAAAATCAATCTACATCCTAATTGATTTTTTAATAGGAGATGAGTATTAAAATTTGCATTTTCTCAAAGTTAAGGGGATAAAATCCACTTTCGTGTAGCGCCATTAAGGAATAGGTAGTAGGTCTGAATATGAGAAGAACGATATACAATACTAGAAGTACTAGTTGAATTGTTTAATTGAAAAAATGCGAATAGATATTTTACTAAAAAAAAACTATCATCTATCATGCTTACCGCTATATTCTCAATTCTTTCAAAACCCTCTAAATTACAGCCATAGAATGGAAATTGATAAATATTTCTTGAATTGTAGAGGAAAACACTTTTGGTTTGTTTTCTGATCTTTTGTTTCAGAGTCAACTATTAGGAGTGTTTAACCTTTTTATGAACATTGAACACACTGTGCCTTGAAACCAGATTTTTAAAATAAAATTATTTCGAATGATAAATGAAGGAAAAACGATGTGAAAGTCATCCACTGCGATTTTTTCCCTTTCGTTTTTTTTTTGTTAATGAAATTCATTTTTTCGCAAACTAATAAATTTTATAACAAGTCAACGCCTCTACTTCAAGAATATGATTTCATCAGCAGATGTTAACTTATTTTCATCTGGAAATTTAATTTCCAGACTCATTTTTAAATACGTTAACAGCCAACAGTCTGTTTGAAGACAAAAATGGCATAAAAAATAATATAATTAGTCAAGTTTGAAGTAATATGAAATAAATTGTGTCTGTTTTTTATTGGAAACACAAAATATTGCAACTTTGTCTTCTACATTTATACGAAATTCAAAGCGATAAATAAATGACGACATTTTTATTGATTCTGATTCTAAATACCATGACCATTTAAAGAAAATAAAAAATGTTGTGCACTATAAAAAGTTGATAATCATTTAACATTCATTTATGCAAAGCCAAAATTACTATTAAGTTCTTTAAATGGACCCAGGGTACCTATTAATTTTTATTCTTGACAATAAATTGCCAACTTGTTGTATTACTGCCAACTATTACACACCAAATAGGTCATTTTAGCTCTCTTTTCATAGAAAGTTAATTTGAAGGATCTAAAATTCATTACTATCTTAAATCAAAGGTTACAAAATACATTTTGGCATGCCACAGGGCTCCATTTTAGCTCTGATTTTTTCCGTATGCTCGTAATTGATATTTTGTCTGAAACTTTTATTCATTCAATTATTTTGATCAAATAAGCAAATTTATACCCATTTAAAATATTTTGAATTGTTGTCAAACATCAATTTTTCGACTTTTTCATTCTTAAACGTTGAATTTATCAAACAAATTTAGCCTATTTTTTCCGAACTTTCACCCAAAGGGGTGTTTGTTTCCACTGGATCAAATTTGGATAAAATATTGCGACAAAGCCACGTTCTATCTACTCTTATTAAGAAGTGAAACGAGAATTTAGTTATAATTTTTCGTCACTTACTACTATATTCCAATATACAGCTGAAAATAGGTTTTAACTCGATGTAATTCATCGCCATTATAAACATGTGACGTCACCGCGAAATACAAACAAATTAATTAAGGTTTCGATATTCTTTCATCATAATACAGTTCACACTTGGTTCTTACAGAAAATATTATATAAGGACCTGCAATGATGACTAAAAATAATGGCAGCTTCGATATTAATTCTGATTTTATTAATCAGTTAGAATTTGAGCATACAACTGATGGGGGGACGCCTCATCAGTTGTAAGGGCGTTGCAAGTTAGATAATTCGCAGTTGGCGCCACCAGGGGCCTAGTACCTGCTGATCAGTTCTAGTCTAAACTGTAGGGCCATACCTGACAAGCCAGGGCTTGATAAACTACCACAGTCAAACGTCATTAGAAACCAAAAATTCCGAAAGTGGTATCAGATCCAGAAGTACCTCTAAGGACTACTTAGAACCATAATATGAATACACTTTAATGAAGAGTACCTCCACCGCCGTCTTATAACCAGAATACCAGTAAACCAGACTGAAGACCAACCGTAACCAGAAATAATCTTAACTAAATATCGTTTGCTTGTGAATTAATGAGTTGGTTTCAATAAAAATTTTGCAATACGGTTCTAAAGACCTTCATTTGGAGTTTCGTGTTTTCTTCGTTACGATCCTGGCTAACCGGCGAGCAAAACTTTGGCTGTAAAGCAAAAAGCACTTCACAACATAAAAATGATCTGAAGAAATAACATATATTTCAGGAATTGGAACATTTTTTCCCTTTCTAATACTTTCTAATACAGGCTGGCACACGAATCGTGCTACAAAAATAAAACGTAATAACTTTTTTTCAGTGTAAGTAATCGGCCTTTTTTTTTTTTTTTTATTATTTTATAGGCTACTATTTCGATTTATCAAAATGAATGCTTGGGATACTGAAAAAAGGATTTGGATAGTGCAGCGATAACATTCTTTGCAGTCCGTCATTTCCGTCCAAAGGGAATATAGGCTGTAGTTTGGCGGTACTCCTCGGAGTAGATGGACCATTATGAGGCTGTTGAACATGTTTGCCAAATCTGGATGCATCGAACGAAGACCGTATCATCAGGATCCCAATGTTCGGGTTCAGGATACAATCGTGACTGTTGCATCGGCAATACAGGCAAATCCAAGTGTTTCGACTCGAAATGTATCGGGCCAAATTGGAGTTAGCAGACGGTCATTACAACGAATACTTCATGATGAATTAAACTTGTTTCTATACAAAGTCCCAATTACAAGCACGTTAAACCCTCAGGATTTGCCTGTTCGCCTGGAATTTTGCCGAAAAATGATTGCAATAGCCGAAGAAGACAGCACATTGATAAATTTTTTGTTCATGTCTGATGAGGCCCATTTTGACTTAAACGGCAATGTTAACAAGCGACATTGCCGTATATGGAATGAATCTAATCCAGAATTGCTCCATGAGACGAAACTGCAGCCAGAACGAGTCACTGTGTGGTGCGCAGTTTCATCAAGGTTTATTGTCGGGACATACTTCTTTGAAGAAAACGGTGTAACACAAACTATTAATGGGGACCGTTATTTAAAGATGTTGAAGAAAGATGTTTTTTTTACTCAGAACTTCGCCGAAGACGTATCCCTTTCAGCAGGATTTGATTTCAACAAGATGGAGCAAGTGCACACGTTGCCACACAAGTTATGGCGGAGCTCCAACGAAAATTCCCAAACAAATTGATATCCAGAAACTGCAATTTTCGCTGGCCCCCAAGGTCACCTGGATGCACCAGACTTTTTTTTATGGTGTTATGTCAAGCAGGAAGTGTACAAAACTAAACCCAGGAATTTGACTGAATTGAAGCAGTCCATTAAGACAATAATTAAGGCGATCCCAATTTCAACCCTTCAGGCTTCAACGAACAATTTTCTGATCAGGTGCCGCATATGCGCGGATGAGCGTGGAGGTCATTTGCGGTCTATCATCTTTAAAAACCATTAGTTGTTTAAAATAAAATTTTATTTTTAATCCAATAAAAAAAAATTAATGAAATACATCGATTAAAATAAAAGTTATTTAAATTTCTTATTGTAGCACGATTCGTGCGCCACACTGTAGTACATTTTGGCTTTTCTTAAAATACAACCTTTGACCTCAACATTTAATGTTCAATTATCACAATTTTTGCACGATCATCTGGTGAATTCTTAAAATAATAGAAACTATCTCTAAAAAACAACAAACGCAGAATTATTAGATGAACACAACAAAACTATCTCGTGCTGGAGCAGCACCCATTTTGCTAAAAAAATTTTAATTGTCTTAAATAAAAGAAAAAAAAGTGGCGCCCGTCACAGGTATGTAATTTCGATGGTAATTGCAAATGACAGTGACCTTCTGATAAAACTATTTGTCAAGCTAAACTCGGTTTACATATTATTATTTATTAAATCCAACATCCATCCAACTGGTCCCATATTTAGAACCACCAATGACTTCATCAACCGATCAAGTAGAAATAAAGTCTAAGTAATGTTCTGTTTACCTCATATCTTTTTTTTTGTGTGGTAACAAGCTAATTTCGTAATTTCAATTTAACTACATACATACAAACATAGAAATATGTATAAAGATACTAGAAAATTAGTTGCACGATTGATTTAATGTTCGCTTTCATTTTTAAAAGTTTACATTTTGAAAAAACCGCATAGTGAAGTTTTTAATATTTTTTTCTTTTTTTGTTGGTAAATGCAAAATAAAAATCAAACATAAAATTAAAAATTACACACAAAACTAGAAAAATAAAAAGAAAATAAATGAAATTCTAATTTTAAATGTTTAGGTACGTTGTTTGGATTGAAATTTTGTTGTCTGTTTGTTCTAAATTAGTTCTAATTTTGTCAGTGTTTTATTTTTGTTTCAATTTAGTATGTAGGTGAAAAAATGTGCGCGTAAATTTGTAATATCAATTCACAATTAGCGTTTGGCAAATTGGGAATCTAAAGAACGAAACAAAAACAAAACATCACCGACATTTTTTTGTAAATGATGATGTAATTATATATATCTTTCATCAGTATGGAGGGTCTTTCAACAAGATATTTAGTGTTAAATTTCGACCAATATTTTAATTGTTTATTGTTAGAATTCTACTGGCAATACAGCGTGTTGAAAAAGTAAACATTAAGCGCCCTATAAATAAAACACGCTAAGTCCACCTCTAGTCCATGCTTTTACAAAAATATGGAATAATAGTTAGACCATGGACTAAAATTTCCTATTAATAAAAATCGAACAAAATCTACTACAATAAGTATAAAATTTACCTCTTTTTATTCTATCCCTGTAAATTTTGTTGTTAAATGTTAATTCTTAGTCCATCGCTAGACCACCCTCTTCGATGGTCTAGTGAAGGACCAAGTTTGTTAGACGTCAAATACCAGGAATTTTGTTTTCTTAATAGTATTTCGCACTTAGTCCACGGAATAAGTCCTAAACCTTCCCTAGTCCTGGTGGGTGTTAGTATTTTTCGCAGAATTCTTACACAAGAAAACTATTATGAATGATGAGGTCCATTTGGATTTGTTTGTATACTTTAACAACACATACAATTTTTTTTTGTTTATATATGCGCGCACTCAAGGAGTTATGACTACCCTTATAATGTTTAAACACAGTTCGAGCGATTAGGAAAATAGGATAGGATTAGACAGGAGATACCGATGCATATTGGTTTTAAATGCTTGAATATCGCAATATGAGGGAAAAATTCGGTCGGGTAAAGCCAGTGATTAAGGAGCTTTCGTTCTTCAAGATATTTCTTAAGCTGATAATTAATCAGCGTTTCCATGACCTTGGAAAGAAGGGACGTAAGTGCAATTGGACGGTAGTTAGAGGGTGAAGAAGATTCGCCCTTTTTAGGGACAGTCTGGACAAATGCTGTTTTCCATCCATTCTGAAAGGGAACAGTAGAATAGGGCAGATGGAAAAGCTTACGCAGTGGTTTTGCCAGCGTAGAAGAACACCTCTTCAGAAAAATAGTGAAGATACTATCTGGACCAGCGGATTTGTGTATGTCAAGATCTTTAAGAACTCTAGCAACTGTACGAGTACGAAAGAAGATACGTCCCATGAAACTGTTAATGCTCTCAAGTACAGGAGGAGTCGTGACACTTTGTGGAAGCGTAGAGTTAGCAGCAAACTGAGCCGCTGGCAAATTTGCTTTTTCTTGTGCGCCTACCACAAGAGTGTTATTGGAAACGAGCGTTGGTACCGACGAGGAGGTGGAATTTCGTACATTTATAACAAATGACCAACATTTTTTACTACCTTTGGGTCATTGTAGAATTTTTTGCCTTAATTTTTGCTTATGTAGAAATTTGGTTCTTTGAATATGACAGGTCTTTGTGGCTTGTTTGAACATATTTCGGTTTTCCTCAGTTGGGTTGGCTTTATAACATCGGAAACTTACCTCTCTCAACCTGGTAACCTCTTTACAGCTCAAATCGAACCGCGAGTTTTCTTTTGGTTTGATGATTTTGGTTTTTGGAAGCATAGTGACCAGTTAAAGATCCTGAAGAAATTATTCAGACCGTCCCAGTTGGCTTTCTCGTATTGCCATACGGTCCTCTTAAGAATGTTTTCTTTAACTGAGAAGTTTGAGCACGAGAAATTGGCTGATATGGCACAATGGTCCGATGTGTCTAGAGGCGTTAACACACTAATAGTGTATTTACTATGTTGATAGGTACGAAACAAGTCTAGGGTGTTGGCGGAGTGACTTGCAACTCCAAGTATTCGTGTTGGCTCTGTAACCAGCTGAGTCAGATTGTTTACCTCAACAAATAGCTCGATATTCTTACACATGAGCATTCTTAAATCAAAGAGTGGATTAACAAGTTCCAGTTATTGAAAGTACGACTTGAATTGAAAGAAATTTTAAGTTCATTTCGTTTAAACCAAATCTGTTGTACAGTGAATCCCTATTGTACGCGAAACGACCAAAAATCAGAAAAACGTTTTCAGTTAAGCTCGGAATACTGGAAAAAAACTGAAAAAAAAAATTAGTTAAACCGATCGCGAATTACTGAAAAATATATTTCACTTAAAAGAATTTCGGATTGAGAATATAAATTTCAGTAAGACAAATTTCGTGTTACGAAATAATTTTTACTAAATTTACAAACTTAAGCAGTTAAAAAACAACATGTGTTAATTGTAATTTTCTAAGGGTTAAATAACCTACCATTTACATGCGTCTTATAATTGGAAGTGGTGGAGGTGGACGTATAAAAAAAGAAACAATTCAGCAACCTTCTAATTTGTTATATATTCATAGGTATATTTGGCAAGCTTTGCATTGGAAAAAAATCGAACCCCAAATTTTAATCAAACTTAACTTGGGTACCGCAATTCTATCTGTCTGTCTGTCTAGGTGTCTATTTGTAAAACAACTTACAGCCTATACGGCTTAAAATATTCTTCAAACTTGGAATTTAAGCGTTTTAAGTGATTGTCCCAAATACATTGTTGAATCGTTTTTTTAGCGGTACCTGCCGTACAATTTCTTCTACGATTTTAATATCTCGAAAACGGCTCTAACGATTTTGATAAAAAAAAGCGTGTGCCCTACTATAAGCTAGTCCACATTTCGTTTCAACATTTTGTTTACATATTTTGTTATTACGATACCTGCCATACAACCTATTTCTTTATTTTTTACTTTATCATAAACGGCCTCATGGATTTCTATCAAAATTTGTGTGTAGGAGGCCCCTCGAATTGTAAATAATACTGCATTCCAAAAGTTTCGAAAAATAGTTTTTTTTTTATTTTTGTTTATGAAAATTCAATATTTCGAAAAGCATTCCATTTTTGAAATTTTGGTTTAAAGTTTAGATTATGAAATACTTAAAATTGTGAAACCAATTAAGAAAAAATTGAAAAAAATTGTATATACAAAATTAATTAAAAAACGACTTTAAGAATATATACACCCATTTCTCTTAAGAATGTTTTGAATACGATGCTATCGAACATATGCACATAATTACGTGCGATCCAGTGGTACATTTTTTTAGTAAATACATAATTTTAGCAATCAGGTAAATATTAAAAAAAAAAGATTTTATTTTAGGTATTGTTCTTGGGTGTAAGAAGAATCTCAGAAGTAAAAAAAAATTATCAAAATCGGCGGAGCAGTTAAGCCAAAGCACAAAAAAACATGTTTAAATAAATTGAACTCAAAAATTAAATCTACTTTGGTATTTGAGCAAACAGACTGGTAAAAAGAGATCAGATACTAAGTTTTTTGTCATTTTTTCTTAGTAAATATAAAATAGACTATTAATTAGTACTAGATAGGTTTTAAGTCGAAAGGCATTAGAATTAAGTGATACAGCATATTTTAGAGCGCCTGTATGGGGAGCGTAAGTTAGTGGTAAGTTATTGATAAGTAGGATATTATTTTACGAATTTTTGTCTAACTTTAAGTTCCATTTTCTAAAAAAGTCGAAACCATAATATTAAGCCATAAAATCAATTACAACACACCATTCTGTAAATATTCAATTTGTCTTTTCAAGTTAAAAAAAGAAAAGAAAACAAATTAATATTGTAAGCGATTATATTTCCAAATATATTTTTTTAATTTTTTACTTTATTTTAATTTGACAAAAAATTCCTCTACAGCACATCACTATTTCTCAAATTTTTTTTTGACCTGAATTAATGAATTTTTTCCAAGTGCCTATTCAATGATTTTTTGTATGTGCTCTTAATGTAAGTATACATTAGGTAGAGTGCTTTACTTGGCGTAGATCGTGAATTTTCAAGTTGATCTTCAGCCAGTATCAAATTTTTTACCTATGTATGATTCCCATGGAATTTTATGAGAAAATGCGACTTTTTTTTTACTATCGATCCATTCGTTCTCACCATTGCTATTGACTTCAAAATTTTGCCTGCTTTCTATTCGATTTTGCTTTGTATGAAACTGAGCTAGTCGGATTTAATATGCAATTATAAATGCATAGTGTATACAATGCAAAATAGTTTACTCAAATCTCAAATTAAAAATAATTAAATTAAGACTATAAAAAAAAAAACAAGTATACGCCATAGTGGATCGCTTGCACTTTAGAATACTAATTTTTCTTTATATTTTTAAAATGTATGTTTATGTGCTATGGAAATATTTGTTTGGGAAAAAAATACTGAACTGATCAACAATAAAAAGATATAGTTCTTTCAAAAATAAAATGCACGACAGTATCGTACGAAACTGCTCTTGTTGCTAACAACAAAGGACTGCACTAATCAAAAAATAAACACGTTTTTTTAAATCAAAATTCTAGGATCCGTTTTTGATAAATATAAAGAAAAATAAGTAAAAACTTAAACATTAAGGATGATACTAGAGAAATTCCCTTTTTTCGCACTTAATATTCTGCTAAATCAGATAATTAATTTCCGGAAGTCGAATGCCGTTTTAACATCCAAAAAAATCTCCATTTTTCTATCACACTATTGGCATGTCCCAAGTCAAGTCCAATCATAAAACATCTGTCCGATTGCGTATATAGTGGGCGCTTTCACATTGTCAGATCTTTTGATGTAATAAATTACACACATATAAAATATGTAATCCAAAAGATTCAGCACAATCACTGTAACTCGCTGCATATATTATATTTTCTGATGCAGGTATTTTTAAAATTTGGTAAAAAAATGTCACGATTGTTTCAGATTAAGCAAAGATAGATTCGTTCATTTTTGTCTACCGTGGCAATTCAATTTAGCAGAAAGTTTAACCACCTTCATTTTATCATATGAGTTAACGCAGTCATCAGAGCTAGCTGACTGTGACATTTTTTTCAGCAAAATAATTGTTAATCAGGTTGATCGTCAACTGGTTAGCCTTAAATGTCGAATAGGCAATTATTATATAATTTCGAATTGAAGTAAAGTACCGACCTTATATTATTAAGGTTCGATTAAATTAGGGAACACAGAAAACCAAAAAAAAAAATAAAATAATTGAAAATTCAAAAAAAATAATTTATGATAAGCATTCCTATAAAACTAAATAACATAATCCAATTTATTTCACATTAGTCAGTTGAATACTTTCTGAAATTACGCATGGCAAACTTGATAAAAATCATATTTTCTTATTTACTATTTGCATTTTTTACTAACAACACAAAGATTAATGCCCTATTGCTTGATGCTTCACCTGGTCGATACTCCGAATGCTCTTAAACATCTTCCGCTAAAGCTGCGATAGTCGTAGCAGAATGGCTGCTCAGGAGCGAGACAGAATTGGCAGCATATTGTGTTGTAGTATACTCTTATGTTTTTGTCGCCATTTGCAAAAAAAAAATTACAGCCTCTTTTGAAAGAGTGATGCCAGTTTATTTTATCGAAATAATTAAGAAATGGTATTTTACTTGCGATTATAGGTACTAACTATAGGGCAAGTTCTGTATTGGTAAAAAAAAAATTTTTTGTAACAATCCAACATGACATAAGATCATAAAGAACACCAAAAAAGTGGGTCCCGCAATTCCGTCTATCTGTCTGTCTACATGTAGGTCTATCTGTCTGTCTGTCTGTCTGTAGAACGATCGTCTAGGTGATTGTCCAAAATAAATTTTTGAATACTTGTTTTAGCCCCAAAAATAACGGTACTTGCCATACAAATTTGTCTACCACCTTAATTATGTCGAAAACGGCTCTAACGATTTTGATAAAAATTGGCGTGTGTACTACCTTGGGTATGGTCTACATTTTGGGTAAAAAAAATTTAAAATATTTTGTTATTAACGGTACCTGCCATACAACCATTTTATTGAATTTCGACTTTCTCATAAACGGCTCAACGGATTTCGATAAAAAAAATTTCTATAGGAGCTTCATCAAATTCTAAATAGTATTCCATTTCAAAAAAAAATATTTTTTTTTGAAAATTCAATTTTTCGAAAACGGGTGGACAATTTTTTCTGAAATTTTGTTTTTGAATTTACATTATTAAACTTTTAAAATATTCATACCAATTTTTTTTAGAAAATATTTGAGAATTTTTATATATAAAGAATTAAGTGAAAAATGACTTTAAAAATACATTTATCCGTTTCTATTAAGAATCTTTTGCGTAAATTGTGGTCGAACATAGGAGCAAGTACGTGCGATCCAGTCGTGCATTTTATTTTTTAATGTTGTAATGTTTGTTTTTATTTCTGTCCTGATTTATCTTATTGTTTCCTTTCCGAATCTTATAAACAAAATACACAAATCGTTACATTTAAAAATTCAAACTCAACGGATTCTCGATAAAAAGTCTGCTTAAAGTCCAGTACTTATCTTAATATGCAATTTATTTTGATTTTATTTACCTCAGTTGAATACGAAATTTTTTCCCTCAGACACACAATACAATAAAATGTATTATAATTTACGATATGGAAATCATTTACTAAAAGAAAAAACTTCGCGTACTGCCATCGCATCGTGTCAACTCAATCACTTTACCATATTAAATCAACAAAACTGTTTAGTATTCATAACCTAACTTCCATCACTTTTACTTTTACTTTTTTTTTTTTTTTTTTTTTTTTTGCTATTTTCAATAAACTAAAAATTAAAAAAAAAATTGAAATGGCGCTTCTGTAGATTTGTTTGCTCACTCGCATATATGCACAACAGCCACTAGGCATCAGGCACTTCTTACTTTTTGCATAATTTAACCCACATGGAGTCTTGAAAAGTGTTATTTAAATATTTATTTTTTAAGGCAATAAATCAAACAAAAAAAATGAATAGAGCTAAGGTAATCGATGAGAAAATCTATTTCTAAAAATACATAGCACATATGTACGTTAATAGAAATTCAAAAAAAACATGAATCATTTTAATTATCTACTCTAGAGCATTATAACAACAAAAGAATTATACAAAAAACCTCAATTAATGTAAATACATAATTAATTAATTAATTTGTCCCACATTTAATTTTTTTTGAAAAATATTCAAAGGTGTATTAAAGCATGCCAAACGAAGACCTACACCTAATTTCAAAAAATCGTAATTTTGCCAAAGCAACATCTGCAAGATCGTACATATATTTTTTGCATACATTTACCTACAGCAGCAATTTTAATAAAATATACAAAGACGACATGTTGTAAAAATGTAGAATGCTCGCATTTTAATTTATCATAAACGAATTGTTTAATTTTATGCGAAACCTAGGACCAGAACCAGCCCAACCTGATTCTCACACGGCGCGGCATCTCATACGTTTGTATGTAGTTTCAAATCATTTTATAGCCCAAACGACCATGAATTAATAAAAATAATGACAAGCTGGTTGTTTATTTATTTTTTGTAGTTTTTTTTGTTTACTCTATACTCGCATCTTTGAGATACATTTTGTATGTGCCATGTGAGTAGTGGCGGGTGATGTCATTAGCTAATTAGGGCTTTGTACCTTTAAAACTGGTGTTTACAGTTGTTGTTTGAATTATTTTGACGAGCAACCCAAATTATGTAAATGGACAATTTATATTTAGATTATTAGTGAATGAAAAATGTATTTTAGAGAATTATGTTTGAAATAAAAAATTGTATCCAAAAAAACAAAAAAGAAGATCAAATGAAGAATCTTGCTAGAAGCGACCGAAAGAGTGCCACAGTGATGAAGATAAAAATTGAAACTAATGGCTTGTTGGATCAAGCGGAGAATTGGCTAGTTGAAGAAACCGGATTAAAAGTTGTATTACATTTCAGCGAAGTATAGTGTTGTGAATCTGCAGGAATCTGGAATGCTACAAGTGTTATTAAAGCCGCAATGGTAGGTAGTTAAAGTCGGGATAATTAATCGCTTCAAAATAATTATAAGACAGTTTGATAGAAAATTAATTTTAAATTTAATGGCATTCTACATTCAGATGCAAATTATAATAGGAACTTGTTTGGGTTGATGCAAGGATATTAATTAAATTTCTACTAGGAGCGAAAAAGTTCAAAATGAAAATGTCACTTCTTTGAGGGGTGTTTAACTTTTTTTGTTACTATGTGCTTTCACTCAAGGGGTTTAAGTACACTTTAGATGATTTACACATTAAGAGGAGGGGATTAAAAAGGATGTACCAATGCACCTTAGTTTTGAGGAGTGAAAATCGGGGACAGGTAAGGCATTCCACATTCGTGAAATACCGCAAAAGGAAGAATATCTGATCTTGGATGAGTATTTCGATAATCGTACAATGTTTGAATTATTTAGAGGAGAAATTTTGATGTATTTTTTACATTAAATACTGGGAGAAAAAACGGACAAAAATAAAAATATGTCGGCAAGCTATAGATTTTCACCAGCGTTGACCCCCCACTACAATTGTAGTGTTTTTTTTCAAAAGCACACACTACAAACGCTCTTGCAAACACACCACTTTTTTACATGAGAAATGTTTTTATTCTTAAAATTGAATAGTGTGATTGTAGTCTTAAGTCTTAACCAATACATTTTGTGTAAACCAAGAACGCACCGTCCTTAGTTACATAATCTACTACCAGAATGGAATCCACAGTTTGACAGATCATGATAGTTTTTCTTTTTACAATAAATGTATATGCTTCACATTTCTACTTCAGTATTATACCTGTGTATATATATTTACAAGTGAATTAATAGATTACGAACATTTGTGAAATTATTTTTTTTTTTACTACGTTTTTGTTTTTTAATAGGTTTTTGTCTAAAACACTATCAATCAGTTGGGATGACAACACTGATAGTCAAACCAATTTTAATTATGTAATTAAAACATCATTGAGTTTTTCGAGCTTAAGCCTAGTACACTGCTGATGCGAAATGAAAAATCTGAAACAAAAATGAAAGAACGAAATCATAAACGAAAATGTTCGTTCTGCTCTCATTCCGCAGTACGCTGTTCCATAACGAAACTCACTTTTCGCACACAATTTATTACCCAGACCAATTAATTGTGTGCGGGAAATCTTAAGTCGTGTTTTTTGTTGTTTCTTTCATCGCAGATTGTTTATTTTTGATTTGTTTCTGATTGGGTGTTTTTTTTTTCTTGAAATTTTTTTCTTTAGCAATTCGCTCTCCTAGTGGAGACCACCGCTTCGCATCCCCAGCGTTGAGGTCTGTTAATCCCTAGTAAATATTCTGTTTTTTTTTTCTTAGATATATCTGCTGAAAGATTTCTCGAAACTCGAAAACTGTCTATACCTGACCATTTGTCATTTGTCAAATTTGTTCGATTCTAAAATTGTTTTGATCTAGTGGCAGAAATATCCCGGAAACGATTTGGATCGGTTTAAGTGATGATCCGGTTTTTGCACAGTTCGCCTGTGGTTTCATTCCCTTGTATGTCAGTATGTCTTAGGAACTAGATTAGGTTAAGTTCGATTCACATAGCAATCTTAATTCGTTGAAAAAAAAAATAAATGTCTACCTGGAGTTCGAGAACTTATCGCCCGAAGTATTCGGTGAAAATTGTATGGCAGCGCCCACTTGACATAGCTGAATTGTCAAACATCACATTTTTTTTAATAATTTTTAATTTGTTTAACCTATTAATCATTATAATGCGTTGTTTTCAGACTTAATGCAAGAAGTACTACAATACATGATATTCGGCTATTTACACTTCGATAATTAAGCCTTAGGACTGGATTTATCATTAATTTACAACACTATATCCCTGTACTATAAACCCTATATTGTAAATGTAAATAGTGACATTGACAATGTCATGACACATTATTATTCAAAACCACTCCTTTTGCGATATTGATTTTTTTTGTCCATTCAAGCTCCAAAAGTCACCAAAAACAATACAAGGTATTTAAATGAATCTTCAAAAAAAAAAAAAAAGAAACGGAATTCATTTGGTCAATTTTTGCTGGTCGTTCGTTGTTCGTTAAGAGAGCGAAAAACTAATTTAAATGAAGATAATGATCTCAGAGTGATTGTGGTTAAAACGGATTTAAAACATCGAGTTCCGTCCAATAATGATCATGACGCAATACATACATAATGTCAAAATTAAAGCTCCACACACATTGTACAAATTGTCATTAGTTTTAATAGTTTGCGTTTTATTTTTTTGTTTAAAAATAAACAAGAAAAAGAAAACAAACAGAACAAATTAATTAACACATTATTATTTTTATTTTGTGCGGCAAGGTTGAAGTACAATAACCTATTACCACACTGGGTAGGGTATTGTATCTGTAAGATGGGTACATTGAATCCATTCATATGCTTTTGGTCTTTCTAGGTGTAGGTGCTGTGAGATGATGTTGCACAGGTAAAACATAAAATATATGTCACCAATTGTCGTCGTGAATCGAATGCAAAAACGAGACAATAATCTCGCACGACATTGCGGAGCGTAGCGTCGCGCCGGGATTTGCTATGCTTTCTTGAAACTTGTTCGTGTGTCATTTAAACTGATTGCAGCTGCTTTTGTATTGCATGCAGTTCGACAAAAACAAAAGTAGGTCACGCTAAATTTTTGTATAGAAAATACAGTTTCTTACATTAAAATTAATGCAATTAGATTTATAGACTTTCTTTCTAGATTCTAGTATTGAAATATTTTAAAAACAATTTTTTTTGTATTTATAAAAAAATATCTAATTTTAACTTTTTTGACATATAGAATTATTTTTAATTTCAGCGAGCAATTTCTAAAATATAAACAAATCATACAATAATTAGGCAACATTTACAAACATAAAAATTAGTTGAATATGCATTTTTGGGAAGAAAAATAAAATTCATAATAGCAGCACTTAACTGCTGTCTTATCATTGTTAAGTTTGAAAAATTTTTTTTGGATAACATGTATCTAAAGGACGCAAGGATATTTTAAATGCCTTAGAACTGAAAACTAGATTTGAACTTTTGCTTTGGAGAAATTTATAATTTAGAAATTGTCTGTCAAAATAGTAGGTACTTTATACTACTTGTCATTTATTTTCTCTAGAAGACGGTACTGCATTACGTGAAAAGTACTATTATTTGTAATATTACCGACGGCAATATTGAGCCAAAAGCTCACAAAATTTTACCAAATATCAACGAACTTTTGATGCACATCCAATCCACGTATTCATTATCAAATAACAACCAGCTTGAATTCAATCCAATATAATTTTCAATCAATTCACTGCAGACACCGACATAAGTATTGGTTATTTCCATTCGACCATGATAGAGTTCACACTTGCTGTTTATGGAAAATAAAATAATAGAACTTTACTGTGGCGGTTAGAATCGTACACCAGTAACTTTGATTGGGTAAATTATTTAGGTGACGTAACAGACCATAGTTGCTTACATTATTATAACATTCCATGTGTGCTTGTTGTTAATTGGCAGGAATGGAGGGGATCTAAAATTGTTTGTCCAATACAAACATCTAAGGCAGATACGATCAACTGATTTTTTGTGAAGATTTTTCCAACATACAGGTAGATATTCCAAAGGAAAAACAGATATTTTTTTCTATCAAAACTAAATTCTTCTAGTCCGGAGCTCTTGACAGATTCACAAACACGAATTGCACTCCATTCCCAAAAAAAAAAAATAAATAAAACGTAAAGCAACTGGATGGCAGGTATCTACTTGATCTAATGTTCGCACAAGATTCCTAGTAGAATTACTACTATTATTTTTAAAGTCGTTTTTTAATTTAATTTTTTAAAAACAAATATTCTTAAATTTTTATCTGAAAAAAAAACTATTGGTATGACAATTTTAGGTATTTAACGATATACATGTAAAAACCTAATTTTAAAAAAAACCTCCACCCGCAAATATTGAATTTGCATCCAAAAAACTATTTTTCGAAAATTTTTGAATGCATTATTATTTAGAATATTCGAAGGACCTTCTGTATAAACATTTTTATTGAAATCCGTGGAGCTGTTTGTGAGAAAGTCCAAAATCAAGAAAATGGTTGTATGACAGCTAACTTTAATAACAGAATATTAAAAAAAATTTAACCAAAATTTAGACTATGGCGCCAGTTATAACTTTCATTGAAACTCATCATTGAAAACTTTGACTATCAATTCTGAGGCACTTCAACAATTAAAACGTTTTAGTAACAAAATGAAGGTATCAAGATATATAATATCTTTTGTCAAAAAAAGCATTTTATTTGCTCTACCACTTTTGATTTTTCAATGATGGAAAACGTTTTCAATGATCATCTAATGATCATTGAAAAATCAAAAGTGTATTTTCAACAAAGTGTTACAGCAAATACAATATTTTTCTGGCAAAAAATATTATTTATCTTATAACCTTCATTGTGGTACCAAAACGTAAGTTTTATTTGTTTAAGTGCCTCAGAACCGATAGTCAAAGTTTTGAATGATGAGTTTCAATGAAAGCTATAACTGGCGCCTATATCTACAGTGGGGTACATATTATTTTTTGTTTACCAAAATCGTTTGAGCCTTTTTCGATATAATTAAGATGGTAGGCAAAATTATTTTGCAAGAAGCGTTATTATTGGGGCTAAAAAAACCATTGAAAGAACTATTTGAGTCAATGACCTAAGACACTCAGGTACCAAGTTTGAAGAAAATCGCTTTAGCCACTTAGGCTGATCTGCAGATAGACAGAAAAGAGAGACAGATGAAATTGCATTAACCAATTTCTTATATAGTTCTCTATCATCAAAACGTCATATTTGCTTAAATTCTCGAATTCGACTTTTTTGCAAATGCAAAACTTGCCATAATATAGTACCGACAATTGCAAGTAAAAAATGTAAGGGCTCGATGTTTGTCCTCAACAAATCGAGCATATCTGTCAGGAATGATATTCGTAAGTTCTGGACATAAAAATTCAGTTCAACATTGCTCGCTCTATATCCGAAGACTAAGCTCTACTATCGAAAGGTAAATTCCCAGTCATTATAAGTGAGCAACTCAAAAGGCTTTATCCAAAGGCTGTACTTGGACAAAGAAATGAAGACTGATCTGGAACTCTTTACAAATAGAAGGAAAAAGACAGATTTTCCAGCACCCACAATAGATGATATCGCACTCAAAATCCCATATCCAGCCAGATATCTATAGAAGTGATCTTAGATAAGAAATTAAACTGGGGTCAAAACATAAAATAAATGTCTAAAAGCGTAATGATCGCATTCTATTCCTATATACGGAAATTTTCAGACCTATACCAACATACGGTAACCAATCGGTTTGGAAACAATACCCAATCTAAAACCCATTGATCTATAAATACAAGAATCAGCTGCAATCAGTTGCTTATGAACATTTGGAAGTGTAGCCACATCGGCCATTGCTCAGTTTCTACAAAACTTGACAGGTTAAAATTTGTGCACTTTCACAATATGTGACGAATCAAAGATGAACACCGGGGTTGGTGCCGATTTCTTCTCAGAAAACCTTAAAGTTGCCAGTTTCTCTAGACTCCCTGTGTTATAAGCTGAGGGGCAGTAACAAATTTTTCTAAATATGTGTCAACGATGACGCTACCTCAATCTGATATCAACTTAATCATTGACAGCCAAGTAGCAATTAATGTAATTTCAGCAACATTTATCAAGTCGAAACAGATGGCTTGCTGTCGCAAAGATCTGAGAGTTCTTTTCGCGTAACATATAATTAAACAGCGATATACCGGTTAAAGAGAGTTTTGCGGAGGAAGGGTTCAACATTATGACCTTATCAAAATAAATCAATCGGTAAAAATCCCACTCGGTGCTACAAAACAGAACAGTGGAAAAAATGATTATTTTAAAAATCAATAAAAGGTGAACAAAAAGATGCTAAATTTTGATGAGAAAAGAACATAGGGCATTATCCATTTAAGCAAGAATGGTATTATAACAAGAAAATGGGGTTCAGTAGTGATATCCTATGCAGATGTTGCAACGATGAAGACGAATACGAAGAGGAACCCTCTCACTTCCTATTTCATTGTCCAGCACTCTGTGATACAAAGAACAAATTCTTGCTATTTCTTCAACGATGTGAAAGAGCTCTTAAATTATTCAGTTGAAGTTCAGAAAAGCATCTAAAAGGCTCGATCATGATCATCTATAGAATTTATGTTATATTTCTATTTTGATCTAAGTGTGTCGGTGACGAGATTACTTGTCAGCCCATTAACATAACGTAACATTACTTGGTTTTCTAAGTACCGGTCGCTTATTTTCGTTACGGGCCTTTCTCATTATTTCAAAAGAATGTCGATGCTACCATGAAATAAAACATAGCACACAACAGGGATTTATGAAACACTTAATCAATTCTGTTTATTGGCTTACAGGTTTGTCGCTCATAAGAAAATAAAAATAAAACAAAATAAATCAAGATTACAACTCAGAAGTGGGATTCTTACCAAATAATTAAATTAATTAATTGACACTGGCGTTAACACCTGCGTTGGCACCAATTTTTCGATCAACCCATTAGTGGTGTGGTGGCAGAGTTAAAACAAATTTATAAATTTTGTGCTGAAGTCAGATAGTCAATGCGATGGCCAAATACGCATTGACCGCGTATTTCTTGCTTTGAAGCATAATCTCCATCTAAACTAACTCTCCTATTCAGAGTTCATAAGAAAAACAAATGTTTAAAACAATTTTACCAAAATATTTCAAAGGGTATCTACATAGTTTTACTACTATATGTACAACCAAAAACCGCTGAACCATAATCCATTTAGTGCACCAAATTTTTTCCGACATTTTTAGATGTTTAAGTCTAAAATGACATAGCTGAAACTCTTCTCTAAGATCTTCAGAAAAAAAACAGTAAAGTCTTTTGAATAAAAATTCAAATTTCTTGCTCACTGACCCAGTTGATCATTACCATTACCATATTATATGTCCGTATTAATTATTGGTTTTCTTTTCCCCGTTAATTGCACCTAATTACCATCAATTAAGAATTAATCTGACAAAATTTAATTCACTGATAGTGCACCGAATAAATTGCATAGCATATAAGCTACACAACCATTATGCACCTTCCAGATATTTAGAATAATTGCACTTTAATTCACGGTTGAGGGAAACTTAGTCGGCAGCATTGAATTTAGTAGTCTGGGATGTAATGTTGTCAACTGATTTTATATCTAGTGATTTTTTTTCCTAAGTGCAGTTGTGAATGGTGGAAGATACAAAGCTCAATGCCACTTTATAATGGTCTGTCGAAAAAGACTGCCTAAAAATTGCAGACTAAATGTTGTTCAGTGGATAAATGTAATAGAGTGAGTCAACGGTGTAGTCAACAACCTTAAAACCTTAAGTCAACTAAATATTCCCACTGACTAAGACCTCAACTCATAAAGAGAAGTTGGAAAGTGTTAATAAAATAAACTTGTATGCAAGAAAAATTCATAACTCGAAATGCAACTGATTGCTCCCAGACTATAACCTTTTGTTTGGGTTAGTGGTTTTTGCACTTTCTTTGGCATTTCGTGAACATTTCGGGAAGATATCAGGCAGGCTTAAGGCAGTTAAGTAAATTACCCCTATAAGTTGAGAGTATAATGCACGCTTTCTGATTTATCGGATAGCGGTATAAAATTAAAACGTTAAACAGCCGAAAGCCGTTTCAAGTTGCCATTTATACAACTATAGCAGATTCAACAAAAAAAAGTTCGAGGGAGTCGTGTTTGTTGACAATAAGAACACCAATTCAAATAGCTAAGGCTATCCACCGACACGGATGCCTTCTCTTAAGAGCACATCAGCAATTAAGTCGCAACATGTCCATAGACAAGATATCTTCTGAAAATATTTTACATGCAGATTTACCTCCCCTAATTGCACTACTGGGCCATCTGAGAGTTAAATAATTGCACTTTCCGCATGCTGCAGAAGCATTTGCTTTGGAATTGGAATATTTTTTCGCATGCCAAGAGCTAGCTGGCCCGGAATACAGTTTGTCTAATGTTTTTAATAGATGTGGCTTGCCACTGCCAGATCTAGTGCGTTCCTCTCGAGACTCGTTTAAAGTGAATCGCTTGAAATGGTGAAGTGGCCCGTTGGCAGCTTTTAGTTCTCCAGTCTCGGTGATCCGCTCCCCACTGAACATATAGCCAAACAGTAAACGAGAAGAAGTTCTGATCTCTTGAGGCTTGTGGATAAAAAAGTTGGCGAAACGCGCATCCTTTGTCGCTTGTTTCTTTAGCATTTCCACGACATGGCCTCTAATCGTGGAATTTTCAACGCGTCATCGTCATAGCGTCGCGTCGGTCGTTCCTCCACTATACTCGGCTCGGCATCCAAGCCAAAAAAAAACAAGAAAAAAAGAACTTCTTGACAAGACGAACATGATGTAAAATTCTACACGCGAATGCAAACGCGTTCATAAATTTAAATTCAGAATTAGATATTCGCCTTTTGCAATGAAGTGTAGACTATGTGGCGTGTGTGTGTGCTGCTGATGGCCTCAAGCACAACATCAGACACTGGAGTAAGTAATGACCTGGGGCACTTGAAGCTCTGACACTTTTTCTTTTGGCAGAGCGCAACGTCACTAATGAGGAAGCAAAATTTCTTCTTTAGATAAAGAACGCTTCATTAAAATTTTGACATTTTAATGGTTAGGCACAGCTGCTGAGCTGGTGCTGAGATTTAAATTTGCTTCTTTTCTGATAAAGTGACAGGCGCCAAATTACTTTAGATATTTTATAACTTACAAGTATAGTCTAGGTATTGGGATTCTAGATGGAGAAGATTCTGGTTTGTTGAGACTTTTTCACTTACATATTTATTTAGGGAGTCATCTTTCGATGCTAAATAGGACAATTCTGTTCGACTACATGAATCTTCTACAACCTGTTGTATCTCTAATGACTTTATTGAAATATTGCCTTGCGATGTCTTGGGCAAACATATTTTGTAAGAGTTAAGCCGAGTTCGTTAGAAAACAATTTTTAATAAAAATCGTAAGAGTTGTTTTCGAGACCGAGAAAATATGACGAAATCTGGAATTCTAGCAACTGACAGCGCAATGCATTACAGGTCACAAAAATGTACATTATCAGCAAAAGGATTATCATATTAGAATGCAGACAGTTTTCCGCAATGAGCAAAACAAGAACTTGGATAAGGACTCATTCTGAAAGGACCAAAGAAAAAAAACTGAACCTGTCTCACCCACACATCAATGAGAATGAGAACCTGATAACTAATCAAACTTAAAGTTGAGACATTCGGAGTCGCTTCAAAAGTCAAATTAGACAGTAGTGCTATCATTTACCTACTATTATTCACTTTGGTAGATTTTTTTTTCTGTGTGAAAAAAGTAGAAGTAGATTTTAAAAAAGCAGAGTGTCGGAACAGATTTAATTTCTTTTCTTAAATCGTTATAAATTTATTTAACGCTTGCACTGTGCTCAATCATAGTAAGGGTAGTCAAAATCCCATTAGTGCGCGCAAAATATATAAAAAAAAAAATAAGGTTAGCACGATGGGCGATGAGGTTGGTACTTGAGATTATGGGTAGGTACTATAATGCAAGTTATGGATTCGTGCAAAAATAAAATTCTAACAATCCAACATGACATTACGATCACAGAGAACAAAAAAAAGTGGGTCGCCCAATTTCGTCAGTCTGTCTGTCTGTCTGTATAACTCTCTACAGGCTAAACGGCTGAAGCGATTTTCTTCAAACGTGGTATTTAAGCGTTTAAGGTGATTGCCCAAAATAGATTTTTGAATTGTTGTTTTAGCCCCAAAAATAACGGTACTTGCCATACAATTTTTTCATCCATCTTAATTATCTCGAAAACGGCTCTAATGATTTTAATAAAAATTGGTGTGTGGACTAATTTGAGTATGGTCTACATTTTGGCCGTAACATTTTTTTTTTAATATTTTGTTATTAACGGTACCTGCAATACAACCATTTTATTGATTTTCGACTTTCTCATAAGCGGCTCGACGGATTGTGATCAAAATTTTTATAAAGGAGCTCCTTCAAATTCTTTATAATACTGCATTTCAAAATTTTCGAAAAATAGTTTTTTGGATTTTTGACAAAAAAAAAATATTTTTTTTTTCGACAATTTAATATTTTGAAAACGGGTGGACGATTTTTTCTGAAATTTTGTTCTTGAATTTATATTATTAAATATTTAAGAAGTTCATACCTTCATTCAAACGGCTTTAAAAATACATACAAATATTTGTCTATTAAGAATATTTTGCATATAATGTAATCGGACATACGTGCAATCCAGTCGTGCATTTTATTATTTCGGGTTTTCGATTTGCTGAAAAACGGTTCATTATTTTTTTTTATTTTCTTTATGAAGAAGATCCTAAAAAAGTATTGCCAGCCAAAATGTTCAAGAGCTTTTTTTGAAATTAAATATAACTATATTTTTACTTATGATTATAGGTACTATAAGGCATCAAACATGACATTACGATCACAGAAAACACCAAAAAAGTGGGTCCCCCAATTCAGCCTGTCTGCCTGTCTGTCATTCTTTCAGTCTGTCTGTCTGTCCTCAAGTCTACAGCCCAAACGGTTGGATAGATTTGCTTCAAACTTGGTACATATTGTTTTTTCGGTATTATGCCACACGTTTTTTTTTTCATTTTTTTAAGACGACAAATAGCAGTAGCAGCTACCATACATTTTTTGGCCAAAAACAAAAATCTTATTTTTCTCAAAAACGGCTCCAACGATTTTTATAAAAAAAAATCAGTTCATTAATGAAGGGAAAGGGTACCTTTTGATAATTTATTTTTTGGAAAAAAATTGTTATTTTTTTTGGTACCTCTAGTAGAACCATTTTTTTTTTGGTTTTCGTTTCTTCGGAAATGGTTAATTTGATTTTTTGAAATTAATTTTTTTTTGAAAACTCAAAATTTCGAAAACGACAGATTTTTTCAAAACTTCGTATTTGGTGTTTTTTTTTAATTATCTTGAATAGTTATAGTTTCTAAAAGAAAAAACAACGGTACCCCCCATACAAATGTTAAAAAAAAATTTATTTCTCGAAAACGGCTCCAAGAATTTTTATAAAAAAAAATTGTTTTCTTAGATTGGTACAGTTCACTGGATCGCACAGTATAAAAATATTACTTATTAACGGTACTTCCCATAGAACTACTTTCATATGTTCGACTTCCTCAATATTGGATGAACCGATTAAAATATTTTTTTTTAAACAAATGCTCCCTAAAATTGTTAATAAAACTGCGTACTCAAATTTTCAAAAAAAAGTTTTTCGATTTTTGAAAAAATAAATACAATTTTTTTTGAAACTTCGATTTTTAAAAAACAGAATTATTTTGAAATTTGAATTTTATATGTATATTAATAATATTATTAAAATGGCGTTTCAATTTTATATTCTAAAAATGTTTTCAAAATTTTATACATACAAAAATTATTTATTAAAAAACCGAGGTGACGATTTTAGATTTTTTTTTTATATATTCTTATTTATCTATGAATTCAAATTGCATCTTTGTTTTCCCTCAAACTTTAACGACTAAGCAATATAAAAACATATAATTAGGTGTGTTATCCATTTATTTCTACCTTATTATTATTCCCTTTATACGAGTTGTTGCGTACGTCAGTGAATATTAAATACAATGTAAGCCCTCAAACATTTATATATATATATGTGTCTCTAAAAATCACATGAATCTTATGTATGCAAATTGCACCTAAACCGACCCATCTACACCCTTCATTTTCATTATTATGTGTACAAGTTTACATTATTAGGTTCCATCTATGTGAATATGTATGTTCATACATTTTACTCTCCAAACTTACATAATTAAAATCCATAAATAGATTTAAATATACATTTGCAGGTAGGCACCTATGTAACTATTCCTTGAATCATCCATTCGAAGAATCCATTATACTACGAATCAAGGTAATCTTACCTACATAGGCTTTAAGCCTGTATAGGATAACTACACCTAAACAACCAATTCTCAATGGTTATCTACATTAAAGTTGTTAGCTACAAGCGCAAATTCGTACGATGCAGTCGTGCATTTTTTAATATTTTGTTATTAAAATTACCTACCATGCAACCATTTTCTTGATTTTCGACTTTCTCATAAACGGCTGGACGTATTTCAATCAAAACTTTTATTTAGGAGATAGATCTTTCAAATTCTAAATACTCGTAATTGCATACCAAAATTTCGTAAAAAAAATTGTTTGGATTTTTAAAAAAAAATTCTTAAATTCAATATTTCGAAAACGGATGACAATTTTTTTTCGAAATTTTTAAATAAGAAATTTTTAAGCTAAAATAATTAAAGAAATTTCGTGTACAAAAATTTAGTAAGCAAACGACTAAAAAATATATTTAACTGTTTCTACTAAAAATCTTGTGCTTACAACCGATCGTATATAAGAGCAAATACGTGCGATCCTGTCGTCATTTGATTTAATTTGGAATTCCGAAAAATGTTCTTACTTAAATGAAAAAGATGGGACAATTTTTAAACGTTACGATTTTAAAACAATTGTTGTTACCTTTGTACAAAAGTACTAAAGTAAGAATTCATTTCTCTACACTCCTTACTCGGATTAATTGAGTGAATTGAAAATAAACAGATTAACAAAAAAAAATCAAAGAAAAAAGGAAAAACAATACAATTTTATACCAATCTAACGGCTAAAAACGTTAAATTCATTTAATTATGAACAAAACTAATCGAACTCATCTCTGTCAGCATTAATTAATAAATGTCAAAGTGACATAGCTATACGTTACTATATTAGCTAAAATTAAAATATTTTAATTATAAACGCAGGCTTCTGCTTCTTCCGTAGAATTAAAACGCATCAATAAATGCATATTGATTCATATTCTTAGTCCATCGATCTTTTGTCTAGACATACCGATAGTCACATCGTCATCTCTCATTTTAACATTCGCAAGTAATTCGTACCAAGAAAAAAACAAACAACGCATAAGATATTCCTCAAGGATCCTTCTTGTCAAAATGTAACTACATACTTGCTTTATGTAAATCCGGCAATAGTACATGCGTGCATGAGTTGGCTATAAATTCCTCCGTTTGATTTGACATCAAGACGCGTTCGGAAGACATTTTGATTTGCAAGACTTAAGCTTGTGGGTGCTGCCACAGCAATGATGTACGAGTACAACTTAAGTATCTGCGAGATTTTTACTTCTCGTAATAGATTAATGCGTTCCGCATTCTCATCTCTTTGCAACACACAAAAAAAAACACCAATCCCCTTCACTCTTGAAAGTAAGTTTTAATCATCACCTTAATAAAGAAATTCACCTCACGTCTAAACAATATACATACATACATACTCGTACATAGTAGATATCCGTTGTAAAAAAGCACTTAACTATAGATGGACGATGAGGTTAAAGAGAATAATGAGTATATTTTCAACGAGCATTCGCTTTTTCTGCCCGCAATAGAAAATCAGAGCAAGACCGATGATTGTTTAGATTTTTACTGACATTAATGGCTTTTCTAACTGGGTCACTGGGCATCATAAAAATATACCACACATTCAGGCACGCAGTATATTATATGGAGCCGGGAAATCAGCAGCGCTAATCAGTTCCAATCCAAAAGAGATTTACCTCTGATGCACTCGAACTCATCGTAATTATATTGTTTCGAGATGAGATTTGCAATAAAACATCAAAGTCATAATATATATGTATGTATGTACTTTCAAAATCAATACTTTTTTTTTTTTGAGATTGTTGGTGATTCAGAAATATACAAAACTTTAGCTCAAGGCTAATTTTAGAAATCATAAAATTTGTTTTAGTAATTTTTGCTTTGGGATACAAATCTCATGCCAAAGTTATGCATTTAGTTTATGGAATTTTGGAATAAATTGGAGAAAATACATTCAAATATCAAACTACATTCTGTCCCAGAGAAATAAAGCCATTTACATTTATCGTAAATGGAAATGTCTCACACTATTTTGTGTCTATCCACTTATGATCCAGATTCGTTCCAGGAACATAAAACTTAATCTTAAAAGATGTTTTTTGAAAAAATGTATGAAAGTTGGTGGCAATGGCGCAGTGGATAAAGTGCTTGATTGCTAACTTAGACGTGCGGGTTCGATCCCCACGCTAGGCGCATTCTTTTCTATACATCCAATTTTAATTGGATGCCGCCCATGAGTTAAAATGAGACAGTCAATACCTGGTTCTCAAATCCACTGCGCCAAACTAGTGCCGTGCAATTCAGGTTGCATTTAAAAGACCTTAGGTCTTACAGGCATATAGTTCAATTAAAAAAAATAATAGTAATCTAATTAGCAAAGAAAATTGATCAGTATGAATAACGAAGAATATGTCATTAAAAGTCGAGTTTTTCTTAGAGAAACCTATCCGCAGCCGAACGGAATTTACCACAAAAATGGATCCGCTGCTGCTTGATTTTTATATTGTAAGTTGCTATTAATCATCATCTGTCGAATAATTTAATGCAAAAAATCAGCATGTGATGTATTTCTTCAGATTAAAGGCTTGAATTAAAAAAATCGAAATAAAATAAAAAAGGAGTAAGAAATATTTATTTATAGTAATATTTATTATATTAATTTTATAATAATTTAAATTAATTATATATTATTGACTTTTGTTTCAATTAAATCAGACGTTGTGCAAGTAGAGGGGTGTGTTCGTAGAGTGTTTGCTTGCTAAAAATGTTAGCGTTCATTATTTAAATATTTTTTGAACTTCATTTATATGCAGTGCAACGATCGAATTGGAGTAGAGAAGTTAATTAAGAATGAGTTATATAAAATACTAGCCTTGCCCGGCATACGTTGTTACGCCCAAGACAGAATTAATGAAGTATTTTATGTTGAGATTGAGAAAACCGAGTTTATTTTATCAATGACAATGAAAATGTTTATTGTAAATAATTACTGTAATGTGAGTGGATATACAATAATCTTGGTTTTTCCATTTGGTCCGAAAATGAACAATTTTTTCGGCGTTCCAACTCTTTGTAATTGGAAGTGATTTGACGTAACACAGCTGATTTCGAAATTGAGAGTGAGGGAGTTCAATGAGGAGCTTTTTTCGAATTCATTCGTATTCTGTAAATACAATTTTTCGGGGTTGGTAGCGTAAAAATCCGTTCGGAGATTTTTCACGATGGAATCTGTGATATGGCTGAATAATTGGCTTAGGTGATTCTCGTGTTGCAGTAAAAACTGTCTAACGCTTTTATCAGTCCAAAGGTTAGATTCCTATTACTTCAAATACTCCTTGGTATTGAAAAATTTAGGTTGGACTTCAGAATCTGATTGCTTTTATATTCAACTTTGATAACAACTTTCATTTCAGCTGTACTTTCCTTAATATTTTTATCAGCTAATTGTATAATTAAAAATAATATCATCATCAAATGTTTTAAATTTAATTGAGAAAATAAAAGTTCAACTTGTGGAGCCCTGCTATTAATTCCAGTAAGTATTTTTAGTGGAGATAATATACTTGTCTTATTTGTTGTTGTGCATAATGTCATCTGTATTTGACTTAGATAAGTTATCCATTCTAGGTTTATATCAAAATTGGTTCTTAAAAGAATTGCAACAACTTTGTCAAAATCATCATATAGTTCCGCTTGGCCATTTTGCCCTGCTTTTGATCATATGATGTTCAAATCCGTATGATATGCACATTGAACATTTTTAATATTAGTAGAAATTTCTATATCTTATAAGATATTTTATTTCTAATGCTAATGGACATTGAGTTGAGAAAGAAACTCTTCTTGAAATAATGTGTTTAAATTCAGAAGTTTTACACTTTTTTTAATTCGTTAAGAAATTTAGGGGGGTGGGTAACTGATCACCCAGCCTTGCCACTCCTGCATGGGCCATTGGTTGCTACGTCACCAACTAATATAAATTTGAAGGAACGACATTACACAAATATTCAACTCATTTTGAGTCATTTTATTGATTTTGATGATTACTGTGGCGCCATCTGTCGAAAATCGGTCGTACCAACTCCTTGGTTCATGCACAACAACTTTGGTAAAGATCATCCCATGATCAAATGCATAGTTTTCGATACTATAGCGTACACACACAAATTTTGAATTTTATATTATATAGATGGACGGAAAGCGTTTTTAGCTTCGTCTTTTATAAATGAATTTACGAGTAGTTCATTTAAATACAACCATCAGATCGGTTTTTATAATTTCGAAAAGTTAACACCGAAAAAGATGACATTCAACCATAAAAAAATCACACAATCAACATACGAGAGCGAGTGTTTAACGGATACGAAGCTCGTAATTTGGGTGAATAGCCGTGGTTTGGTGAAAATTATAAACTGAAAAAAAAAAGATTATGAACTATATTTGTTGATTTCAAATTTGATAATCTAATGTCGTTTTCGATTTGCTGTTCAGAGTTAAACCTTTTACTGTGAATTTTCCAAATGCTAAAGGAATGGAATATCAGGAGAGTGGAAAAAGAGTTAATCCGAAATGCCATTACCGAAAACGGCTTAAATATGAAATGTATCGAAAAAATGGTTTGGCACAATCGAAAGTTCGTTTTTAAATTCAGTCGGAAAAGAGGTGGTACCCAATACATAGATGTGCTTCAATAAGATCCTAAATGCAAATGGCGAACTCGACTCTGAATTCAAAATGACTTGAACTTCTGGGTTGACACGAATTTTAAGGCTAAAGTGATTATCTACCACATCCGTCAATAAACATTTGACATTTTCTGGCTACGCAATAAACTATATTTTGACTGATTTAAAGTATTTTTTTCAACTTCATCCAAAGCTCTAAGATCACCAAATTTTTAGTATAAGAGTTCAGATTTCCAAGAGGGTTTTTAATACATCAAATTCGACATTTTATTTTTTTTTGCATGTGTTAGTGCACTTTCATTAATACATGCTTGCTTAGAGTAAGCTTATTAATGCTTACAAAATAAAATGCACGTACTTGCTCTTATATTCGATCACACCCTAAGGAAAAAACAAAAAGTTATCTATTCCAAAAATGCTGCCTTTTCAACAGAAGTTAGTTTTTTCATTTTTAACCGAGATGTTTTTTCAAGTTCGCTTTTTTTCGAATGCAAAACTTGCCTAAAGTACATACATGGATACATCACAAGTAAAAATATGCCATAACATTTATACAGTGCAAATTTAATAAATATAAAAATACTGGCTTTATTTTATCGTCGCTGGATGTACCAGAATGATACAAGCCAAACCTAAACTTTGGGGCCCCAAATATTGAATAGACAAAAATATTTTCAACAATATACAGATGGAGCTTTATTATGTATAGCTGTTGTGCGGTGGTGATGTAATTGCCAAATAATAAGTTGAGTGTTGAAAATTCATTTAATGTATCTTCAACATTAGAATAAGTACGAGTATAGAATCAAATTTGGGGCGTGGAGCACAGATGTGGACTGTGGACGTGGAGCCGTCGTTGTTTTGTGTTCATTTTTGTATAGTCTTCATTCTTATATTTCAATGGAATTTCAATATAAATTAAATTCAAATCGTGTATGTCATTTTCGATGGGAATGTGTTATTTTTCTTATATATTTTTGTTTGTTTGCGTTTTCGATGTTTTTTAAAGTAATGGTTGGAAATACTTCTTGGCATTTCGGAATGTCTTAAGTAAAGTATGTGCAAATCATGTTATTTGGCAATGCCTTTTTTTGTTTACTTGTTTGTTGTTTATTTATTTTTGGAACATGTGCAACTAATTAGAATAAAAATGTCAATCGACAAGCTGATTGGAATTTATTTTAACACAAATTAACTGCTGCGGACAAAATCTGCAAAGAGAAATTTCCTTTTTTTTTGTGTTCCACAAATTTGTCAACTAGCCAACGCCATATTGCTTGTAATAAAAACTCATTGACTGTAAAACTGAAAACTGAACACAAAACGGGCAAAACCTTATTTTTATTTTTGTAGAAAATCAAAAATGGTGACCCTTCACGCATATTTCTAAGAAAAGATTGAAAGAAAGAAGAAACAATTGAAGAAAATTTATTTAGTATCCTTATCCAGTCATTTCTATCTTTTTTCAGGACGACCGGCATATCTGATGAAAAACAATTGTATGGTACATGGTAATGAATCCAAGTTCAGTGATACACCCTTTTAAAATTGAATGTGAGGTTCAACATTTTTTGGTATTATTTTGAGAATCTATAAGATCTCATTGAAAATAAGGATTTGCGGCTTAAGTTCTTTATAAATTATGATTTTTTCATTTTTTTTTTTACAAAATTGTTGAAAATGTTTGGAATGCAATATCCGTTATATTTTTTCGAAGCATCTACATTATGTATGTATGCAATTATAATACAATTTTATGGTGCTCCTAGGATATAACGGACTAAACCGAAAGTAAGGCATTTGAAAACACATGACTGCAAGTCACGTAACTTTTTGCTCGTGTGTTCGACAAGGTTATTTTATTTTTTCAGTCAATTTATTATTTAATTATTTAATAATAGAAACTCAAAAACATAGTTTCAAAAAAAAAAATATATTCCTCCCGTTTTCGAAATGTTAAATAAAAAAAATAATGATTTAAAAAAACCCAAACTAATATTTTTCCAAAATGTTGGTAAAAGTTATTATTGAGAATTCGAAAGACCTCTTCCAGACAGAGACATCGAATTGCGAGACCCACGTTTTCGTGTTCTCTGTCATTGAAATGCCAAAATTGAACAAAATCTATAGAGTAACTTTTTTTTTAAATGCAAAACTTTCCTATACCTATTTTGCTAGTAAACATCAAAACCCTATATCTGTTAATAATTTTTTTCGCAAAATCCTAAAAACTTAGTCTTATAACAAACCCTTGAGAATCTACCACCATTCATAAAAAATAAAATGCACGACTGGATCGCACGTACTTGCTCCTATGTTCGATCATATTATATGCCAAAGATTCTTAATAGAAACGGCTAAATGTATTTTTAAAGTCGTTTTTCTCTTCTTTTTGTATATATAAAAATTCTTAAATTTTTTTTTAAAAAAAAATTGGTATGAACATTTTAAATATTGATTCAAAATAGCTTTTAACGGCCTTTAGCCAACAAAATTTGCGTTTCGTCACAGTTATCTCACTTGGACTCATAAGTTGGTTAGTGAGCGCCTTACCAATACATTTTTGTTAAGTTCAGTTCAACTTACATGATATTTTTGCCAAAAAAAAAATGTGAACTATATCCAACAAGATTAAAATTTTAATCATTAAAATTGGAAGATTTTGTCCTTGGCCAGACATAGTTAATAAGAATGTGTTTTTCTTATATAATTAATGGTTATCCATGTTGCGGTTTCAAAAGTATAGGGCTGGAATTCGACATCTGTGAAACTAAGTTGTTAAACCAATTTTTTTTCAGCTGAATGTCTGACATTTACGAAAATGGATCGCTTAACTATCGCACAACGCATAAAAATTGTTAAAACCTACCATAAAAATGGATTTTTTTTGTGGGGCTATGCGAAAGACCGTGTTTATGCAGATAAACCTTTAACTCTTGAGCACTTGAAAACCAACATTCGTCAAGTTATGGCTGAAATACCGCCCAATATGTGTAAAAAATTACCTCAATTCGCGCTTGCAATAATTCGCGTCGTGGTCATATACATGATGTAGTCTTTTACACATAATGTCAACGTTCAGACTTTATAATAAAAAAGAAATATCATGAAAAAAAATATTTCATGTGTTTTACTTACTTTTACTTTTTAAACCGCAAAATGGATAACCCATTACAATTCAATATAATACTGAAATTACTCAGCCAAGTAGAAGACTTATATTCAATTGGACTTGTCGAATTATTGATTCAAAATAGCTTTTAACGGCCTTAGTCCGCCTTTAGTACATAAAAAAAACACCTTCTCATTTTAAATATTTAATATTATGAATTCAAAAACGAATGAACAACAAAAAACTTGTGCGGCTAATAAAAGCGCTAGTTGTTTCAATGCAATTGATAAACAGAAAAATCTGCATTGGGTTGGATCCGATCATGTGGAATCGGTGGCGTGATGCCTAGTGGCTTCTAAGCAGCTTGGTCATGGTTCAATGCACCAAGAAGGCACAAGGAGTTTTTCAATTAAAATGAAAAAGTAGACCAGCCCCACTAGAGCAAAGGAATCTGATGATCGACCTTGCCAAAAAATAATATGACAAAAATTTGGTGGTAGCACACTAAAGTTGTTGTTGGTTATTCAAAATCAATTCAAAAAGAAAATTTGAGAAAAAATTGTTCACCCGTTTTCAATATATTGAATTTTCAAAAAAAAAAAATTCTTTTTTTTTTCAAAATTACAAAACAACTATTTTTCGAAAATTCTTAAATGCAGAATTATTTAGAATTTGAAGGAGCTCCTGTACAAAAATTTGTATCACAATCCGTTGGGCCGTTTATGAGATAGTCGAAAATAAATAAAATGGTCGTATGACGTTAATAACAAAATTTAAAAAACAAAATTTTACCAAAATGTATACCATTTCCAAAGTAGTACACTCACCAATTTTTATCAACATCGCTTGAGCCGTTTTGAGATAATTAAGATGGTAGAAAAATTTGTATGGCAAGTACTGTTATTTTTGGGGCTAAAACAACGATTCAAAAATGTATTTTGGACAATCACCTAAAATGCCTAAGCACCAAGTTTGAACAAAATCGGTTCAGCGGCTTAGGTTTTAGATCATTCTACAGACAGACAGACAGACAGACGAAATTGCGGGACCCACTTTTTTCGTGTTCTCTATCATCATAATGCCATGTTTGATTAAAATCTCAAGTTCGATTTTTCCAATTGCAAAACTTGCCGTATAGTACCATATATCGTAGTTTGTGAGGAATTTATGGAAACAATTGTTGATAAAAATCGGTTAGCGTGAATCAAAAGTAAAATTAAACGGATGCATATGCAGTTTAACAAATAATGGACTATTCCTCCTTAATAATATTTATTAAATTTTCTAGAGTGGTTTTCGAGATTATAGATACCTACATAATATATATAAAACTGTGTGTACTAAAATTTTACAAGAGATTTAGTCAGTTTTTTCGCATAAATTCTGAGCGATTTTAAATATTTGTCGTATAAGAAATAATGTATACGCTTGTTTTGATAACAGTATTATGTTTCCTACTATTTTCCACCCACAGAATCCACCTGAAATGTTATTCGCGGAAATGTGTACCTAATATATTAACTTTTAGATGGCTGACATATGAGTCCGTAGACAGACATTTCATTCTTTACTTTTTTTGTCAAAAATTCAGAGAAACAATCGGAGATTTTCGCACATATCACATATTAAATTATTATTAAATCATCGCCGGGCACACAAATCCATTAGAATGACCTTGAAAATTGGATTATTATTTTTTTTCGACAAACTAGTATGAGATTGTAGCAAAGATTCCTATGTATGTATATTATAAAGCACGATTAAAAAATCATTTCCAAAAGAGAAAACAATTCAATTTACTTTTGAAAAAAGTAAAAAAAAAACAACTTACTTGCAAAAGTGCGATCACCATTTGAATTGGTCCGCTGCGTACAACAACGGTGCCGATGGTTGTGGCCCGTACTGCTGTTAGCCCGTCACAGTCATTATACAGCGCAGACATCGAAGAATCCATCTCTGCAGCAGTTTGCTTTAATAACCGTGAAATCTTTTATGGCACCCTGCCGGTCCCGGTGTATCTTTTTTAACCCAAATCAGGTATTCTACTGCCCGCTTCCTCCTTTTGGCTATTGCACAAAAATTCACCAAAAATAGCTCGTTTTTTTTTAAATTCTTTTACGAGTATCTACCGTATACACCTTAAATAGATTTAGTATCCTGTGGTGCGGAGGTATCCAACAAAAAATGTTTCAAAATCTGCACAAAACTCTAACTGAGAATTTGTTGGGAATTCTACAACGCCCGCCGCGAACCAGCTTCTTCGGCGAAAAATGACTTCATTTGATTGCGTGTTTTTGTTTCTATTTTTATTCAATTCACCAAAAAAAAAAAAAAAAAAAACAAACCAAACCACTCGCTCTAAATAAAAGTTGCGAATTTGAAACAGGGTAGCTAGATAGGGTGAAGGTGCGAATTATTAGAAGGGGAGGGATCACTTTCTATTCACAGATCTCGGACAGCTTCGATAACGATAGAAAAATCGAACAAAAAATACAACAAATACAAAAACTAAATTATTATTGTTTTTTCAACAACAAACGAAAAACGCCGCAATGTCACACGATTACGAGACAGACTTTGGCATTGAAACTGACAAAATTTACAATTTAATGTTGTTAGATTTTTTTTTTTTCTAAATAATAATTTTATTTATTTCTGTGTAAGTAAAGTATTATTAGTGCTGTGAGGCAAGAAAATAAAGTATCTGCCAGATTAAAGAGTGAACACTCGTACGCCTATATTTATTTTTTTTTTATCGTTTTGAACTATTGGAAGCGCACGATCATCACACGCGCGATTCACTGACGGTTCAGCGGCTTAGGTTTTAGATCATTCTACAGACAGACAGACAGACAGACGAAATTGCGGGACCCACTTTTTTCGTGTTCTCTATCATCATAATGCCATGTTTGATTAAAATCTCAAGTTCGATTTTTCCAATTGCAAAACTTGCCGTATAGTACCATATATCGTAGTTTGTGAGGAATTTATGGAAACAATTGTTGATAAAAATCGGTTAGCGTGAATCAAAAGTAAAATTAAACGGATGCATATGCAGTTTAACAAATAATGGACTATTCCTCCTTAATAATATTTATTAAATTTTCTAGAGTGGTTTTCGAGATTATAGATACCTACATAATATATATAAAACTGTGTGTACTAAAATTTTACAAGAGATTTAGTCAGTTTTTTCGCATAAATTCTGAGCGATTTTAAATATTTGTCGTATAAGAAATAATGTATACGCTTGTTTTGATAACAGTATTATGTTTCCTACTATTTTCCACCCACAGAATCCACCTGAAATGTTATTCGCGGAAATGTGTACCTAATATATTAACTTTTAGATGGCTGACATATGAGTCCGTAGACAGACATTTCATTCTTTACTTTTTTTGTCAAAAATTCAGAGAAACAATCGGAGATTTTCGCACATATCACATATTAAATTATTATTAAATCATCGCCGGGCACACAAATCCATTAGAATGACCTTGAAAATTGGATTATTATTTTTTTTCGACAAACTAGTATGAGATTGTAGCAAAGATTCCTATGTATGTATATTATAAAGCACGATTAAAAAATCATTTCCAAAAGAGAAAACAATTCAATTTACTTTTGAAAAAAGTAAAAAAAAAACAACTTACTTGCAAAAGTGCGATCACCATTTGAATTGGTCCGCTGCGTACAACAACGGTGCCGATGGTTGTGGCCCGTACTGCTGTTAGCCCGTCACAGTCATTATACAGCGCAGACATCGAAGAATCCATCTCTGCAGCAGTTTGCTTTAATAACCGTGAAATCTTTTATGGCACCCTGCCGGTCCCGGTGTATCTTTTTTAACCCAAATCAGGTATTCTACTGCCCGCTTCCTCCTTTTGGCTATTGCACAAAAATTCACCAAAAATAGCTCGTTTTTTTTTAAATTCTTTTACGAGTATCTACCGTATACACCTTAAATAGATTTAGTATCCTGTGGTGCGGAGGTATCCAACAAAAAATGTTTCAAAATCTGCACAAAACTCTAACTGAGAATTTGTTGGGAATTCTACAACGCCCGCCGCGAACCAGCTTCTTCGGCGAAAAATGACTTCATTTGATTGCGTGTTTTTGTTTCTATTTTTATTCAATTCACCAAAAAAAAAAAAAAAAAAAACAAACCAAACCACTCGCTCTAAATAAAAGTTGCGAATTTGAAACAGGGTAGCTAGATAGGGTGAAGGTGCGAATTATTAGAAGGGGAGGGATCACTTTCTATTCACAGATCTCGGACAGCTTCGATAACGATAGAAAAATCGAACAAAAAATACAACAAATACAAAAACTAAATTATTATTGTTTTTTCAACAACAAACGAAAAACGCCGCAATGTCACACGATTACGAGACAGACTTTGGCATTGAAACTGACAAAATTTACAATTTAATGTTGTTAGATTTTTTTTTTTTCTAAATAATAATTTTATTTATTTCTGTGTAAGTAAAGTATTATTAGTGCTGTGAGGCAAGAAAATAAAGTATCTGCCAGATTAAAGAGTGAACACTCGTACGCCTATATTTATTTTTTTTTTATCGTTTTGAACTATTGGAAGCGCACGATCATCACACGCGCGATTCACTGACGAGACTAACTCGCAGAGTTTTGGTGCTCGGTTTGATCACTTGTGGCTGCGATACACACCGCACCGGTAGCGGTAGCAGGTTTTTTTTTCAGTTAGTGTGTATCTGCTCTTTTGGCTGAAATGGCCAAGACCTGATCGCAGGAAAGTATCTAATATGCATAATAGAATTCGTATAGCAATATGACAAATTTAGTTAAGCTCGCATGGGAGATATTTTAATGTCAGAACACTTTTATTTAAATTTTGAAAAGAGAATTCGCAAGATGCGAATAAGAGAATTGTTGAACTTCTGTGATTGTTTTCACCTGCATTAACAGTAGGCGCTACAAAATGTATCCGCGATTATTATACGGTAAGAAAAATAAAGGTCAAGTTTTGGTACAGGTTTTTGTCGAACTTTGTCGAATTTTCAAAAAAAAGAAGAAGAATTCCATCTAAATACTAAAGGTATGTATATGTATAAATATATAAATGTATAAATATTTTTATATTAACGGTACCTGTCATTTAAACTTTTTTTTATTTTCGACATAAGCGGCTCGCCGACTTTCAATAAGAAATTTTACGTATGAGGTTAGAAAAAATATTAAAACTTCATCAAATAAAATGTACGACTGGATCGCACGTATTTGCTCTTATGTCCGATCATATCGTAAGCAATAGATTTTTAGTAAAAAAGCGGACTATATTTTGAAAGTCGTTATTTGCTTAATTTTTTATAGGAAGGTGTTTTTTTATAATTTTTTTTTTATAATATAATTCTATATACTATCTACTGAAATTATTCAGCCAAGAAGAAGACTTAGCATTGTATTTAATTGGACTTGTTGAATTATTGATTCTTATTGATTTTTTTTTAATCAAAAATTCGCAGTGGATAAAGTGCTTGATTGCTAACTTAGACGTGTGGGTTCGATCCCCACGCTAGGCGCATTCTTTTCTATACCTCCAATTTAATTTGGACGCCGCCCATGGGATAAAATAAGACAGTCAATACCTGGTTCTCAAATCCATGGTGCCAAACTAATGCCGTGCAATTCAGGTTGCATTTAAAATACCTTAGGTCTTACAGGCATATAGTTAAAATTAAAAATTGAAAAAAATTAAATTCCATGTAAGTTGGTTAAACTGAACTTATCAAAAAGTGCGTATTGGTAAGGCGCCCGCTAGCCAACTGATGAGTCTAAGTGAGATCGCTGGGACGAAACGCAAATTTTGTGGACTAAAGGCTGCTTTAAACAATTTTGATTCATGAATTTTTTATATACAACATATTTTTTATTAAAAAAAAATTGTTAGGCAATTTTCCAAATATAAAATTTTCAAAAAATAACAAATTTTTCTGATACTTTGGTATTCAATATTATTATACATGAAAAGACAGGCCTATTAAATAGTTATTCACACCTGAAAGCCGCGAAGAACGCTTCTGCAGCCTCTGGTTCTCGAGATATTGCAATCCAAAATTGTTGCCGTGATTTGCTTTGGTAGCTGATATCTCGGTAACCAAGCCTCAGAAAAAGCTGCGGTTTTCAGCACTTGAGAGGGATTGAAGAGACCTTTGCATTGGTGTAAAATTTGGCGATTTAATTTTTTTGAAGATTTTTGCAAAAAAATCAAGGCTAACCCCTTGCGGAAAAAATTGTATTTTCAAAAATGTTTCTCAAGCCCATCGATATATACATTAAAAGAAGGACCTCCTATAAAAATGTTCATCAAATTTATTGAGCCGTTTGAGACTCGAAAAACGAAATGGCAGGTTGTATGGCACATACAATACATTAACATTTTTATTAAGAACCTATTGAACCAAAGTGTAGAGTATTATAATAGTGCACTGAATTTTTTTTATCAAAATCTTTAAAGCTGTTTTCGAGATAATTGAGATTTATCATTTTTTCCCTCAAAAAAAATGGATGGCTAGATTCAGTTATTTTTGCGGCTAAAAAAGTATGTTAAAAAAATCGAGCCCAAAACGCTTCATTTTTTGGAGCAATATGTTTATTATAGACCCCTGTGAATTTTATCCTTAAGTGACTTGCTTTAAGGAATTACAAGTGTTATTTTGATCGAAGCATAAAAATACAAGCAGTATTTCAAGAGAACACGAGATACTTTCTCTTTTTCGAAAATTAGAGTTTTTCGAATACTTACAAATAAATAGTACAGGGTGAGACAAAAGTAATATCATGTAGTTGATTCTGACTCTCAACTGCTGAGTTTTTCTTCAATATTGACTTTCGAGACCTGCAAGGTTTGTGATTTGTTGTGGCAAATGCAAAATTTCAAAATGCACAAAAAGCCAAAGTCTGAAGATCACAAATTGTTATTTTAAATTCTCTATTGTTACCAGATCTGCGGTCGCTGTATCCTATTGAATCCAAATAATACTCGATACTGTTCTGCCAGCTCGTGGCGGTGGCGTCCTTAAAAAATAAATAATTTATTGAAAAGCCGAAAATTATGGCAAGCGAAATATGATTTGTACGTTTCGTAATAGAGACATACATTAAGAATAAATCTGTGAAAGACAATCGACAATAATGATGAGAAATATTATTCCAGAACACCTATTTTTAATCTAAAAAGTCGGATCAATTAGGAACTTATTAGTTCATATCTTTTTTTAATTTAAATTTTTGAAAAATAAAAAAAATTAACAAATTAGAGAAAAGAAAGTATTCTATTTACTAAATTAAGAAAATTTAAAGTTATTACGAACTAAACAATTATTCGAATCTGTACACATTCTTTTGTAGAGATTTAACGAAAAAGAAATAAATTTAAGCTTGCCGACACAAATGCATTTAATTGCTAAATTAAAGGTCCAATACTTAACTCTCTCGAGGATAAGATGAAAACGCGAGCAGTACCAATCTCTAACCTTCCGAATATTCAAAGTTCGTCAACTACATTGACTTGGTTACATCAAACGAATGGACAATAATGACCATGAGATCGACGATTTACTGAAAATTTCGTCCTTTTTGGTATTTTGCGTTCACTTTTTTTTTGTTAATTCGTCGCGAATTACGTTTAAAAATATACTTTCACTATTTATTCGTCAAAGTGTGAATCATATGTGGAACGAGTGTTCAAATTGTGTTAGTTCACATTTATTCCTTCATTTGCTCTTATGTCAATTATTAGTCCTTAACAAGATACTTTCGAAATGTTATTTTAACAAGTAAAATTTCACAATTTGAGAGAGAGGCGATGCCAATCCGTGTGAGGTCCAACAAAGGCCAATAGCAAAAAATAATTGTTCGATATGCCAGAGACGTCGAAAATTTGACCGCCCCGATTGGAGCCACCTAGGGGAGTTTAAGAGCACATTTTTGAACGGCCACATATTCCAAATTTAATGCCGCTGACATCTCGAAAAAAAAACTGGTAATATGGTTTTGACGTATTTTAAGAAAGTTGTATTTTTTCAGTGTAATTCAATTTCATTGTAATTTATCATCGGTAAATAAATAATATTAGCCATGTTTTTTTGGGAATCTATCCATTGTACAGTAAGTTATTCCCAAAAAAAACGCATCGACCGTAGCCTTTCCTTTAGTTTTGTAAGAATGGTATCCCTTCATAGCTATCACAAGCAATGAAAGAGTTTTGTGCAAAGAATAATTAAGAAAATATCAAAATTATGAGCAATAATTTACTTTTAAATATATAAAATAGAAAGTAGAAAAAACGTACTAATATTAATTAATGTTTGAAAACCATTTTTTGTTTGTTTTTTTTTCTCCATTTTCAATTTTAAATTCGAACATTCATTTTGCATCAATAGAAAGGGAATAATAAGTGAATGGGTTTGTTCATTGACTATGGCCAAAGTCCATTTTTACACAGCGAAATGTTTGGATTGTTTTAAAATCGTCTATGTCGTTCACACACTACACGTAGTTTAAATTATTTACTCCCCTTACATTTCGCTCTTATATTTCATGCTTTTACTTATTTTCTTTTTTTTCAAAATGGAAGTCGAAATTTGTTAAAATTGATCAATTGACGTTAGGGGTATACAAAATTGCAGACATAGGTGGAATTTTAGACGTGCTCCAGAAAATAATTGAGCAAAGAATGCAAACAACTTTTACTTACATTTTTTAATAGTATAAGTGAGAAACTTTTCGAAAGAACAGCTTATATATTTATTAAAAAATTTAGTTATCTAAGATTTTAGAAATATAAACTGGCCAACTACAAAGAAAATAAAAAAAAAGAATCAAAAATATCCATTTGTGTTACGAATGGAAATTAATAATTATAACTACTTCATGAACACATCCATCGAGATTCAATCCAATTATCAATCATACCAACAAAACTAACAAAATCAAATTCGAGACTCAAATAAACGTCAACCAGCCGTCCACCGTAGCTTCTACTTTAGCTTTTTGTCGACCGTAGCGAATTGTATGTAAAATCCTACGACGGATAAATTTACGGTGTTTAAATTTCCCAATAAAACACGGCTAGTGTATTTCAATTTTTAATAAACAACAAACTTCAACATCATCTAGCACTTCAATCCTTAGCTACATTAAAGTCCACAAGAGCAAGTTCATGCAATTTATTCGTGCATTTAATTTTCGCTCAGTCAGTAATTGTAACGACAATTTTTTGAGGTAGGTGTTCTGTTCACTCTTATGACACATTAATCATCTTTGTAAAGCTTTCCATATTCGAGTAATTATTTCTTATTAAATTGTTCATCTTTCTTAAAAGATCTATTTAATGCCGAGAGGTAGACAAATATTTTCTTTGGCTTCATTCATGGTCATTTAAAGAGTGATTTGTGGAAATCCATTGAAAATATACTGCTTATTTCATTTTCTCGTATAAACAACTATACTTCTCATTTTGCAAACAAAATAATAAATTACCAATAATAAGTACATACACTATTACCGAAACAAAACTCTACGGTATGCCAATAATTGTGTGTGCCAAGAGAAAATGTAAACATTTTAACCATAAAAAAATTATTTAAACAAATAAACTTACAATGATGAATTTTAACCTTTTCTAAAGAAGATAGATAAATAAATACTAGGGTATATAGATAGATGATAGCTGTTCCTTCATTACAACCAAGTTTTCTGGAGTGAGGAGATGTTGTCCGGTGGCATTATTACGATCGAGCGTATTATCAGCTAGCCGGGGAAGTGTTTGAAGAAAGAAGCGGGAGATGGAAAAAGCTGCTTTGAAGAGAAGCTCATCTAACACGGTATTGTTAGTTGTATCTATTAAAATAAAGAAGCGTTCTAAAGAGATAGAATATATTGAAGAGTAGGAATGCATTCTGAACACCGTAGATATTTTGATACAGTAGTGGCGAGATATAGAGAAACAGGTAGTTATACAAAACTAAATTGTTTTTTGTTTTTTTTTTTTTTGAATAATTGTTTGTTTAGCGGGAAACCTTGGGTACTATACATTAAAATGGCTTATCTGTGTAAAATGGGAAAATAATCAAAAAATCATTTAAGCGAATGAAATAAAGATGATTTGTGAAGATAGTCTTTTAGATTGCCTAAAAACAGAATATTGTAAGTCTACTGTAATTTAGCAGCTGACCATTTGACAGGTAAAAGTATTTCGATCTTTTACTAATTTTGATTTTATTAAATGAAATCAGTTGCCCAAGATATATTTAATTTTGCTTAATATCGGAAGTCGCATATTATTAGCTTAGTTCTCTACAAAAATGACACATCCGTGAAGGACAGTTTTGGACAGGAAGTAGTCACGGTATAAAGCCACACCCCAAGGCCAATTTAATGGTCTGTTGACTTTCGTCTTTTCTCTGAAGAATTTTAGCAGAAATCTGCCAAAAATAGCATTTACCTTTAGGATGGAGCTGGTGGGCGATCTTTAAAGCAACTTCTGCAAAGCTCGTTTACATAAATGCAAAAGTCGCGTTGGTCCCTTCCTATGGTCTGGTCTACGGTGGCGTGCAATCAATAAAAGAAAATGTTAAACAATTTGAAGTTTGAAGATTTTTATGACCTGTAGTCCAAAATGCGTTTCGCCCAGATACGATAGTTTGGCTCATCAGTTAGATGATATTGTACCCTTCTAAGACGCAATGTTTTTCGATCGATGATTACCGGCTCTTATAAAATTTACAGCATTTCCACTCTGCAAATTATATTATTTAGGGGAATTTAGTTAAATTCGTTCGCCTAAATGTATGGTATGCACGTGGTCTGGCCAGTAATAAGTTAGTAGTGTACCTGGGCGAAACGCACTTTGGACTACAGGTCATAAAAATCTGCAATTTGCAAATTGTTATTTTACTAATTTTAAGCTTAGGTATTAGCATATGATAAGTTGTAGTTAACATGCGGTCTCAATTAGCGATGAGTCAGCATGCGTTAGATAGTTTCATCGCTTACTGTTCATCGCTGGCTTTATCGCGCGGAGAACTCTCATTTTGTTTTGGGGTTTTTCAAATATCATTTGTTGTTGTTGTTTCTAGCAGCATCAGTTGCCTTCGACATTCTTCAGTAATTAAAAAGTATGCTATAAAATGCCCAACGAAAAAAATTTGTCTGTCCTTATGCTATTGCGATTGCTTTTAAATTTATCGCTAATGGAGACCGCGTATAACAGTTTGATAAAATTACAACAGTTCGCGTAAAAGTATGCAAGAAACTAAGTAAAGTCAAAATGTCATTTATGGATTTGGTATAATATTAATATCGGGAACACTGTTTTTAAGCTTTTCCAGAATATGTTCCTTTGTGTGTTATTTTTTTAAAACTTAATTAGGTATGTCAAAAACGAAAATTTAAAATTAAGTTTAAATGGTTTTGGTTCAATTTAGTACATAACAATAGTAAGTAAATTTGTAACTAATCTAAATAAACACAAACATAACTTTTTAAATGGTTTTCAATTTAAAACCAAAGATACTGAAAATCGTCTAAAATCGTCGTAATTCATTTTAGACCTAATAGCACAAATTATCTTGTCGAAATCAGCTCAAAAAAGCATCCACACTACTTGAGCACAATCATTTTCTTTTAAGCGGTTTAACGAACATTAAGGCTTGGCGCGCACATGCAACGTTTTCAGTTTTGCAACAGTTTGGTTTCTAAATTGAATACCATGGACTTATATGGGAGTGAGCGCACATGCAAAAACTATTCAGTCCGCGATTCAAGCAACTTAAAAGTTTGTGTTTTGGCACAAATCGAAAGATCGCCCAAATAAGTTTTTCAGTTTGTATCACACCGAACTATATGTAACTGCGCGCACATTAAATCAAAATATTGTCTGTGTGTTGGTTTATCTGGTTGATTGATTTTTAAGTTGCTTATGTGCGCGATCATCGTTCAACTTGTGATTAAACTATTTCGTTTGGGAAAAATTGCATGTGCGCGCCTAGCCTAAGTATATAAAACATTCGGAATTTTCTACGTATATATTGCATAAAAAGGAATATTTCCCTGATTTGAAGATGCATGTAAAATTGCGTGTTTCTTGTATTTAAAGGGATATACTAGAAAGCACTCAAAAATACAAATGAAAAATCGGTATGGGAATTGTTTACCGAAAATTGAACTGCAGTTGAATCACATATCGCAGCAAGAATCACATAAAACTAGTCTACACCAGATTTGAACTATAAAGAAACATCCGTTTAGACTCTAACTTTATATACAGTGTCACAGACCGATGGACAAAGCAACAACAAACTAAACATTTATAAAATAATAGAATTTCATTTCGAAAATAAAAGTTGGCGTTAATTACACAAAAATTGTACTAAACTACTAAAAAATTAAAATGGGTGCGTAATATAGTTAGATAGATTTCGCTTACAATTTGAAAGTATGTTCATCACAAATTTGTATGTTCTAAAAATTGAAGATCTTTATTTTTTTTCCGAAAACTATTCCGATAATTATGATAAAAAAAATCTATATGTTTTTCTTTAAATGGACAATGTCTATTATTTTCGAATTGTCGTGAACGATCGGTTTACTTCGAAGCTAAACAGCCCTATCACAAATTCCATCTTAATCGAAAATATGCTACGTTTCCCGATAAATCTATCACAAATTCCATCGTAGTGGATTCAGAGTGAAATATTCGCTTACGATTTTCGAAGTTCGTAGAAATTGGTATCACTGAATTCGAATGGAATTCGAATTCAGAACGACAAACTATTTGTGTCGGACAATGAAAGTAATGCGTCGTTAACAGTTATTTTAAAGAAAAATGTAAGTATTTTTTACAAATTCTATGGTTTTATGAATAATATTTGATTTTAAATTTCAATATGAAAGTCTCTAATGAGCGAGATAGGCGACCTGGCCTCCCAAGGCTGTAAGAAACTGGCAAAAGAAGAAATTGAAAATTTCTGGGAAATTTTAAAAGGTAACCTTGGACTACAATATTGTTTTAAATGTTCACATAATCATGTGTGTAAGTTTAATTAAAATTGAAAATAGAACAGTATTGCTATTTATCCTTTCATTTTGGCATACACTGCTGCTTTCGAAAATAAGAATATTCCACTCGGATTTTGTGAAAGCTGTTTGTCGTAGATCTGGGCGTAACTGTCCGTGCCGGGAATTGTTAAGATAGAATTTGTGATAGGGCTGAAAAAGAATTTACAAATTCAAAAAAGTACAGTGATTTCTTACACCTCTATTACGTCTACAAATACCAATATGATATTTGTGATGTTTATCAACAAAATTGATGCTTCAGCTAATTGTTATCAAACATCAATTTTTGTGATAAATTTTGAATCGTGTGCGCAGCTAAGATCTGTTTAGTTTTGTGCTACTGAAATTTTGGTATTGTCGTTGTGAAAAAAAATGTTATTTATCAATTTCTTAGTCAATGGTAAAATTATTAGTTGATAGATATTTAAAACTCTTGTACATAGCTGAATATATAGTTTTGGAACGATTTCTTTAATTTTTTTTCATCTTACAAATTATTGATTTTTAAAATTTTCGAAATATCTAAGCCAATGGATCTAATTGGAAATTTCCAGAGGGAATTTTGTTTTCCTCAGAATATTGTTCCTTCGAAATATTTTCTATGATCCCCTTGAAAGTGTATCCCTAATACCAATAAATTCTGAGGGAGACTTTCGAGCATCACTCATGTTCCCTTTTTCCAAAGGAGCAAAACATTTACATGGACATTTTTTTAGAACGGTTTCTAGTTACTATCGTGCGAGCGTCTCGTGTTTTCAAAAGAAAAACAACATAACTCAACAAATCACATTTTAAAAAAAGTGAAAGGAATTAAATACAAAATTGAAGTTTTTGTTGCCTTATTCATAATATTAATAATAAGTTCTGATTAGTTGCCGACACATAAATAATAGTGCAGGATTTGGAGCCAACTGCATAAGGAACTAGTTCTCTAATTCATATTTTCGGCTATGTGTCCAACTTTACTCATACATTGTGAATAAGTAAAAGGACCTTAATCTGTTAAAATATCAAAATTCAAGAAGAACTAACAGCGCTCAAAAGTTTAAGCTAAAATATTACACTTTCATTTACGTTAAAGATTTGTGACATGAAAATTTAATTTTTTGTTAAGTATTTTAATATTAATATTCAATCAAATATTAACACTAACTTTAATTTTGTTAAATATTACAAAAATCATTTATATTAATTTTTATTTTTATTAATAAATTTTAAAAGCTTATGTATTTATAATAAATAATAGTAGTAATAATAGTAAAAGATAGCAAATATTACAGTCAACACATAGACACACAATTTTAAATTATAAATAAATATAAATAAAATTAAATACATACATTAAGCTAGCAAGGCATTATTTGGAATGTTTTTTAATTCTTTTTATTTATTTTAAAATGTTTTGGATTAGATTTTAGATGAAGAATATTAAATCTATTTTTTTTATTAAGAAATATAAATTTTCAGTTTTAGCATAAACTAGAGATATTCACCTAAACGATTTAAACAGATTTATGTAATTAATTTAATACATTTTAACCTTATGTCTAGTTATTTTATTATTCAATAATTTTTCCTCATTTTTAAAATTCTTATTTTATTTATGTATTAGTTTTTATTTCTGTCTATTTTATATGTATCTGATTGTGCGTTTTCTTTCTCTCTCAAAAAAAAAAACTTGCCACAAAAACTACGCCACATTTATCATTCCAAAAATAGTTTCAGTCATAAAATTGACTTTAAAATTTGTGGAAAATAAAAAACACTCAGAATTATTTATTTTTCATTTCCTTTCTTTTTGGCTTAAATCAAAATAAAAATAAAAATAAAAATAAATATATAAAAATGCAATATTGGGCAGTGTTCTTCAATGCGTGGGCAGTGAGCAACGAAATTGTCATCACATTATCTAACACACGACCATCGTGTTTTTTCCTTGTTGTTAGGTGTCAGGGGTGAGAGAAAATTCTTCTATTGAGCTGGCGGCCAGTGCGGCACGCTGCTGGGCGATTTAATAATTAATTTCCATTCTCAAAAATTATCGGTTAATAAATTTAAATAAAAGAGAAAAGAAACGCAAGCAGCTGAACTAATTAGTAAGCAATAAAACCAAACAGCAAATAACTTTTATTTCTACAAGCAGCCTTTGATTGTTTGCTTTGTCACGTGGCCGTAGTATTTGCATTGCCAGGAGTCTGTGGGTTTAGTTGAACACACAATTCTTGAGCTCACCTCGTCTTCGTCGTTTGAGCCCGAAGCCATGCCATGTCCATTACTGATGGATGCTGTTGTCTCGTTGGGAATTACTGTTTGGTTTTTGTTGGCGTTTTTGGATTGTAGTTTGCATGTAGAGGCATTTGCTGGGGTTGGTGTGGTACTCCGGCTTCGACTGCCATCTCCTTCATCGTCCTTATGCTCGACACTGGATTTGAACTCGGATGTACTGTCTATGCCCGAGTCGGCCGGAACGGATTGGGGAGATGTGGTGAGCGATTGCTGCGCCGACACAAAGCTCGGCTCTGATGAGCCATCGTAGGAAATGTTCCCGGGCGACAACATGTCAATGGGGAATATTGGCGAGTTAGTGTCTTCGAGATCGCTTAATTCAAATGATGTCTTTCCAGAACTCTGGAATGATGACGTTCGGCCTTCAGACGCTGTCTGATAGGAAGACGAATGCGAATGGGGCGTGAAGTTGCCCTCGGACGCTGTTGCAAAGGATTCATCTTCAGTTGAACGAGAATGCCAGTCCTAAAAGGATACAAATTTAATAAATTTACCGCTAGATTTTATTTTGATTCGGGATTTTCATATGATTTAAAATTACAAAAGAAATTGGTACCTTGTAAACCAAATTGTACAAAATTAGGATCTGGGAAATTTTGGGACAAGGTTTTTGGAGGAAAATTCAGGTGGTATGTTGAATTGTTTATACTGTTGTTGCGAGGATTATTTTCGATTTAGGATTTTCAATAATTCCTGTGAATTTTGGAATTCCGTCGAGCTATCAATAAAAATTTTAAACATTTTATTCAATTAAGTTTCTATTTAAATAATTTAGATTAATATTTTCTTAACCAGAATGTTTTTTGTGACCCAAAATTTGTGAGAAACAAACAAAAAAAAATCGTGTGCAAAGTGAAAATGAAAAATCCTTAACATATATAACTATTTAGTTAATAAACAAGCACAAGGGTATCGAAGGACTTGATTCTAATAAAATTCTAAGTTTCTGTTTTTCTTTGTTTGAAATAATCAGTACTATTGTATGTCTTCCATCTTTTTTTTTTATTAAATCTTCTTTATTTTAATAAAATACATAATTAAATATAAGTACTGTGCGCATATCTATTTGACAGCAATATAGGTATATGCATTATAAAATTTCACAAATATTAAGATAAATATTGACATATCCCTGAATTAAATATTCATACTTTAGTGAATCCTTCACAAGATTTTATTTGGTTTTTGAATGTAAAATATTTGAACTTTTTTTTAAGTTTGTGCTGTAAAGTCTACGTAGTGTTGCAAAATAGTTGGTTTATTTTTCTAAGTGATTAGGAAAAGTTATCACAAAATTATGTGTTATGATATTTTTAGTTATTAGATTTCTTTGAAAGGAATGAAATACAATTAGCTCGGAAAATTATTTTGACTTGGAAGTTTTTTTAAGGCTAAATACCAGTATAGTGTCACTTAATTTCTTATTGAATTAAGATTGATTATTAATCTATAACGAATGGTAGCAAAACTTTGGACAAACTAAACAAAAAATCTATCGTATTACAAATAAATGGAGGTTGTGTCCTCAAAAACAAACTTCAAAAACTAAATTAGAAATAACTTTGTCGTAAGAAATGAAAGCAACAAAGTTGAAAATGTCAAAACATAATGTTTCTTACAAAAATCACAAGATCCTCAAGAAAGGCGATACTTTGCCCTGCACCAACTACAGAGGCATCAGTCTTCTTAATACCGCCTACAAGATCTTCTCTGCCGTATTTTGTGAGCGCCTAAAGCCTTTCGTCAACAACCTGATATGTCCTTATCAGTGTGGCTACGGCACATCTAGGAAAAAACCCAGGAATTTCAAATCGATAGTCACCACCTTTTCATCGATTTCAAGGCCGCGTATGACGGCATCTACAGAGACGAGCTATATAGATCCATGTCTAGTTTTGACATCACTACCAAACTCGTCCGTGTGTGCAGGATGACGATGGAGAATGCACGCTGCTCCATCAAGGTCGGCAAAGACCTCACAGACACTTTTGATGTCAATAAAAGTTTTAGACAGGGCGACGTGCTGTCATGCGACTTCTTTAACATCATTCTTGAAATAATAGTGCAAAACTCATACGTCAACAAGAGGCACAATCTTTCAAAAATCCGTCCAATTACTCGCTTACGCTGACGACATTGAAATAATCGGACGCACAAAGCGTGATGTCAGTGGTGCTTTCGTGAGTATTGAGAAGGAAGCCACGAATATGTTTTTAACGGTGAACGAAAGCAAAACAAAATATATGCTGTCAACAAGAAAGGACACCCAGCACCGACGTCTCGGACAGAACGTCACTATAGACAGCTATAATTTTGAAGTAGTCAGAGACTTTATATACCAAGGATCCGCTATAAACTCAGCGAATGATACCAGTGCTGAGATCAAACGCAGAATTACTTTTGCCAATCGCTGTTTCTTTGGGCTAAGAAGGCAATTGATAAGCAACGCCCTCTCTCGAGCAACTAAACTGTCCATATATAAAACGCTCATCATCCCAGTCCTGATGTATGGTGCAGAGACATAGACAATGTTAACGGTGGATGAGAACGCGTTAGGTTGTTTTGAGAGGAAAATTATCCGGGTGATTTTTGGTCCCGTCTGCATAGATGGGGAATGGAGAAGACGATACAACAACGAACTATACGGGTTGTACTGCGATAACGACCTAGTCACAAAATTGAAAAGCCAACGACTGAGATGGCTGGGTCACCTAGAGCGAAGGGACACCAATGCTCCGGCCCAGAAAGTCTTTGAATCCTGCCCCGTGGGACAGCGCAGTAGAGGTGAACAGCGTAAAAGGTGGCGCACGCAAGTGGAAGAGGATCTCAACCAACTTGGAGTGCGAAACTGGAGACAGATAGCTGGAAATCGAGCCGACTGGAAGAAGCTTGTTGGTTGAGACCCTGGTCCACCCCGGACTGTAGCGCCACCTTAAGTAAGTAAGTAAGTACAAAAATCACGTTTTTACAAGAAACCGTATTGCGGGACTTTTTAGAACCCTTGATAAAATATTGCTTACTGAAGAAGCATATTTTAATTTCGGAGACCATCAATTCAAATGAATTCGCTAAAACACCTTACAACTGTTAAATAGTTTAGTTTCGCTGGCGCTGTGAATATGTACATATTTACTCAGGCTCTATTTGACGTTGCGTAAGTTCATATTCATAAAACAGTATCGAACCAATTTCAGTTTGAACGACACAAAATTAAGTACCAAACAGAGAAGTCTATTACGTTTAGATACCATAAAACAACCCAGGAACATTGTATTATATTGGGTGCTTTGTTGTATGATTTCTGTTACTCAATCTTGTTGTATGATTCGTTATCATACAAAAATGTCTGACCGGTGTTTATACTTGAAATACTGGAATGTTGCATGATTGTGCTTTTCAAAAATTTATCATTCACATCAAACATCAAATTAACATTAAATTTTCCAAAGGTATCATACAACCAAAAATACTGATGTACTCGTAGTTGTAGCGGCTTTTTGATGAAGAGGAAGTATACGAAAGTAAGGATTTTTGTAATTAAAAAGTTATGAAAATTACGTCTGGGATTTAATTATATTTAACGGGTGTTTTTTTAAGAGCTTGAGAACTTTTAATAATGAAACAAGACAGAAATATTGTTGGAATGAATTGTTTAATATTAAAATCTGGTATAGGCAATATCATGGCATTTATTTTTAGATATGATTTCTGGCATCATAATATCTGCCGCTTTTACGAGTTATATAGTTCATTCGATCATTCCAAGTTTTGACTACCTTTTAAAATAAATCTGGACGTATGGCGTCAATAATGGCTCGAATATACGTGTTAAATTCTTCAAGACTTGCTGGTTTGTCGGCATAAACCAATGACTTAACATAACCACATAAAAAGTAGTCGAGTGGCGTTAAGTCGCACTAACGAGGGGGCAGGCAGATAACAGGACAACTTTCGGAATAAATCTATCACCAAATTGATTTTGCAATAAACGTATATGGTTAAGCGCGCTTTATGGCAAGTTGCGCCGTCTTGTTCGAACCAAATGTCGTTGATGTTTAGCTGATTAATTTTTGGAAGCAAAAAATCAGTGGCTCGATAGCGCTCGACATTTACCGTAACAGCAGCTCTATACTCATTTCGAAAGAAATAAGGACCGATTATGTCGCCAGCGTGTAAACCGCACCAAACAAGCAGTTTTAATGGATGCAATGGTGATTCGTTAATTGCTTGAGGATTGTCATCGCTCCATATACTGCAATTTTGCATGTTGACGAATACATTTAACCAGAAATGAGCTTAATCACTAAACACAATTCTGCGGTAAAAATGCTCTATGAACTTTATGAACAGATTTATTTTTTTAAAAGTAAATTTCCACAATTTGGACGTAACACGATTCATGATTAGTTGCCAAAACTTACTGACCACAAAATGTCAAGAAAGTCTGACATTCCTATAATTGTCAAACCATAGACAATAACCATCGAAACTTCTCATGCAACTAAAAAATAATTTAGGAGGAACATGTGTAGAAGATAATAAAAAATTATATTTTTAATTTTGGAAAAAATACTTTCTTATCAATTTGTTTTTCTTTTTGTTTTTTTCAGAACTTTTCAAAAAATATTTTTTATCGAGTAAGTATTTTGAAAGTGTCCCCATTTAAATGTAACTTCATTGTGAATTTTACATCAGTTATAACTTCTAAAGGGTCCGCCATCTAACGTGTTTTTTTTTCAACTAGTGCTTATTTCGTGAATGGTAACACTTAGCTCATGTCTGATTTGACAGATAATTAGTTTTATCTTTCCGCTGAACGAATATGGTTGTGTATACGCTTGAACAACGTAGGGAAATATTGCGACATTACTTTGAAAATCATGGTAATGTTGCAGAATGTGTGCGAAAATTGCGTACGGATTTTGGAAGAAGAGAATCACCGTCAGCTCCGTATGTTCGTTATGTTGTGAAAAAAGTGAAAGAAACTGGCATCCTCATCGATAAACCAAAGCGTGAAACGCCAAAAACAGTTTGTTCACCCGAGAATATTGCTGCTGTGGCAGAAAGTGTGCGTGAAGCGCCATCGATATCAATTCACCGTCGTTCTCAACAATTGAACATTTCGGAGACATCATTGAGACGAATTTTGCATAAAGACCTTGGTATGACGCCATAGAAAGTCCAATTGGTTCAGGAGTTGAAGCCAACTGACCATCCAATACGTTTTCACTTCGCTAAGTGGGCCTGCGATCGACATAGAGAAGATGCCGATTTCGCCAAAAAAAATCATCTTTTCAGATGAAGCTCATTTTGATCTTGGCGGGTATGTAAACAAGCAAAATTGTCGCATTTGGGGCACAGAAAATCCGCAGAGATACATTGAAAAGCCGATACACCCAAAACGAGTCACTGTTTGGTGCGGATTTTGGTCCAGAGGTATAATTGGGCCATTTTTCTTCGAAAATGAGCAAGGAGTGGCCGTTACAGTCAATAGCGATCGGTTTCGGGCCATGTTGAACGAATTTTTGTTCACAAAAATTGAAGAGGAGGATATTGGCAATATTTGGTTTCAACAGGATGGCGCGGCGCTACGTGCCATACAGCCGAAGCTACACTCGATGTTTTGCGCCCTGTTTTTGAAGATCGCATTATCAGCCGCACAGGTGATGTCGTTTGGCCACCTCAGAGCTGCGATTTGACACCGTTGGACTATTATTTAAGGGGTGCCGTAAAAGATAAGTGTTACGCCGACAAGCCAGAGATAATTGACGCTTTAAAGGACAATATTCGTGAAGCCATTGCCGAAATGCAGCTGCACACAATCGATAATGTGCTTAAAAATTGGACCGATAGTGTAGGCCACTGCATGGCCAGCCGAGGCAGCCATTTGAATGAAATTATTTAGCATTATTAACCCGAAGGATTGCACTTTCAAATAAAAAAAGAAATTTGAGAAAATATTCAGTAATTTTTTTTTATAACACTTTCAAAAAAAAAAAATTATTTGGCGAACCCTTTACTATAATATAAAATTACGTTTTTTTGAAAAACAATAGACCTTTTGACTTAAAATGAAACAAGCATTGAATGATTAGCCAAAAGACCATAATGAATTATTTATCAAATACGGAATCAAAAACTAATCAACCCATAAAAAATGAATAACAATAAGGTGTTCAGTCTCTAAAATGCGCTTATAAATAAATCTCATTTACGTTATCGGAAATATTTGCAATGCTATCATGATTATGACCCCTAATGTTCATACGGGTTACCCAATGATTAATTAGGTTTTGGTTCCGCAACTGCAGCTGTTTTGCATGATCAGAAACTGTACACAATTTCAGCAAGATTGGGTCACTTTATACATATACAGTTTCAATAGAGAAGCTGAAAGAAATTTATCCAAATAACTTAAACAGCAACTACGTCCCGGTCTCTTCAGTTATTGTGAATTTTTGTTTCTTATGTGAAAACCCTAAGCCCGGTGGTAACAGTACCGCAATTCCTAAATATTTTGGGGGGAAATAGCTGCAGTGTAGTTTGAATCGGCGTCTGTTCTTACGTAATCCCCATTTTATAATTTGAATTTAAAAGATTGTGTTCAGCAGAATGGACTGCATTTAGACATAAGACATAAAATATGTAGTGTCTAGCTGCATTTTGCATTTAAAAAAAAAGAAGAAAATAACGCCGTACCAAAGCCACAGCGATGCCAATATTTTTTGGAAACAAAAAATTCACGCGTTTGAGACCCACATATAGCGTAAGAACTGTGTCTTTCTATTTCTATGATTTATCCATTGTCATCTTGTGATCTATTTTACTGTCGTAATCTATTGTGATCGACACATCGCAATCGCGTAGGTTTGGGTGAGGTTTCAAACTAGCAATTTTTTTATACACGCTGACTAGCTCAGCGAAAAAATCGTAATCGCGGCATAAAATTACCATACAATACACACAAACTTGCGGCTTTGAGTCGAGCGATTATCTAGTCGCAAAAAAATAAAGCCTGTTGAAAACCTGTCATAAATACTTCAAAAAGTTTTTTCCACATAAATTAATAAAATGCTTTGCATTTTTTAATCGCCGCGAATTTTTAATCGCATCCTGATGAATTGGTATTTAAAATCAGTACAAAATCGAGTGGTGAAATTGAAAGTCACAAGTGTATGTGCATGCATGTCTGTGCATTTTTGCGACTACTATTCGTTTCGTAGTTTAAGTCGCAAGTATGTGCATGTGCAAATGCATAATCACATAGAAAAACAAAATGGCTCACAATTTAGTTAATTCTATTTTTTTTAGTGCATGTGTTTTCACTTCAATTTTAGTGCGGGTTTTCTATTATTTTTTCGACTGAATAATCGCGCGAAGGAAATCGCATGTGTGTTTCTATACTCTGTTCAATTTATATTTTCGGTACATGGAAGATAGGATATTTGCCTTTCAGTGTGACTGTAATAAATGCCAATAAGAACGTACTGTTTTAAAGCTCTTAGAGAGTTGCAGTAGTAAGCATAATAAATTACTACAAACGTAGCAGTGGTAACTCTGATTCAATAAGTTTATTCTAAAAGAACACACCGTGAATTGAGTGCATGGTGAAGGCTCACAAGCAGCAGTGTGTGTGTGTACTTGGATGTACAGTAGGTAAGCCATGGTGGCATAGACTCTGGTTCTAACAAGATTACAAAAATAATGTTTATGTAACACAGTGGTTATTTCCAGTGCGAATTTCAGCGACAGGCACCAGTGTGTTTGAAAAGGCTCATATTTTGTTTTTTAGTAAAACAAACTTCAAATAAATAGTTGGCTGTAAATTTTGCAGATTTCGACAAAATCGTTAAAAATCGTTTTTATTTTTAAAACTTCAATCAAAATTATTTTTACTTATGTTTGTAAATAAAAAAGTTTATACCTATTTGTAAATAAGCATTATAAAAACTATAAAGGGTAATAGAAATATTACCCCCCCCCCCCCCCCGCCACCGCCAAAAGTTGAGTTTTTCCACCTATCACGTCCAGAAACTGTGATCACTAACCATCATAATATTTTATAACCGATACTTCCCTAGTTTACAGGACAGGATTTAGTTAATGGTGGTGATGGAGGTTAGAATTAGGTTAGGTACAAAAATCTTGTTAGTAAAAATATGCACATGGCTCAAATGCACTCAAATTAATCCAATCAAACATTTAATAATTAATTACCTCGATATTACTTGCAGTATTATTATGATGATGATGATGCTGATGGTGATGATGATGATGATGATTATGCTGGTGGTTATTATCTAATTTCTTTTCGGCTAATGGACTTGCGTTCATCTCGACGAGATCCAAGCCATTTTGAGTATCTCTCAATGCAGAATCCAATGCCTCGGCAACTTCAGCAATTTCAGTCAATTTATTTGTAATAGCACTCGATGCCATTTCATTTCTGCCAGTTGGATAAACCAATGATGATGCAGCAGCAACCGAATCACTTTCCAAAGATGCATCTGCAGATGGTGCACTTTCGCTAGGAATAGAATTAGATTTTAGATTAAAATCCCTAACTGCTGGCTCTTGATTGTTTGCACGAACGTCACTCGAAGTATCTTCGCTTTTCTCGCTGCTCTGATATCCTCCGTTAGAAGATCGCGGTTTGAAAAATTCCTTAAATCTGGAAAACATTTTTTGTTTTCCTTTTTTTATCCTATTTCAAAGTTTGGTCTCGGTTGAGAATAGAACTATTAATTATCGTGCAATAACTATCTGTCGGATTTATTTTTAATTAAGCACTTTTGTATCTTTTTTTTTGTACAAAGGGTCGTCGACAACGAAGCTGTCAAGCTTACTATGTTGGATGTTTTCTTTTGGGCGAAATGCCAAATCTCGCGTATTTTTGAATCTAATAATGAATTCGCTAATCACACAGACCGTACAGTACCTACATGGAAAAATTGTCGCACGATTAAAATTAGCAGCAAGTGCAGCAGAAGATGCAGAAATACTTTTGTTCAACATTAGCTGTAGCACTTGAAAATGAAAACACTGGTGACGAAGACGTCATTGCACTTTAGCTTCAGAATAATATGCCACACGCAACACGGATGGCGGCACGGAGGCGACGACGATACGCACGGCACGCGGCAAAGACGGATATAAGGAGACACGCAGCGACTTTTCTCCTTGACAATGCCTATACGTTTGGCTTGGAGTCTCGAGGGTATTTATAGGGCGCTAGAAGCTATATAGAAATGAACGTGTACTTCAGGGAATGCTGAGACTACTGCTAGCTACTATAGCATTGTTGGTGCTGTTGAATTGAATGACGTGCGAGACTATTTGAAAATATTATATTTGTTTTCTTGTAGATATTGTATTTTGTTAGAGGGACACTTTATAACCAGGGCTGGGACTGAATTCTGTTTGTTGGCACTCTGATGCTGATCCACGCTGGACCGAACACGAAAATAGACTGAGGAATGGAGCAAAGATGGCTTTGTGAGAAATCTGTCAAGAGGTTTCTATTTGGCCCCAAAATATATACAAACGTTTGTCTAAAAAAAATAGTTTTACTTTTTCGATTTGTTCGAAAGAAAAAATTCAATTCTAAATGACAACAGAAAAGTTTTTCGGTCTCGAAATTGTATTTTTCAAAGACGTGGATGAGAGATAATTTATATTTTTAGTTTTGGGTTTAAAATAATAAATAACCAAATAGTAAAAGAAAAAAAAAATATTAATGACAGATATTTTGTTCCGGATGTATTTGTGTTGCACACTAAATTTTGTGAGCTATCGGAATTATGTAAAATATACTTAGACGCTTTTCAACAAATAAAACCATCAGGTATTGGCTGCATTATGCGGCCATAGGATTTTGAATTTATTAGACAATTATTAAAATGTCGAATAAAATTGTAAAGCAAGGGTGGAAAAAATAAAAAAAAAAAATAATGTACATAATTAAAAAAACGATCACAATCAAAAACTCTACAATTTCTTACATTGGAGGTTTTTTAAGCCAGTATTAATTTTATTGTGTTGAAGAAAATAATTTGTGATCAATGAAGAGGCATTTGTGTTTTTCAAAAAGGTTTTTTAAGAGACGGTGCCTGAGTCGTGTCAAGAGTCCATGAGAGTCTTATTGAGTATTTATTGACATTTCATCATGGATTGACGTAGTTAAATTGAACCTCGAAATCTCGACATTTGGTTCTACCAAGACGGCGCTAGTTACCTGCCACATTACTTGTGAAACAATAATTGAGATATCGTTTCGGTGAAGGAATAATTTCACTCTTCGGGCCAGTAAATTGGACAGCAAATTCATGTGATATCACACTGTTATACTTTTTCCTTTGGGCTACATACAGTTTAAGGTGTGTGTGGATAAGCCAGATCTCACCATATATTATGTTATTTCGATTTTAAAAAATACCTCACCGATTACATGAAATTTCGTATAAAAATCATTCAAAAGTATTTAGTTTTAATCGAAAGAATCGAAAGAATGCATTCAGGAGTTTGTTCTTTTCTAAATACAATCACGAATGAATCAAATGAATGTAATCTAAGAGGGACAAAAGATTCGACCACGTTTTCAAGCTGTTGTGTCAGTATGCCCTCAATAGAACAAACAATATTGACTTTCAGTGTCTCGATTTATATATCCATATATCTATCTTCCAATAAATCGATTGTTGTTAAATAGTCATTGTGGAGGAGTCTCTTAACATGTCTCCAAAGAAAATAATCAGTTAAGCTGCTGATGCGAAACGAAAATTTTAAGTGGTCTAGACTATTTCATGAACGAACAAATTGTCAAGAAGAAACCAGAAATTATTATTAAGCTTTGATGAAAGAAACACAAAAAAAAACGACTAAATAATTGTAATTAATTTTTTAGTATTTTTACTATTTTATTTAGTAATTTGTTGTAATTTTCCGCACACAATTAATTGGTCTGGGTAATAAATTGTCTGCGAAAAGTGAGTGGAAACTTTAAACAGCGTACTGCAGAACGAAAATCAGAGCGAAAATGTTTTATGATTTCGTTCTGTCATAATCGTAACACTGATTAACTTTATTTAAAAAAAATAAATATGCTCCAATGACTCCACTAGATATAATGCGTGTTTCAAATTCTGAATTTTTGCAGATATTCAGGGTCATTTGATCTATTTTTTTCTTATTGACATGCCTCTTGAGCAAAAAATGCAATCCCAATCGATTCAAGTCAATTGAAAAGCCATCACCGACTCATTCACCGAAATTTCGGCGCAAAAGGACAGTCAAAAGATCTTTGCTTAAAATATGCCGCAATGTGGACCTATACCTAATATCCAAGCTGTTGTGAAAGACTTCCAATCGATGCATTTGGATCCAAGTGAATGCAATGCCTTTTCTTATGCGTTTCGATGTAACTGTTGGAAAACAATTTTTAAATTTGGCATCATTTGCAAAACATGTGTATGTCATCACTAACAAAATTGTAAAGACTTTCTTAATTAAAAATGACAATGACAACTAAAAAAAAACACCCTTTATAATTTATTTAAACATTGTGTAGTCTTCATTGTAAAGAAAATTGGTCATATGTCATTTTCATGAAAAATAAAACATAATCGAGGTATTCACGATCTGGTGTAACAATTCTTGTAAAATTGTAAAATTTTTTACAACAGACTGTGAATACACCTCTATTAATCTGTAGCAACCCTGAAGCAAATGTCAAAATCTGTTTCACATTTGTTCTGAAATATCTTAGTTTTTTGTTAAAAAAAATTTACACTTTTGTATTTTTCTGTTACAATAGGGTACAGGTATAGTAAAAGTGTAAAAGTGTAAGACTTTGACATTCAGCATATTTTGTTGTTGTAGTGCAAAAAAAAGCTACACTTTTACACTTTTGCAGTGATACAACACCAGTTACATCGGATCGTGAATACTCCTATTAATACAATAGTCCGCTATTATAAACCGCGTATTTACTCCTGCGTGAATGAAGTGCGAAAGCTAAAGAACGAACGAAACGATAAAACAGAAATAAATCTATCTGACAACGCGCGGGTAGAATTTTCCTTGCGTGTTTTTGACGTTTCTCTTTCTACTTTTTCTTTCTTTTTTGCATTTACTTCATTTAATTTTCGCTGTAGATGAATGAACACCAATCCAAATGGCTGCCTAATTTAAATGGAGCAAAGAAAAAAACTTCTAAGCTTATTTTAAATTACCAAATGAACCCCATTCTCTACAATCCTTGTCTTTGTCATCCGGAATACCTATATAAATAACTTTGCCTTCCATTTTTCCTTTCAAAATTATTTTTTGCTCAATATCTGCACTGGGCCATAAACTAATAATCTAAAGACCGGAAACCTCTGCTTTCATTTCACATTTGCCTACAAGCTGAAACACGCACACAAGTAACTTTTCTGTTCCTCTTCCTATAGACACATAGACAACACAGCCCTAGTCATTTGTTTTTGTTTTGTTTTTCGATTTCCCATCTATTCATGGATAGATTTTCAAAGCTACAAATACAACAATGTAAATAAATAGGTTTTGGGGGTGAAACGTACAAAAGTTTCCAATCTTATTATGGCTTATTTGTGCACTGGGCAAAGAAGATAAAACGAAAGATAGCTGTCAAATAAACGCGCAGTACTGAAAGTGAGAAAAAGCCTTCGTGTAATAAGACGCGCGTTAACGAATAGAAGTTCAAAAGAAAATAACCAAGGCTTGCGCGTTACAGTCACGCGCTGTGTAATACCTGACAACGCAAAATTTTACACAGTCTGTTGTTCAGGTTTTAGCATGATACAATTTAACAATTTTAAAGCACTACACTAAAATGTTCCTTATTTTAAGCGTTTTTTAACAGCGGCATACCAAACCAATTTTCTTAATAAACTGCAGCTGAACACGTCTAAACAAAAGTTAACTTCTAAAAAAAGTAAATGAATATAACTTTTTGGCGTTTGTAAACGTCAAAGTGTCATATGGATTTATTATGATGCTGAAAAGATTTTTTTGGTAATTTCAACATTTTTCAACTTTTTGGTGATTTCAACTTTAGCAAAATGTTAAAAGACAATTCGATGATTAACTTGTATAAGATTATAGCAAAATTCTCCTGGAGTCATACTGAGTTGATTTAACTTAGAAGTACATTTTTTTTAAATTATGCGCCAATTTGTTTAATTTCCCACTAACTTTGCTACAAATTACGCACTAAATATTTTCTTTCCATCAATTATAGTTTCATCGAAGTTAGAAAGTCATTAAACTCAATTTTAATCCAACGGAAACTTATTAATCAACCATAAGAGATAACCAACTTAATGTTGCAACACTGAACAATAATTCTTCGTCGAATGCGACTTATGCAATTATCTTCCTGGATGTCATAAGATGGAACCTCATAACTAATTAACATTAATTAGAATTTGCATAACGTCAAGTCACTTAATTGCTATGGTAATAACATTCTGATTAGCCATAATCCAAACAGACATCTTCTTCAGAACAAGAAGAAAAAATACAAGAAAAAAGAATAAACTATCAAACAAAACAATTGCGGTTGGATGCGCGTGTGCAATGTGTTTGGCCCCTAGAGTTTATTGAATCTTTTAACTCGTAGATACCTAGTTATGATGGGCAAGCCGCAGATGAATAATATGATGAAAGCTCTTTCGGTGCACGTTTTAAGTTGCGGCATCGAAAGTTGTTTCACACTGTGCACGATCGAAAGAAAGTTGTTCCTCATCTGTCAGAGTCATCGCCATTGTCATATGAAAATGACCTTTCTCTCGCTCTCTCATCACAGCAGGGATGGATATGAGCTGTAAAAGGCCCAAATGGGGCCTATCAGTGAATTATGGAATTCTGTATTAGCTCTGTTAGCTTTATAGCTTCCTACACTATTGTTGCCGAAATTTGTTCAATTAATTTTATGTTAGTAATATTTTACAAATTTGTCAATTATTTAGCTACTTCTGGCTCTTTTGAAAAATCATTTAATTACATTAAAACTTGATCAGGCAAAGTTTTGTTCTTATCAAAATCTAACACCTCTTATTTCATTCATGGTAAACGTTCAAGTTTCTAGATGCGGAACTTTTCTCCCTTTCAAAACAACTTTTCCTACTGCAACCACAAAATCACAAGAAAGATGACCTTAACAAACTTAAAGATTTAAGTAAAGGGAAATATCTGGGGCCTATTGACAGTTGCTTTCGAGCCCGTATGTCTCAGCCAGCTCTGTTTCATTGATACGATATAGAGATGTAGCACTACGTACTTGGAGAGCAATTGAGAAAAGCAAAGATACTCGAGCGACATTGTTGGCAAATAGTTCAAACCAAAAAAAAACCTGTTACACCTAAAAAAAAAACGCCAAGCCACCACACCAGCTTACAGCTAGCTGGAACATATACATATGAACATATAGATACCTGTTGCCAGAAGTCGTATTGCCCTTGGCATCATCCAAGACAAACGGCTCTTTAATTCGAGTTTTCAGCAATCTACCCAGCCGCACCATTCGACCCACTTCGACTAGGAGTCGTTCGCGCAGTGCTAGATACTTTCGGAGGCGATTGCGGCGACAATCGGACTCCTCAATTTCACCTAGAGAACACACAGAGATTTTCAGGTCATGCAACTTGTTGCAATATTCCTCGACGCTACGATGAAAGACGGCGGACACTCGGAGGCGGGTCATGTGCTCCTGACTTATGGCTTGTAAGTTGTGCCAGGTGCTGCGCAGTTGTTTGGACATTGTTTTTGTTGCTTCCGTATCCAATTTGCACGATGTTCTTAAAGCCTGTGATGCTTCGAGCAGTTGGCAGCCGTAATGGTAAATACTCTGTAATAAAAAAAAAGAGAAAGAGAGAGCTTTTAGATGTGTGCATATTATAACGAATGTGATTGCCAATCTAGTTGAATTTTGTGAATTAAATTTTGTTAAATAACTGCCAAAAATAAAATTATATAATACATAAGCCAATTTCTTGAACTAACACAGAGTGAAGGAATTTACATAAGTACCTACATTTGTATAGAAAAATTCATCTTGTTATCAAATATGTATTTCTGAAATATCAGAAATTACAGCGATCTCAGTTTTTGCAGAATCACTTACTGGTGACACAAAATCCACTATTCAATTGCCCATTACTTATGAACATAAAACGCCAATTTTTGCAAATACAGAAAAGTGACAGCTGTCAAAATTGAATTAAAAAAAAATTTCAAGCATCCTCTGAATTTTAGCGGAAAACTTTAAGACTGTGAAGGTTGTGTAACAAATAAATTAACGAAATTGATAATAAGTATTTTTAGAACTCTACACTGTTTTTTCGCACAGATAACGGGTGATTTTTTTGCTACTTGGTTTGACATTTGACATTTCGATTCAGTATTGTTTGCCATTTCATCATGAATAGACTTACGCCTGAACAACGTTTGCAAATTATTGAAATTTATTATCAAAATTCGTGCTTTGTGAAAAATGTGTTTCTCAAGCTACGTCTGTTTTATGGTCTTCAGCGACGAGGCTCATTTTTGGCTAAATGGATACGTGAATAAGCAGAATTGCCGTATTTGGAGTGAAGAGCAGCCAGAGGCAATTCAGCAGCTACCAATGCATCTCGAAAAATGCACTGTTTGGTGCGGTTTATGGGCAGCCGGCATCATTGGGCCGTACTTCTTCAAGGACGATGAAGGCCGCAGGGTTACGGTCAATGGAGAAAGGTACCGTTCGATGATAACAGATTTTTTTTTGCCGAAAATGCAAGAATTGAACTCGGTCGACATGTGGTTCCAACAGGACGGTGCCACATGCCACACTGCACGCGAAACCATGCATCAATTGAGAGGCGAATTTGGTGAGCAGTTGATCTCACGTTTTGGCGCAGTCAATTGGCCACCAAGATCATGTGATTTGACCCCGTTAGACTATTTTATGTGGGACTATGTTAAGTCTATTGTCTATGGGGACAAGCCAAACACGATTGCTGCCTTGGAAGCCAACATTGAACGGGTCATTGGTGAGATTCCGGCCGAAATGTGTGAAAAAGTTTGCCAAAATTGGACCTTCAGAATGGACCACCTGAAGCGTAGCCGCGGGCAACATTTAAGTGAAATTATTTTTAAAAAGTAAATGGCAGAAATTGATTTATCGATCCAAATAAAAATTTCATTCACTTTTTACAAGTTTCTGTGTTTTTTTGAATTTTCAAAAACCAAGCTCCTAAAAAATCACCGTTTATAATGACCTCGTAAGATTGCATTTGAATTATATTCTTGTTTTCTTATTTTATTACTTCATTACATAATGGATTTTTGTGATATTTTTAATGTGGTCTTGTTTTTTTTTTTTTAATTGGTGAAACTCTTTAAATGTTGTATTGTTGGTGTTCGTAAAATGTTAGTGGGGGTCTTACTATACAATTTGCAGCAATAAATGATTCCAGCATGCACTTACATAATATGGATTAGCCAAATTTCTCCACTTTTAAATGATTCTAACTAATTTCTAACTGTTTGAAGATCACAATCTTTTCAAATACAAAAGACAAATTTCGTTTCGCATAAGTTAAGCGGCTTAGCTGTGCCAACAAACTTGGATATACGCAATTTAACTAAATTCGGTCAATAATGAAACTTGGATATACGCAATTTAACTAAATTCGGTCAAAAAATAAATCTACGTAGAAAAAATATCCCAAGAATCTCTCTTTCTATCTATGTACATATATATTGAGTTGTGGTGGTCGTTATGTTAGAAATTCTCCACACTTTTGGAGAATCAGCATCATAATTACAAAGAGTAAGTGATTAACACGATTCTGGAATTTTGGTGTAGAGATTCACTCATTTCAGCAGAAAATTAGTTTCAAAAGAAATAACACTCTATCACAGCTATATAGTCTTGAATTCATACATTTTACTAATTTACTTTTGATGGCATGTAAATGTATTTTTTTCTTCCTTGTGGCAATCATGTTTTCGAATCAAGTAGATTAAATGATTCTCCCCCTCTGTAGGTAACGGAATTAATTTTATGTTTAGCATAGCGGTGTGCCAGTTATTAGTGGGCACCACTGCTGCACCGTGTGCCACCTCTGCTAGTTGCCTCCATTGTAAATAAGAAGGGGACACGATGCACGAATAACATACCTATGTGGAGTTGATCCAAATTAAATGAATGAATGAGGAAGTTGAGAACTGAAGATAATGTGTATCTTAAGATCGTTTTACGATATTAGGGTGATAATAATTTCACACGAACTTAGGTAAGACTGCCTTGTTTTTACACCTGCAATTGATATTCTAATGCAGGTTTAGTGAAGAACAAACTGACGCTAAAGTTGACTCTAATTGATAGCTAGTGCGGTTTGCGGGATGTTTGAAGTAGATAAATTGCTGTGATAAAAAATTGGTAATGTGATACAAAAGCGAAGATTGTATCTTTTAAGTATCCAGGAAATAAGCATTTAAGTCAACTGTTTAGAATATAATTTCCAGTTGAGGTGTATAGAAAATGGGGTATAGTTTTAAATATGAATTTCAGTGAAGACCAATTTATAAAGTGGTCTTAGAATATAAGGCATAGTCACTCCCTCAGTAGCGAATATATATAATTTAGTAAATAATTAATTGTTGAAATTTTAGATCCCATAACGGTTAATTTTCAAAAATACTACATTAAAACAGTAATCTTGACATGCTTTTTATATACAGAAAATTATTTAAAGTTCTTGTTCCCATTTCAGAGTTGAATGAAATTACTCATGTACAGTAGCTTTTCGCAAATTTGTTGGTTTGAATAACTAACTTAAGTAATTGGAGGGAGTTCGCTCTTTTAAGACAGACTAGTGTTGTCGCAATATTGATTTTGTGAAATTATTTACAATAATTATTTCAAGTTTAACAAAAAAAGGGATTTGATTATATTTCAAAACAATTTTGACAATATTTACATAATTTCATTAAATAAAATATTTTTTTGTTAATTTTTGTTACGTTTTTACTTGCAATATAGGTAATTTATGGCAAGGTTTGCATTTTGAAAAGAAAAAATCGAACTCGAGATTTTAATCAAACATGACATTACGAAGATAGAACACCAAAAAAGTGGGTCCCGAAATTCCAACAGTCTATCTGTAGAACAATCTACAGCCTAAGCTGTTGAAGCGGTTTTCTTCAAACTTTTGGTACTTTTGTGTTTAAGGTGATTGTCTCAAATAGATTTTTGAATCGTGGTTTTAGCCCCAGAAATAACGGGACTTGCCATACAAATTTTTCTACCATCTTAATTATCTCAAAAACGGCTCTAACGATTTTGATAAAAATTGGTATGAGTACTTCCTTGAGTATGGTCTACATTTTGTTATTAGCGGTACCTGCCATACAACCATTTTATTGATTTTCAACTTTCTCATAAACGGCTCAATCGATTTCGATCAAAATGTTTATACAGGATCTCCTTTGAAATCTAAATAATACTGCATTTCAAAATTTTCGAAAAATAGTTTTTTTTTTGGATTTTTGAAAATATATATATTTTTTTTTTTGAAAAATCAATATTTGGAAAACAGGAGGACGATATTTTCTAAAATTTTGTTTTTAAATTTATATTATTAAATATCTAAAATGTTCATAACAATTTTTTTTAGAAAAAATTAAGGAATTGTTATACATACATACAAAATTTATTGAAAAAGGATTTTAAAAATACATTTAGCCGTTTCCATTAAGAATCTTTTGCATATAATGTGATCGAACATAGGAGCAAGTACGTGCGATCCAGTCGTGCATTTTATTTTTTAATAGGCGTATTAGTGGGCGGATATTATATTTTTGTTCAATTTTCGGCTCCTTACTTTAAAATTTGAAACTAAATTAGTTTATTCTATCGTTTCAGGCTCTAAATCGATCGATGTAGAGTGGACATAATTTTAAAAAGAAAAGGGCCCTCCCGTTTTTGAAAAATATTGAAATTAAAAAAAGTTGTATATCAAAAATCAAAATAAAAACTATTTTCGAAAATAATTAATAATAATAGCCGTGTTCTCGTGACTATCAAGTACAGCAAAGTAAAAATTTTACAAGGAAAACAACAATAAGAACATACTGGGAATTACTTTTCCTTTTCATCCGAAGTATAATTGAGTTCCGAAAATTAGTACGTCTATTCAATCATAGAGGTCATCGAAGTAATCTTTTAGAAATGCATGTTTGTATTTCTTTATCTCCTTGTATTTTGTATGCTTTTTGAAAGAAAAAAACACAGATGTGAAAATCCCTCCATATTAAAATAAATAAAATTATGTTGGAGTGTGTATCGTTTTCGTGAAAATGTTTTAATTTGCTGTACTTGCTAGTCACGAAAACACGGCTTATATTATATGCGCCATTACTCAGAATTTTCAAAGACTTATAGAAATCGTTAGAGCCGTTAATAATAAAGTCGAGCACAAAAAAAGTTCTATATGGGAGGTACCTACCGTTAAAAACATTTTATGTACAAATTTTTGTTGATTAAAACTTAGGCCATAATATATGTCAGAATACAATTATTGCACACAATTTTTTTTATCAAAATTGTTGAAGTTGTTTTCGAGATATTTAGTTAATAATTTGTATACCGAGTGTATCGCAGTTATCGTTATTTTTGGAGCTAGAGAAGTCAATTCCTCCTCTACGAAATCGCCTATAAAACGCTTAATTTTTAAGTTCCAGGTTTCAAGAAAATCGCTTAGGCTGCAGATCGATATATATACATTATTGCCGTACCGTACCCAATTTGTTCATGTTCTCCAGAATGTAAAGGCCAATCGAAATATCGAGTTCGATTTTTTTCCAAATGCAATGGTTAAAAATTTTAAGGTCTTCATCAAATTTGAGTGGTTTATGTCATATCAACTACTAGCTTCTAATTTCTCTGATTTTTTTTTTCTGAAATGTTCAAATTTCAAATGCTGGTATGTCATACCATTTGGTATGAAAAATATACAACTATGTAATTCAACATATTTTTCACTATCTTTTTTGTTCTATTTTGTCGTTAACGACTCGACTAATTTTGATTAAATTGTTCTGTTTTTTTTTTTCACCGGAAATACAATGTAGACTTATAGATATGTATTTAATGTGAATGCTTAGTATTTTATGAGTTTTTAGCGACAGAAGATCTATCTTCTTTTTATTCTGCTTGTTTAACAAGATACCTACCTACCTACGACTCAGAGCTCAGAGACTTTAGTATATCTTATATCTTTTCATAATCATCCGACCATCAATTTTGAAAATGTGTTTTAATTTTGTTAAAGAAACATAAATAAGACATTTTCTGGTTGAATTTGAGCAATTATAAACCAGTAAGCAGATGCTCGAGTCAGATACAAAGACCATTAACCCTTTTCTGTATCATCCTTCTAGAAGTATCAATAGGATAAATAGATAGATATATGTGTAACAAAGCAATAAAACTGTAATTACTTAAATTACGTGCACTAACTAACTGACCCAAAACTGTCATTCTTCGATGCACATCTGTATAATGTATCTCCATCCGCTGATTGTGCACCATCGCTAGCACCAACCTGAGCACCAACATCAACACAACACAACCATCACCTTGAAATTGCACATTGCATGGCAATCAGCAACGGAAATCTGCACAAAACATCCACTTCCTCCACAGTCAGTCGTTGCGTTGAGTTTTGTTGAGTTGTGTGTGCCTTGAGATTCAGACTCTATTTATCATGCCACCTGACCAACCAACCAGACCTCAGACCACCCTATTCAAAATTTACCGTTTAACCAACCAACCAACCGACGAAGATGATGTTGAGGCCGTCCGGCGGCGGCGGCAGTTACAAAAAAAAAATGGCGCGAAATAAAATAAAAAAATAAATAAAAAACAAAACTTACCTTTCCAGTTTCTTGAAATGTTTGCAACTCATCTTTCTGCACCTGAATCTCGTGCACATTGCAGCCCACATGCGAATGACACTTGATCATGACACCGTACAAGTCGTCCATCCATTTGATGGCCATTCGTGCGTCCAGCTCGTACGTGTGGATGTGTGTCACCTGCTCCAATGTGAGTTTCTGCAGTTCGACGCTGTCGATGAAGATGTTCCGCCTAGCAATTGTCGTATCCAAAATATCTTTGACATTCACAATGTCATCGCTGTAATCGATATGCAGATCTCGACCGAGGGCATCCTTAACGGGCATTGACAGCATATCACTGAGTTTTTCGCCCTCTTTAACCAGTTCCTTCTCAAGGGCCTCTGTATTATGTTGGTTGAATTGTGGTCACACATGAAATTGAAGATTTATTAATTCAACACATCAGAGATAATAAAACTAACTTACCCAATCCCACTTGACTGTCCTTGAGTTTCTGCAGGTTTCCTGCGGCAGCCTCAAAGTCCTCGACCTTGTTTCCCATGACTAGAGATTCGAATACTGAGGTGGTTCGATCGAAATAATCAGTTACCAACCGATAGAATCGCAACGACGTGATTAGGATGTTGCGTCTTCGTTCGAGGCGCGTGGCAAAGCTGCGACAAACGAAATTCATAAATTCCCGCTGCGACATTAGGTCTTTGTAGGCTGGGCTGGCAGACTCCTTGGCCTTGCTGTGTGATTCGATCTTGTAGAGGAGCTCGGCGTAAAAGCCGTAGGTTTCGCGACATTCCATCTCGAGCGTTTCATGCTCACGACGCAGCTCTTCGCATGCCTTGACATCGCAACCGATCGTTTGGTTGCGGTTAAGCATCTGTTCGGCTGTATTAAGGATCCAATTCGTGACGAAGGCGACTCCTTCTTCGAGGGCAGCCACTTCACGGGCTTCATGGACACTCTGTTCCAGGTCGCGCCAAGCCGATCGAATGTCGGTTTGCTTCTTCTGGATGTCGATCAACAGCTGCTCGGTGCGTGCTCGTTCATTGGCCATGTCGGGTGGCAACCTGTGCTGGTGGTTGCTACTACCTATGCCGGTCGAATTGATGGAATGAGACGTCGTCAAAGGTGTAGTGGTGGTGTTGCTTGTTCCAGGCGAGTGCTGTTCGTTGGTGGTGGATAACGAAGCAGCCGATGGCAGCGCCGGCGGTGTCGTCATTGGTTGCCATCGATAGCTATCTGTGATCCGGGTTAACAGTCGATTACCTGAAATATATGAAGTGAGCTTGTGGTTAATAGTGGTATGCATATGGTGGTACTAAAGGCATCGGAATTTCTTTACACATCGCAGTGGTTGCATGTTATAAGAATTTTATCAGACTTTCCCCAAGCCATCTAATAATTGGTGGCATGGTGTTGCAAGCGCTTGTCAAACAGCCTTAAACTACGATGGATAACTTAAATTACCACTGAGAGGTGTGAAGTTGCGAAGTTTCGAGAATTAAAATGATTCAAGTAGATTTAGCATGAATCGATTTTTGGCTTAAAAAAATATGGATGAAGAGGTTGAAAGGTATATTAGTCGTAACCAACAAGCAAGGCCTACTAAATACTCCAACTGCATCGGACCACCTTTTCCTTAAGGTTTAAGACTGTCAGACTTTTGCTAACTATTAATAGCTGTGTTGCAATATAAATGCACAGACTACAATTTTGTTCAAGATTGGGAACTCTAGGAAAAAAGATGATTCAAGGAATAGTTACAAAAAGTATATTTAAATCTAGGTTATGGATTTTACCTACATATCTACATTGAAGGAAACCTAGGTATGTAAATATGAACATAATAATAATGAAAATAAAGTTTATAATTTAGGTGCAATTTGCATACAATATGATTTTGAAAGAAACAAACGTATATATAAATGTATGTGGGCCTACATTGTATGTAGTACTCAGTGATGTGCACAAAAAATTCGTAAAATTGAAATATAATAAGGTGAAATAAATGGATAATAACTACGCATAATAAAATCTTTTTAGATTGATGAGTTTATTTAGTTTATATATTATAGTTTGAGGGAAAAAAAGATGCAATTTATTCAATAAATGGATAAATTGGAATATATAAAAAAAAATTTAAAAATCGTTGGAGCGGTTTTTTAATAAAGTAATTTCTTATGTATACAATTTTGAAAACATTTTTAGAAAAAAAAATTTTGAACGCCATTTTGAAGATATTATTAATAACATATAAAATTAAAATTTCAAAAAAATTCTGTGACTGGTTTTTGAAAAATCGATTTTTCAAAAAAAAAAATGTATTTATTTTTTAAAAATCGAAAAACTATTCTTTTGAAATTTTTCGCATGCAGTTTTATTAATAATTTTGGGGAGCATTTGCATAAGAAAAATAATTTAAATCCTTTCAATAGTGAAAAAGTCAATGGGGAGTCAACAAGTACGCAAAAAAAATATGTTTATACTTGAAAGTTGACTGTACTAATTTAAGAATACAAAATGTGTATTTTATAAAAATTCTTGGAGTAATTCTGGAAATACATATTTTTCTTAACGGTTTTTTTTAACATTTCTAATTTTCTAAAAACCGTTGGTTTTTATTTTACGAATATAGTTTTTTTTTTAACTATTTAAGATAATGTCAAAAAACTACCAAATATGAAGTCTCGAAAAAATCGATTCGTTTTCTTTAAATAAAAAATCAAATAAACCGTTTTCCAAAAAATTATAACCAAAAAATAATAGGTTCTACTAGATGTAATTAGCAAAAATAACCAATTTTTTTCCAAAAACAAAAATTACCAAAATGTACCTTTTCCCTTTATTAATGAACTGATTGTTTTTAAAAAAAATCGTTGAGCCCTTTTTGAGAAGAAAAAGATTGACCTTTTTGGCAAAAGAAAAAAATGTATGGCAGGTATCCACCATAATTTGCTGCAACAAATGACAAATTTTGCAACTGGTGTGGCCAGTGCAAAATATTACAAGTATTACAGTACACATATTACAAGGGAATAGCACATGTTGTTAAAAATTGGTTAGTCATATTTGACAAAAATGTCTGAGATTTGACACATGCATTTTGATTTTTGGCAGGTCCATATTTCAGGAAGAGTCATTCAGTAGCAGGTATTAGCAGATTGAAAATAACTGTTATTGAAATAAGATTTTAAATTTCTAATTAACAAAAAGTTATTTAACTTTGATGACTGATTTTGCTTAACTAAGATTCTGGTTATCTATATTATTGATTTCAGTCATCAAACAAAAGTTTTTATTTTCTAATTATCATATTTTGCTTAATTGTGATTTTGGTAATTCTTGATTCCCGAATCATCGCATTAATTCGAAATCGCTACAAAAAGTTATTTCAATTTCATTACTGATTTCGTTTATTTGATTCTAATTGCTCGAATCTTATCGAACCGAATAGCGGAATATAGATTATAAAGTGATGAATAATTAATTTTTAAATTGGAGTGGAAAATAGTTTATTAAAATTGTTATTTTATTGCTGTGTGATTTTTTTATTTTTGATCCATAACTGTTTATTTCAGTGGCAGGTATTTATAACAGTTATTTAAAAGTAGCAGTAACAGATATTGTAACTAGCAGTTTGGCAAAAGTCTAGCCTATGCTCATGCCTAGTGACAAGAGTGTCCCTGAGTCTTGACATATATGCGAAATCGAACGAAAATGAAAACTCCGAATATATTCCCTTTAATATGTTTACAGTGGTAAGTGACAGCTTGTTTTCCCTTTTCCTCCATGGGAGATGTGACAGTCTTCATAATTTAGCCCAATGAAATTTCTTTGACTAAAATTTGTAGGCTGGGGAAATATTTTACTCACTTTTGAGTGCTCTCTTCTGTAAAAAGTAAACCACGGACATTTGATATACCAGCCTGCCCCTTTCAGAGCTATCAGCGACCTTATACTTGCTAATCCACCAGAGGTTTTTAGGTTAAGGTATATCCTAATAAATCTTTATAAGATTTGACATTTCTGCAAACGATGGATAGTATAATCGCCGAGCGTTACAAATCATATTACACAAAATTTAATCTACGAAAATATTGAAACATAATTTATTAACTTTGAAAATTATTTAAAAATAGTTTAATGATCCTTTATGATACCTACGTGCAACGATAAGGGAATATAATAAATTGAAAGTCAACTAACCTCCAGCGGGACAATTTCATAACTCTTTTCAGTTTGCGTTACATAAATAAAACAAAATTACAATTAAGATTTACTACACAGCCCACAAATATCTCGCATATTTATTGGTAGGTAAATATAAGTACCTACTTCAACGGCGCGGCAAGGAGACTGTATAACTTCGGACTTAAAAATGGAGCACGCTAGACTCAGAGCTTATGGATTTCATAATCTGCACTACCATGACAAATGAAATGTTACCTGCTAGCGCAGGCACCTTGAATGCTGGAACAACGCAATTATTTTTAATTTTGTCGCAACAACCGACGGAGCCTATATTTAGTTACTTTTGTACATATGCTTGGCCTCGCCCTACTATGTTTTTTATTAGCGATATAAGAGTATTACATAGTCTTGGGGATGAGTTAAGGATTCGTTAAAAAAATCGAAATCTATTGCAACAAAATTTAAGGCTAAGTTTCAGACATTTATCTTTGATAAACATGAGAAATAGTACAGGTGCCAATAAGGAGCCCTGAGGTACACCATCATGTTAGTATATTTAAAATTTGAAACACTTCTGTAATACAACAACGTGTTGTGAGCGTAACACTGATTTAGCGAATCCAAATGCAATCATTTTGCGATAAAGGAACTTCGTGCCGAACTATATCAAAAGCTTTCAAAATTTCAAGAACAATATTCTCCCTATTTGAACCAAAACTAGATTGAATTCCGAAACTGCAAAGTTTTAAAGTTTAAAAAGTGGAAAATGATAAGTAAGGACATTATGATTACTCTAAAGGATTATTGGTTTTGTGTTTTTCAGTATCAATCATTTTTTTTTTTGACAAACTTATCTTAAAATAAGCTGAATTACCACACAAGCACGTACATGCGACCAATTTGTACACTTTGGTAATGCATGTAGGTATTTTTTCACATGTTTTAAGGAGACAAACAAATTGTATGAAATATTTCATCATGACTTTACTATTCGTATCCACACAGTCGCACAGACAAAACACAACACGCACGTACTTACCTGTATCTATCGTATCAGCTATCTCAGTTTGTACTTGAGAGTAGATCATGGTGCACTGCTTCAGCTCCTGATCAGCATCTGAAGGTCGCAATGATTTACTATCCGAGAGTAGAACATGCAGATTCTCTATGTCTTGAATAGTCCGATCGAAAGTCTTACGGAATTCATCGATTGCCTGAAATACAAGAGTCATGAATAATGATTATGAACATAATACTCGTAGGTTAACTTTGGGAAAGATATATGTACATATGATTTGTGGCGCTGACCTACCTTTCGATTTTGTAGCCATAGATCGTGATTGTATGTTAGTGTACCACCTAATTCCTCAGGCAGATTGTTAGTGTCTATGTATTTTGAGATACGACTTTTGGACACAACAATTGGCTATAATATGAGGAGAAAGTGCGAATCGAGGCAGGAGTTATTTGAATTTAATTGTGAGTCATACAATTATTTTATTTTAGACTTACTTCTTCTTTTGTGTGGGACTTGGCACAAGGTTCAACGTGTTTCTCCCAAAACCCCTCGGATCTGACTAGAAAAAGAGTTATTAGTGTGTCTCCGAAGAGGGAATAAATTGTGCGCGAGTGGTTGCGAGTTATGCGAGATGAACAGCGCTGAGCGTCGACTATGACAGCAATTCCTTTGCTGAGAAGTTCTGAGCTGTAAGAGACGAATTTATTTATATTAATTAAAAAAAACAAACAAAACTTTATTAATTAATTGTAATAAATATTTCTTAAGGCTTTTTCTATCATCATTTGTAGATATATAGGTGTGATCTTGGCAGTCCTCTTTTAAAACCCGTCTTATTTAGCTATGAACTTTGAAACAAAACTAGGGTCAGATCTAGATCTACAAACAATGCAAATAATTTGAAGGAGCCGAAGTAAAATGACCACAAACTTTGTCTTAACTGAATGAAGTGGGCCCCGCATTCGGCAAAAGAAAACTAGATAGAGGTGTTAGGACTTATGATTCTAACAGAACTGGTTTCTGTGGACCACATTATCCACGATCGACTTAAAAGGGTTGGATATGTTAATATCACGCAGAAGCAAAGTTAACTGCCCACCGTTAAACATTTCTTATGAATTCGCAGATCAGTGCCATTTATTGTATTCCAAATAATATTTCAGAATCCATAATATGTCGCCGTCGGTAAGTAATTTTATTTTAATTTTTTTTTTATTTTTATTTATTTCAATTTACGATTTCTCAACAGAATTAATTTCGTAAGTAAGACCTTTTCGAAAACTATTTCAAAACCTTTTCAAATCAATATCCTGGAAATACAAAAACCCCAAAAAATTGTCCTCCAAATTCTAAAAACTTATATAATATGAAAAATATGTGATGTTTTATGTAATTTTATATGAAAAGTTATATATTGGACAGGAGTTGGTCTGGACCACTTCGCAGGTTCTAAGGTGCTCAACTCCCTTTTTGGGTCAGCTGCACCGCTCTAGCATATAGCTTACTCCACTTCGGGCATGGAAAGTGCCCAATCAGGCATCTTTATCAACAGTTTTTTTTTTATTGAAACAGTTAAACAGTACTTTGAAATTTCGGAATTTTGGATATTCGGAATTATGGGTTTTCTGAATCTTCTGTGTTTTACCGGACTTTTTGGTAGAAATTAATAATATTCATAATAAGATCTATTTGCTTTGCTTAGTTGTTAATGTTTGAAGTAAAAAAGATGTCGTTTGAATTGTTGGACAAATATGAATATATAAAAAAAAATCGAAAATAGTTGATGAAAAAATTGAAACGCCATTTTGAAGTAGTTATTAACATACATATACAATTTTCATTTCAGGAAAAAAATTAGTTACTGGTTTTTGAAAAATCGATTTAAAAAAAACTCTATTTATTTTTTTTTAAATCAAAAAACCATTTTTTTTTTTTGAAAATTTAAGTATGCACTAAGAGCATTTGCAGAAAAATAATTTTAGTCGGTTCATCCAATAGTGAGAGAATCGCAAAGTACACAAACTAAAATATTCTTTTAACTTGAAAAAGGGATGCACTAATTAAGGAACATACACTTTTTTTTTTATCAAAATACGAAGTTTCGCAAAAATTGATTGAGTCGTTTGCGAAATATTGAGTTTTCAAAAAAAGTGTTTTATTTATTTAAATTTTTTTTTTTTAGCAATTTTGGTTTACATTAATGTTAAATCTTTTAGGGAGCTTCTGCATAAAAATTTCAAAGCAATACAATGGACCATTTTCCAAAAAATCAAAAACAAAAAAATAACCATTTTTTTGCTCAAAAAAATTACCAAAAGGTATACCTTCTCTGTTCATAAATGAACTGGTTTTTTTATATAAAAATCGTTCAAGCCGTTCTTGAAAAATTATATTTCTCTTTTTAGCTAAAAAAATGTATGGCAGGTACCGTTATTTTCAGTCTTAAAAAAAAAAAAAAACAAAATTGTGTACAAAAAAAAACAATATGTATCAAGTTTGAAGCAAATCCATCAAACCGTTTAGTCTGTTGACTCGACAGACAGACAGACGGAATGGCGGGACCCACTTTATTAGTTTTGTTCATCATCTTAATGTCAAGTTTGATCAAAATCTTGAGTTCGATTTTTTTACTAATACACACAAAACTTGGTATGATACAGTACCTTACCTTTACATCGCAAGTAAAAATATTATAGTCCAGAACACTAACAAGAATTTGTACGCTCAGAAAAACGTACAGATAATTCTATTTTTAAGCGTTAACATATTTATAGTTTCTTGACACGCCCCCCTTTTGTGTTTTTTTGAAGAGTTAAAGCTCGATAAAACATAAATGTCTTAAAGAGTGTGATGAAATTTTCATTTATGATAAATTACTGTAAGTGACATGATTACAGGCTTTTTAAAAACAAAATACTCTTATTTTCTGAAGAAAAAAAAATAGCTATGACAGTTATATGTATTTCAAAATATTAGCTAAAAAATATAATTTTAAACAAAAATCGTTACCTATCCGTTTGCCAAATACTGACTAAAAGAAAAGGTTTTTTTTTGGCAAATTTTGTAAGCAGTATTATTTGCACATATTTTGTATTTGTATTTTATTAAATTTGATTTATAGTTCGAAGATCGCCCTTTATAAAAATTTTGATCGAAATCCGTCGAGCCGTTTATGAGAAAGTCGAAAATCAAAAAAATGGTTGTATGTCGGGTACCGTTAATAACAAAATATGTAAATATGTATGCATTGTTGGACCTAAATGTAGGCTATAACTAAAGTAGTGTTAATTTTGTTTATCAAAATTGTTAGAGCCGTTTTCGAGACAGTTGAAGTGATAAACAAAATTGTATGGCAAGAACCGTTATTTTCGGGGCTAAAAATATGATTAAAAAATCTCTTTGAGACAATCGATTAAGACGCCCAGGCTTTAATCGATCTACGGAGAAGGAATTGCGTGAGCCACTTGTTTGGTGTTCTCTATCATCTTATATCAAGTTTGATTAAAAAATTTCCAGTTCGATTTTTTTTCCAAATGCTAGACTTACATAGTACATTATTATATACTTATGTAGATCGCAAGTAAAAATTTCATACTAACTCCAACAAGCGGTATGATCGTTTTCACTTAGACCTCAATTAAAAATTTTGTAAGGGCGTAATGGAATTTTATTTTTTTAATCTGGATTTCCTGACTCCGCCAGTCTTATATTCAACAAATTTATAAGTCATAAAAAATACATAACGAAAGTCTTATCAACTAGGTACTTATGTAGTTTTCGATTGGCTCTTCGAAGTTACTTTTTCACTCCTGTTACTCGAAAAACGTTCGATTGGCTGTTCCGAAGAAAACATAAACCTGGAGATGTCGATTTCAAAAAGTGACATAGAATCATAGTGCAATAATAGTCAAATAAGACCATAATATGACTTAAAGGCGCAAACATAAGTAAACATCTTTTGTCGTTTTCGCCCAGTGTGGCATTAAGCTATTCTCACTTATGACACTATGTCCCTTTATTCAAATGTCTATCCATTAACAACCGCTAATAACAATGCAGAAAAAAATTCATCTTTAAACAGGAAACACGGCACTATAAACAAACAATTAAAAGCATTATAACTGAACAATGTAAGAGTCCCAGAGTCATACCCATTCGATTATAATTTTGACCTAATTCGAAAGATCTTTTTTATTTATATTTTTCCAACGTTGTAGAACGCAACACACTGACAATTCTGACAATGTGAAACACACAAATTTTAAATTAACTTTTTTAACCTTAACTAATCTAATAGAGGGTCACCTTCTTTCCACCTTAGTTCACAAAAAGCTTTTTAATTTTGGCTTGGTTAAGCTAATTTATTATTAAATTTTGTTTGATGAACTGAAAATCTTCCGAACTCAACACGTTCATAGCCAAACAGAAAACACTTCATGCATACAAAGGTAAAGATATTCATCACGAAACCTAAATATGGAACTAATATCACATTACCAATTCTAAATAAACAAAATCAATATGTATATTTATGTATGATATATTCTATAGTATAAAATCCATTAGCAAGCATTTCCGTTGTATGTCTATATTTTTATATTTAATTTTTATTGTGTAATCAAACAGTTCTGCTTTAAGCCATAAAACAGATTTTTATCGAATTTTGTCAAATATGTAATGTCAACTATGCTGTAGCAACAGATACCATAAATCAAACAAGTCTGGCTGTCTGTATGTGTGACCTAAAGTATCACATCACGACAATTGTATTTTTTTTTATTTGTTTATACAAATTTTATGTATTTGGATATTGTGGAGCAACTTTTATTTTTATTCCAATTTAGTGATCAGATCACGTCATCATTGGAACTTTGAACAAAAACACATAGAAATTGTAAATGAACTTCTGGAATTGTTGGGTACATAGTTAGGTAAGGTAATTTGTTAACAATCGTTGTTCTACTTTATCTGTTTACAGCTTTTACACACAACACCGCAGCAATCGTGTCAAAGTATGACAGTCAGACAAGACAAACATTTTGTTTTAAGAGGTCACACCTACGTAAAGGTAAAGCTGTTTAGAGGAATTTTTTTAATTGTGTTCCTTTCACTTTATCATATAAAAATCTTTAACTGAATAGTTTCATCTATCAAAAACAATCTTCGGTGCCAAAAACCGTATCCGTTAAAATAATGAATAAAATCACAAGGCAAATCAGCCAAAAGTTCCTGTACAAAACATATAATTTTTTTTTGTAAATACCTGTTTAGATGGACAACATTTAACCTCACCGCATAAATGTATATAGGTACCTTGTATTAAGGTTAAATTATGGATTCGTAAAAAAATCGGTCTGGCGACATTGGTTAAAAATTACAGTAATATGACAGTGTGTACCTAAATTAGGATTTATACGTTAATTTTCCCTCCGTGCATCACGAAATGAACGTGAATCGAGATATGCCAACAGTGTTACCGTCTGACACTTTCGGGTTACCATAAGCGCAATTATGGCGCCGTTACAGTGTGACAGTATAACATTGATATATTTTGACAGTAAACAAATGTTTCTGTGTGGTACTGCTGGAAACATTCAGTTTTTAGTGCGACAGTATATTAGCTTAAAAGTGTAGCACTATTAAAGTGTGTATTCTTTTTAAATGCTACAGTGTGGAAGTGTGAATTGCATTGCAAAGAGAGATTTAGCGCCAAAGAGAGACCATGAGTGTGAATTATTATAAAAAGTGTGAAAAGATAGGCAGTGTGACAGTGAATTGGGTGACTTCAGTTTTATGTGTGACAGTGTGGACGTATGAGATCTGACACGCGTTAACATTTAACATTAATGGCAGCACCGCCATATTATAGTGTTAGTATAACACTGATATATTGTGAGAGTGGAAGTCAGCAATTTTTTATACTTGACACTGCTAGACACATTCAGTTTATAGTGCGACAGTGTATAAGCTAGAAAGTGTGTATTGTGTTTTAAAGTCTACACTGTGGAAGTGTAAATTGATGTGTAAGGGGAGACAGTGAAGATATTTAGTTTAAAAGAGAGACCATAAGACCGTAAGTGTGAATTATTATAAATAGTATGAAAAGATAGATAGTGTGACAGTGTGAAACTGTAAAAGATAGATAATGTGACAGAGTAGAAAATTAAGAAAACTGAACATTTAAAAGTGTGCATAGATAAACAATGTGATAGTATTGTAGTTGGCATTGTGACAAATTACTCGTTACTCGTTCAATAAAACATCAAAAATTGAGTCAAGAATTTTTACTTTCTGACCAATTAGTTCCAAAATTTTGAATATCTGCAATGTCTGAACGTATTTAATTTACCAATTGTCAATATACCAATTCGCAATAAAAAAATGAACTTTCTACATCAGTTTTTTGTTAGAAATTAGCTATCATCGGCCGGCGCATTCGAATGTAAACTGAAATTTGATACTGATGTTTAGTGTTCCATTATCAATGAAGAAAATGACAAAATTATCGGTTTTTAGCGCATAACTTTTGAAAAAGGTGCCTGTGTCAACAGTTTCTTGTTAAACAAAATAAACATACCGAAAAGTTTTTTTTTCAATTTAAGGATAGAATATTTCGAAAACCTAAATTGATGAAGTGATGTGGGGGATGGCGGATTTCAGAGCATATTCAACTTGAATTTTGTAGACCATCAGTAGGTATTATTTTAATTTTAAGATTTTATAATGTATGCTTGAAAATTGGTACATACCTACTTGAAAAAATTACATTTTAAACAAGATACTTTTCAACTGTATGAAGAAACATATGCACCTTTCATTGAATCCAACCACAAGAAACAAGAACATGCGACTTCTGGTTACACTTAATTTATATTATCTTAGTTAAATATTTTGCTTGTCATTTTCAATGAATTTCTAATTCCCGACTTTGGAAGCTGGAGAAAGAAAATAGTGTAAAGTTAAAAAAAGAAAAAAAAATTCAAATTCATGTTGAGTTTAAGCTCTGAGTACGAGTATATCAGTTGATGCCGTCAGATTTCTGCCTGGTTCATTGATTTCCAACAAGAGTGTGTGAAAGGCTTTTATAAAATGTCTTACTGTATTATAAAACTTGAATAATTTTTGAGTTTAATGGACTACGAATCATTTGGTTGAATAATTTTGGAAATTAAATGAGATTAGCTTCAAGATAGGATTAGACGTAGACTTAACTAATTTTGTTGTAAAGTAATGAGCTTGTCTTGAAGAAATTGGCAGGTGGCCATATTACCGCTAATATTTTTCCTATTCGCGTGTTTAAATTTACTGCGTTAAATAAACTGTGAATTTTAATTAATTGATTTTGTATTAATGAAAAAACTAAATATCAATTTGTTTGCCATTTTAATTGCCCGACTTAAATTGTAAAGTATTTATTTTTTACTTGCTTATTTTGAATAGCTATTAAGGTTTACACGGCAATGAATTGTAGTAAGCATTAAAGAAATTCTAAAAATGGTAAATTTTGAAGAAAAGGAAAACTTGGTGGTAGCACACTCAAGTTGTTGTTGGTCATTCAAAATCATTAAAAAGGAATTCAGTTTGATCAATATTCACATGTATGCAAGAGCTCTTGAAGTGTATAACTCTTTTAGATTTCTAGCTACAGTTGCAATTTCTAAGCTAATGTATTTCAACGTCTGTTACAAAAATTGCTTAAAAATCTCAAGCAGACATCATCATTTTTTTGTATTGATAGCTAAGTGGCAATAAATGCCATTTCTGCCACCGAAGCCTAATGGAATCTTGTAATTGTCTGCCACGTAGAGATTGGCTAGCATAATATTAGACCCTATTAAGTTCATGGGACAAATTGGTAACCCAAGCAACAAGAGTGCTTTTGCCAATGAGGTGGCAAGATTATGATCACTATTTAACGCAAGCCAGGCAGATACAATTATTAAGATTACTTTAAGGAATAAAAAAAGAAAATTCAAGAAAACTAACGATAGATGCGACTTGGTTGATACAGCTGCCAAGTTCCGACAAACAGTAAACAGAAAAGATTGTCCTCCTGCAAACAAAAGTACCAGGCACCAGTGTTACCACAGGTTCAATTTTTAATGAGTCCAAGAGGCTGTAAAATGAGTCAATTTGTCCCAATAAAAAATCTCTTTACAGTTTATAATAATACCGTTTTTCTAATAACTAAAATAAATACTTTGAAAACATACAAAAAATATTAAATTCATAACAGTCCAGGAAAATTGTAGATCATGACATTCTACACAAATGAGAGCTATACTAAGTCATGTCTGGTTGATTTAACGAATGAATTTAATCTATATATCCATTTTGACGAAAATGTCATTTTGTAGACAATTGTAGGTACTGTCTACAAGTTGTTCTTAGAAAATTTTGAAAAAAATAAAGGTTTTTTGGGAGTTATTGAAAAAAATAAAATAAATTATTATTTTTATGATGGCAGCATTTTCCTTCCGGTTCCACACTTAAAACTTTGTTTTTCAAATAGAACATGTTTTTCAAACACAACTAACAATACAAAATTTCCCCACTCAAAAACATACATTTATTACATTTTTTTTTTTGAAAAAATGTACTACACCAAAAATGTTTCCACCATTTTTCTTCAAATCTATCAATTGTACGATAAAATGTATTTTAATCTTTAAACAACAACTTTAAAAAAAAAAAAAACTATGCTTTTCTATGGTAATTTGGAAAAAACTGAATTTTACCCTATTGCCCCCTCTTAAAATGTTTGCTCCCCTCCAAATTTAGGATGCTTTTGGAAAATGCTTACGACGTAAAAATAAAGCTCTTCACCAAAATTTAACTTTGTCGGAATTTTTTCGAAATGAATATCTTATTTTCCTAGACTATAAATACTATAAAGTTAACTGAATTTAAATAAATCACAATACATGTATTACATATATCACAAAAAAAAAGGTTGTAGTTTCGATAATTTATATGAATATTATGATTAAAAATTTAAAAAGTCTTAAGAACACATTTTTATATAATAATAACACAAAAGTAAGAGAACAAATAACCAAAACTATAGTTTTTAATCTTGAGTCAAACTTTATCGTTTGAGGCACATTACTCTGCACACATAATTGCTTTAACAGTTTCTTATTTAAATCTATTGAACTTTTTTGTTTTGATTAGCTGAGATCTGAAAATTTTCTTTCTGCCGCTGCAGAACTTTGAGGAACCGTCATCAATTTCATAATTAAGTTAGAAATGTTCTCAAAAATGGACTCTTCATACACATTATCTTAAATTTAAGACATCCAACATCCAAAACTCTTATATGGTTTATCCAAAGGAAGGAAATGACATAGAAACGTAGTTCAGACTATTCAATCTTTTTAAAATATTTTCCTGCAAAATTAAATAAAAGTGATATAAACTTTTGACTCGTTCTTAAAAAATGAGCCAAACCTAAAAAAGATGAGTCCTTTTTCACTCAAATGAGTCCCAGTGGTAACAGTGCCGGGCACACTCTTTGACAGGCAAGGGATTATTACGAGCCCTATAGGAATTTCGCTGCCCACGGAAAATTTATTCCCTCAAAATTTTTTCCTACGATTTTGAATTTCCCACGGAAAAAATTTCCTTCGAACCAAAAATTCTTATGAAATGATAGCAAAACTCCATTGAAATTTTTATTTCCAACACCAATAAATTCCGAGAGAAATTTTGAGTATCATTAATGTTCCCTAAGTTTGAATGATAGATACATTTCAAGAGACAAAATAATTTTGTATTCACGATAACCCCCAATATCATTGTCAAGATAGCTTTCTGTCATTAAGGACGGAAATTCTTGGGAAGTCATTTCTTTGATGACTTAGAAAAAATTTTGGACAATTCGAGCAAGAACCTGTTGAAATTCATCAAAGCTACACCAAATGGATTAAAATGTTGTAGGTACAATTCTACATCACAGAAGAATTACATAATTCCAGGAAAAATGTTAACGAGATGAATTGGCAGTCTGTATATAAGCCCAATCTAATCTTTAAAAATTTAACATATTTGGTTTGATTTACCACTGCTTTTCTGTCTTTGTACAATTATGACGCTCTTGAGCTCTTACTGACCACCTTCAAAAGTTAAAGAGAGAATGTTGAAATTTTCAACTTACACAACAACATAGAATCGACTATCTAGAAACTATCAGCAAAATTTTCTGTTTCACATATGGATTTCTAGGAAAAACAGTTTTGGAGCTCTAAAACTAATTGCTATCACATTTTACTTTTCAGTACTATAGGACAAGTGCTGTATTTGAAAAAAAATTGAACTCGAGATTTTAATCAAATTTGGCATAACGAAAACACCAAAAAAGTTGGTCCCGTAATTCCGTTTGTCTGTAGATCTATCTACAGCCTTAACGGCTGAAGCGATTTTATACAACTTTGACATTTCAGATTATTGCCTCAAAAAGATTTTTGAATCATATTTTTAGCCCCAAAATAAACGGTGCTTGGCATACAATTTTGTCTATACCATCTCATTAATCCTGATACACAAACATTTGTGCACTACTATAGTCATATTCTACATTTTGGTACAAAAATTTGTTTATATATTTTGGTATTAACGGTACCTGACATACAACCATTTACTTGATTTTCGACTTTCTGATAAGCAGCACCACGGGTTTCGATCAAAATGTTAATATTGGAGATCCTTCAAATTCTAAATAATACTGCATACCAAATTTTTTTGGATTTTGAAAAAAAAAATTTTTTTTAGAAAAATCAATTTGAATTCATTTTTTTTGGAAATTGAAATTATGCATTTATATTATTAAATAGGTATTTTCTTATTTTTTTTTTATTTTTATTTTATTTTTATTTAACTTTATGCCTGTCAGACCTAAGGTCTTTTAAATGCTACCTGAATTGCACGGCACTAGTTAGAAGAAAGAGAAAGATAGGGAAGAATTTTTTGTTGGCACAATGAATTTGAGAACCAGGTATTGGCTTTCTCATTTTAACCCATGGGCGGCATCCAATTAAAATTGGAGGTATAGAAAAGAATGCGCATAGCGTCGGGATCGAACCTACACGTCTAAGTTAGCAATCAAGCACTTTATCCACTGCGCCAATGCCACCCAAAATTGTAATACTAAATATAGTTTTTTTTTTAAAGAAAATTAAGATTTTCCTTCTTTGCTACAAAAAAATGTTATGCCAGGTAGTTATCGTTATTTTGGGGCTAAGCAAAATATATTTAAAAAAGAACATCTAAGTGACCAGAATCAGTCAAAAAAAAAATTAGTTGACTTACAGACAAATGAAATGGGGCTGGCAACGAGGCCGCGAATTGTCTCGGTCTCGTCTCGGTCTCGACAATGAAACAAGACTACTTTAAAAGCACCCGAGAGGAGACCGTATTTTTGATACTGAAATTCGCCGAGAGTCTCGCTGATCTCGGAGGTCTCGATGGTTTGGTTTCGGTTTTCGCTAGAAGAAATATTTTTTTATTTAATTATTTTTTTACTCATTTTCAATTTTTATAATATTCACAAGTTTTCTTTTTGCGAACTATTATATGCGCGTTTAAATATTAAACCACATATATGTACATAGTTATACTCAGATAGGCGCACTGCGAAAATCCAAAGAAGAATAAAAATCGCTCACTTTTCAGACTGTGTTTCCCCCTCCGGAAAAAGGTGACTTTTAGGTTCCACTTAGAAAGAAATATTATCGAAACGTCAAACTATAGTTTATTGCCTAGTTTATTGGTTAGGTGAGACAGAGATGAGACTGAAATTTTTCAATTTTGACGAGACGTAGACGAGACTAACAAAAATCTAGCCTGGTCTAGTCTCGTTGCCAGTCCTAAGAAGAAATTGCGGCTCCACTTTTTGCTTATTGTATTTCATCGTTATGGCATGTTTGATCAAAATTTCGAGTTCAATTTTTTTTTTCAAATGCATAACTTGGAAGTAAGAATTTCAGTTAAAAACATGTTAGTGTATTCCAATACACCACAAATCAACCAAATCATCTTCCCGGTCATTGTCACTACTAGCCTCAGTCAAATGTACTTTGCAATAACCGTAACTTATTTAATAGGCGGTTATAAGATCCAACTTCATTTACTCCATAGAGACAATCATCATCTTAAGCCAGAACATTCTTAAGACCACTTAATGCTTCGAAATATGTAGATACTTTAGGTGAATGCATAATCGCTAAAGTTTATTATTTAATCAAGAAGTACCTATGGAACCTCGGCCGTTTAGTTTGCCTCTTACATTTTTTTTTTTCGGAAAAGGTCGATATTTTTTATCCAGCAAGGTTTTCGGCTTGAATATCTTGCCCTAGCTTCATAAAAATGAGGTAAGCATAAAATAAAAATATAGACCTTTCCCTCTATAAGTCAGTGTAATAACTTAACGGAATCAGGTATATACCCTTTGAAAAAACGCGGCTTAAAGTTTAGTTGCACAGATTATGTATCAAACCTTCAACTTCAAAATATTTATTTACCAAAACATAACTACCTATCCGTAAATACTTAAGTATCTACATATATCTCAGCTATTCTATCTATCAGATATGTCACATTCTCTCCACAAGCATACCATAACTTTATACCACCTTCTACGAGTATAATATCACCTACCTTTTTTATGTATAATTTAGAACTATTAAACCATAGTTAGTCAAGTCTACTCTTATAAGACTTACCTTAACGATCGCCTTATATATGAAATGCATATTTCTATGCAGTTTCTATTCCACAACTGTAAATCGTTTATTATGCTGACCACAACCAGTATCCTGCCTTCGCGATCAAATCCACCTGGTAAGTAGGCTGCTCGAGTTAGCAGTGCGTTTAAGACATCTTCCTCCATGTCTTTTATGTATAGATAGATATTGTATCTTTATTAGGTTTTTTCAATGTTTATTTTGTTTTTTTTTTCTTTTCTTTTTGGAATTTTCACGAACAAAAACAACACACGTAGGCTCGTAGAGGTTGTTTTCGAGTTTAAGCCCGACTAGTTATAGTTGTTTGAAATCTAATAGAAGACAACGAGTTGTACAACAAGTTCTACAACAAATTAGCAGTGCAACAAATAAGCACATCACTGCAGCAGCAGTACCACGCGATCACAGCAGATCACCGGTCTTTGTATCCTTCATTTACTGCTGCACCGCGTGCGCCGGTCGCTTGCGTTCAAGTTCGAATCCATCCATCAAAAATCATAAGCGATTCGGATGTTAATGGTTTTAGCTCACACTCACATTCACTGGCCGCGTCCGGTCTTCATTTTGAATTTAAAACTAAAACAACACCAAAAGCATAACAACAACAAGAAAAAATTAACCAACCATACGAGTAACTTGGCTATTTACAGTTAATAAACTAGACCATCCATCGGATGGGTTGGAAAAATGAAAATTATGCTCACGTTCGGTCAAGACATCAGCTAAACAAGCCAGCCAGCCATCGCAGCGCGTTTACCATTTTAGAAAAGCGTGTGCCCATAAGATGCTCGTACTTTTATATGCGTTTTTTTTTTAGTTTTTCAGTATCTGCACTGCGACCATATATGACAAACTCGTCAAAGTTGGATGTCGTGCGTGCGTTCGGCGGCCAAGAAGACCCAGGTAAAGTATACCCTTACCAGCGTGGCATCACTTTTATATTATGCTGCAGCTGAAGCTGCATGCTATCGCGAAAAAGAATTAATGATTAAAATTGAATTGAAATCTTTGGAAAAACAAGATTCTTAGCGGTCGATCGCTTCCGTATTGGATGTCGCGTTCGGGTTCGCGTCGCGTCGTCCAGATACGACAACTCGAGTAGCACACCTTTCCATTACAACCAGATTTTTTTTTGCTAGCGCTATGGAATGCAGTTTTCTTTGCAGATACGATTTACACTTTTTTGTTTTGTTTTTGTTATTATAGCGACAAGCCAACGATCATATGTCACACGGAAAACCTTTATTTACACCTCGAAACGGTATATAGCTATAACGTTACAGGGGGCGACGATCGCTGCTCTACCTCGCACACACGCAGTGTGTGGGATTAGTTGTTGTAGACTTAGCCGCGACCAACCAACCAACGACCGAACGTGAATGCTGAACGTTGAACGATCAACTATCAAATTACTGCAACATTTCCACAAAAGTTGTTGTCCCAATTTTCCATCAGAATGTTAATTTTCCTCCATCAACGATAGCGGTGACTGAGGGGGTTAGATGCGGTGCTGCTGTGCGGGAAAAAAGAGAACGATAACAAGTTTTCACGATATTAAAAACACGCGGCAGTAAGTATGGAATGGAGCAAAGAGCAACTACTTGGAGATTCGTGGATACATTTCTTAGATAAAAATGTATCTAAACTGAGATTGGAAGTCAAGTCAGCTCGGCGCAAAGAATGAGAAGCAACTAAACAAACCATGATCAAAGTAGTATTAACTACTCAGGTGAACCAGTCCGATAAAAGCTCGACTTGTTCCATAATGGTTGGATCCAACAAGCTTTTACGATCTTACCCTAGCCAATCCACCTGTTGTGTCAGACTGAGTAAGCTTTAAGAAGCCATATGATAAAGTCCCATATACTCGTATTGATGAGAGCCAGCTCTGAATTGATAAAGTGATAACATCGATGGGATCTTTTGGTTCATATATGGTGTGAAGTGTGATTGGAAGAGCGACATGATGTGGTCTCTTCATATTCATCGAGAAGAGTCTCTCTCTGTCTCTGTGGTGTTCAGTGGAAGGTAACTTGATTATGATATTATGAAAAGTTAAACGGAGTAGGTGTCGTGTGCCCTTTTAGAACAAATGATATTTGAATGGAGATAAATTGCGCTTTCCGGTTTGGGAATTCGAGACCTTTGGCTGTAGACGACGACTGAATATTTTCCGAAGGCGAGGTTTTAAAATTAATTTAAGGTCAAATTGTTGTTAGTTGGTGGGTTTGGTATTGAAGGCGGGTGATAATAATTTGTTGCTTTTGTTAACTTAGGATTCTAAGGACAAGTTGTGCATTGGTGAAATGCATACATAATTGGTCGATTTTCTTTAACATATACATATGTATCTGCTGGGAATTTCGGACATTTTCCAGATGGTTCTTTTTTTATTTTTAGGACAAAAATAAGGGCTGACCGCATCAAATCTGTGCGCCCTGTGCAAGATTTGTAAGAAAGTGCTCCAAACCGCTGCTTTTTCTGAGGCTGGGTTGCCGAGCTTCCAAAGCAAATCAAATGCATTTGGAATGACAATCACGGGAACAACTGATTGCAATATCTCGAGTACCAGAGGCGACAGAAGCTTTTGGTTTTCAGGTGTGGATAGGTATTTAATAGACCTTTCTTTTCATGTATATATCGATGGGTTTGAGAAACATTTTTGAAAATACAATTTTTTTCCGTGAGAGGTTAGCCTTGATTTTTTTCAAAAATCTTCAAAAAAATTAAATCGCCAAATTGTACACCAATGCAAAGGTCTGTTCAATCCCTCTCAATTGCTGAAAACCGCAGCTTTTCTATTATTGCTCACATACATAGAATGATACACATACACAAGTCTGTGTAACCGGTGAAAAAGAGGAAGATAGAAGATTTTTCATATCATTTCATTTATTTAATTTTTGCAGTTAAGCCTTGAGATTCAATCTCATTTATTACTCAAAATATTATTAACATTAAGAATTACAACAAGTGATATTTACAAAAAAAAATTAAGTTTTGAAAAATCGAGCATACAAATTTAAAAAACATTAGATTACAAAGGACTATATATTATTTAAATTGAGATATAAGAGAAAAATAATAATGAACAAATACTATATTGTGAAAAAGCAAGCAAAAGATGTCTTCCATTTTCTAGGAAAATGTCTGGATTTAATAGAAACTAGGCGATCTTTCCTCGACTGCAACTATTTAACCAAGAAATGGAGGTGTAAACGCATTTTATGTATTACTGACAAGCGCAAGCTTACTGAAACAAAGTTCTCACCGCAAGATTCTAAATTCAAAACGTAACAAAAAAAAATGTTTTAGATACTGATGTATAAGGAACTTATACACAATAATTAATATATTTATGTAATTTATTTAAATTGTCAACCTGGCAGATGGCATTGCCATGCTATAATTGAGTTTGTTATTGTACATGCATGGTTAAAATAATAAAATAAGATCAATTAACTAACTTACTACTCTACATTCTGGTTTTGCATTTTATTAAAGGTGTTCGGACAAATCTTACACTATAAAAGCATATAGCGACCGTTAAGGAAAAACGGTCAAAATATAATTTTCTTAAACGTTGGAGCAATGGCATAAACCCTACGCCCAAAAAACAAAATAATTTTGTAACATTTCCTCAAAATAGCTTAAGCACCTCATTCAATAGCTGAACTAATATCAGTATCTGACATCCTTATGGCTTATTTTTAAGCAGTAGGGCGCTGAGATCCGCAAAGCCCTCGAAATAAATTTGGTCTGGGAGGTTTAATTCAGGTGCGCAGAAAAATTAAATTAAATCCACGGTCCGATCGCATGTACTTATATATTCGATCACATCGTAAGCACACAATTCTTAGAGATAAATATATTTCTGAAAATTCGTATTTGAATTAATTTTAAATTATATAGCATTTTCTTAATTTTGTTTTCGTCCATCCGTTTTCAAATAATTGGATTTAATAAAAAAAATATTTTTTTTCTTAAATCCGAAAAAAATATATTTTCGAAAATTTTGGTAGCAGTATTATTTAGAATTTAAAGGACCTGAATTTAAAAAAAATAAAAATCCATTGAGTCCTTAATGAGAAAGTTGAAAATAAAAAAAAAAAACGGTTCTATTGCCGGTGTCGTCAATAACAATTTATGTAAACATTTTTTGGACCAAATTTTTTTTATCAAAATCCGTAGAGCCGCCTTGATACTAAAAATTGTAAATTTTGGGGGATAAACAAAACATCTGGGAAGCACATAAGACGCATAAGTAACAAGTTTGAGGAAAATCGTTTCCGAGGCTTAGGTTGTGGATCAACCTATAGGCAGACTTCGGTGGGACCCACTTTTTGCGTGGTCTCTATCATCGTAAGTTCAAATTTGATCAAAATCTCAAGTATTCTTTCTTCCAAATAAAAATGTAAAAAAAATTAAGTAAAATAAATTTTCATTGCGAAAAATTTTGTCTACCTTAAATTTTTTTCATTCATAAATTGGCAAATTTGTTTTAAGTATAAGATTTAAATTATTTGAAAATTGTAGAGAGCTAAGTTCTTATAAAAAAACGTTATGAGATTAATTTAAGCTTTGTAAGAAGAAATTAACTCTAAGGATAGTATAGGGACCTAAAAGAGATCTAAGACGACTGACAAATTGATAACGCTTCTTCCTTGGCTATGACAAAGTCCATCAAAAAGTTAAAATTTTAAGAAGTCTTTTCGTACTCTTTTTTGTATATTTTTTTTTATAACTTTTGCTTGCGCTCTAGGGATTATGAATACCCTTCATATGTTTTTATGTTTAATTTAATTTTCAGTTTAGCTTTTCATCTAGTATGAGTCTTAGATACTTGGCTTCATCTAAGAAAGTCAGTGGCTTACTATTTATTGATTGGGTTTTAAGTTGGGGAATTTTATACTTTCTAATGAAAAGGTCAAGTTCTGTCCTGGCTTATATCCAGACCATTTGTTTGCCCATATTTTTTAGTTCCTTGAGAGCATTAAGTCTGTTAGAGTTCAGGCGTCCTTCTTGATACAACAATGGCAAAATCATCGGCATAAGCTATAAGCTGCGCGTTTTATTATCTCGTTATTTTTTTAACACGTATTTCGAAAAAAATACGAGATCCAGGTTTCTATCTGAAATATTATTATTATTATAAATATATTATAAATATTAGTATCAAATTCAGCGAACAGAGGGTACATTTAAGTACATAACCCAGAACGTTTTATTTTCACGGGTTGAACCATATGGGTTATTGGCGATAATAGTACACTGCTATTAGGGTTCAGCACTAGATTAGTTGCAAAATACTCCCAAATGGACACAAACACTTGCAGAAAAATATCCCAAAGTTTTCCAAATATTTTCTATAAAATTATCTTCAATATATTTTAGATGGATTAGTTCGTCTCCCAAGTACCAACTCTGTAGATACATACACTATGTGTGATGTGTTTTTTTGAATGCAGGTGTTTGCGGTATTTTGTATTTTCACATTTAAGTTTTTAATGAAATCGAACCGGCCAGAAATTCTACTAATAATACTGTCAACTATCGTAAAAAATATGTAGTTGAAAGTTTGTTCTTCATTTGCTACAGCTGGTTCAAAGACTTAGATTTCTACGAAACGTTTGGACACTAAACGGGCCTTTTACAACTTTCGCAACTGTTTTGCATTCGAATGAAATACAATCCATTTGGGTAGCGAATACCCCCCACCTAGATATTGAAGTCATTATTATGCGTTGCTCTGCAGACAAAATGAAGCCATGAGCCATCATCTTGGAGAAGCCAACCAATCAGATCTTACCATACAATTTCTAGTATAAGGAGGGTTCATTGAGCTTATTTATATTTTTGGAATTTAATTTTTTTTTTACCAATTTTCAGGCAGTAAACTAAATAAACTGAGTGAATAATATACATATCTATTAAGATTTAAAAATAAATTATAGCCCTGTGGGTACACCGATCGTTTTTTCCAGAACAAACGCCTTCAGTACTTCCATACTACTTAGACAATGATCCAAACTTGCTTTTTTCTCCTCTTTCCTTAAATTATTTTCTTAAGACTTAAGATGTTTTTTACTTGTAAATGCTCGCTCTTCATCTGCATTTAAACAAATATAGACCAATTGAATTCAAATGCAGAAATGTTCAATTTTAATTGATCACCCACGACATGATCAAAAATGCATTCTACCTGTTTTTTATTTGTCTTCTTCTTCTTCTACTTCAATCACTTTCGATTTCATGTTTATGTGGTTGCGATATTTTTAGTACAATTCGACCACCTTTCTGTGAAATAACAAATAGATAATAAGTGACATCCAAAAGATACTTAATTAAAAAAAAAAAAAACAGCAATAATTATAAACAACCACCGACCGGTGTGATTTGTTTTGTTTCCGGCTCATTTCTACACTCGCACTCATACTTCCTCACCGATCGCCATTGTTTTTCGTACTCTCTCACGCAATCGTTCAGATTTTGAAACTAAACGAACAATCATTATTCTACAGTTGGCAGCCATGATCATTTTTCGATTTTACCAATTCCGAAAGCTTATCCCCCAGATAGATGGTGTGTCTTCAGTGGTGAGTGCGCGATACGGGATTACTCAACGTCTAAAGGAAATTAAAAAAAAAATGGGTCCAAGAGATCCCGAAAAATTGTTGAAAATCTAAGAAAATTTTATAGTTTTTTTTGTTTTGAAACTTCATTTAGCGTTTTGATTTTGACAAATAAAACAAAAACATCCGCGACAATCTGATTTCCTTCACGTGTGTGATGCAAGAAAATTTCAAGTGAAAACTCATATTTTGTTTGTGTTATTCAGTGAAAATTGAAAAGTCGAAAAAAACCCAAATTGATAAAAAATTTATTTCAATGAAGAAATTTTCTTCGTGGTTTATTGGAAATCAGCCAGGACGACAGCAGAAGCAAGCACAAAGTGGAAGACCCAAAAAGAATGTTCACTGGAAATCTGCAGGTATAATTTCGAAGAACAGAAAAATTAAAATAAGTAATTTCACACCCATTTGAGGGAAGAATTGAAAAATGTTCAAATTCCACGTCGCGACGCCTTAGCCTTATTGTTACATAGATCGGAGCTAGAAATGGATATTTTTAGAACATTTCTCTGAAGTGGTTGAATCCGAAGCTGCTAAACTCAACGAAACATTTGCTCTTTGGCAATTGTGTGCCATGCGCATGGGGATTTTAGTTTCGAAAAAGTTGAACTTTTCTCATGAAAACATTAGCGGTATTTTGTGGATAACTATACGTATAATCATCTGTCAAAAAAAAAAAAAATCAAACAAACGTTGTTTTATTTGTTTTCTTTTTTTTTGAGGATGGAATTGTGTGTCTTGCTGCATTGATGATGTTTATTTCTGAAAAGAAAATCAACAAAGAACAACTATACTGGTTCAATATTTATAACTTACTTGGATGAAGTGTTTAAGAGCTTTTTAATATAGACGCCCCGCCGGAAAGATGCGAGACCTATTTTCTTGTGTGTTTTGAAACTATTTTAGAGTGGTATTTTTAGTTTGTTTCTATATTTTTTTATTGAAATTTTGCTACCGTGAAATTCTTTCGTGTTTTAAGAGAATAAAAATTATAGTTTGATATTAAATTATGTAAAATATAATTTACTACAAATAAAAAGGCTAGGTATTTTAAATTTTACAAGGCTTGTAATGGGGTCAAATCCTACGCTCTCGGTAGCCAGAGTAGGTCAAAATACACGGAAAACCTAACAATATGGTGGGTGTAATTATGCGGGGAATTAAATCATAAGTTTGGTATCAGTGGTATTTGGTTAAAATAGCACATAAGCGCAATATTTTAAACAGTATTTGCTTAAGGATAAAACACGACTCTAGTTAAAGAAATAGTTTTATTTAACTTTTTGGTAATATTAAACATTTTAAACAACTCTTTTAACTAATGTAGGTGTCCAACGCGTTCTTAAGAAAGTTCAGTTAACGCGACAGATAAACCAATCAAACAGAACCAGAAATAAACGTAAACATATAAAACACATCAATTTCACGGGTGGCCGTGGCGCGATAGTTGTGTGTTCGCCTGTCAACCTCATGGTCACAGGTTTGATCCCTGCCGTAGTCTATGTCATCTTATTTTTCCATTAAAAACCAATTCTAAAATAAATGTCATACGAGTTGCTGGCTTACTCATTACATACTGTTTGGGCATAGAACTAACAGCATGTAATTGTGTAAGACTAGTACACCGATAAATATGACAATTAATGAAAAAAATTATGCGAATTATAAGGGACATAGACAAATAAGATACGGAAATTTCTCCGCATTAGTTTAGCCGCCATCCTAGGAGATAAAATCTAAGACAACAACCACCTCCAGTCTCAGAACATCGCGCCACACATATTTCCTATCCTTCTTTCTCTTCCTAACCTAACGCCCGCGCTGTGTTGAAACATTTAAAGGGTAGTATAATCCCTTGAGCGCGGGTAGATTATAAAAAAAATGCATTTGCATTTCGGGCTTACTTTGAGAATGTAGATTGTGAAGACGAACAAAAGAACTAAAGTTTCGGCTTGTGTTTCAACTACGAATTCGTGAAGAAAAGAAAATCAGTCCCCAATGGACAAATTTCTTTGTATGGGTGCTTGCGAAATCATTCATTGCAGTGTGTTGACTGTATAATTTCATGAATTGCTTCTAAAATAATGAAAAAACAAACGCTTTTTTTCGGTTTATATTTAAACACACGTGCACATTTCTCTCAAGGACCTGTAGTTCTGGCGAAATAGAAAAATCACTTAAGGTGGCTCTCTTTTATTAAAGTTTTCAATCAAAAATCAAACCGTTGCGTTGTTTTGTCAATCAGTATCTTGCACTAAATTGAAGGTTCTTATATTCTTCTAATGGATTTGCTAGAACTTAATTATTTTTGTCGTTCTAAAAAAATTCAAAATACATATTCAAAAACACTAAAATCGTATTCTTCTTCAGAAAACATTTTTCTTTATTTTTTTGTTATGAAACTGGATAAACATATACTATTAAGAAGATAAAGAAGATTTTTGCTGCTTTTGAAGATAAACGTAGTTTTTAACGTAAAAGTATATTTTTTGTCGTTTAAAGTTATCAAAACGTTGACAGTCAATTTAAAACTCATCTCTAGAGACGATTCATATTTTTAAATTGTCTTAGAGTAAGTTTTAATGTTTAAAATTTTGGGGCATAGACTTTAATAAATGGAAATCACTCCAGACATGACAATTACTATAACAGTTCAGTTTAAGTACAATTTTCTTGAAGAAAAAGTTAAGCTCAGCGGTCATTTTTGACTAGGCAAAAAAAAGTATTTCTTCCACACAAATACCTATAATGCAATTTTTCCGAAACTAAATAGTTTAATCACTAGTTGAACGATGATCGCGCACATAAGCAACTTAAAAATCAATCAACGAGATAAACCAACACACAGACAATATTTTGATCTAATGTGCGCGCAGTTACATATAGTTCGGTGTGATACAAACTGAAGAACTTATTTGGAGCGATCTTTCGGTAACTGTTGCAAAACTGAAAGTTGGATGTGCGCGCCTAGCCTAGGAAGACTTCTTTGAATTTATTTAATTCTTTGCGCTTAGCTTTTTGTCTGCCAGGACTAATGTTTCTCAATGTTAATAAAATAAAAAAGAAGGAAGGTATATATTTTTATATCTTTTACTTTGATTATTTTTTACTGGATTCATAAAAAAATTGAACTCGAGATTTTGATGAAACTTGATATTATGATGGTAGAGAAGACGAAAATGTGGGTCGCACAATTCTGTCTTTCTGCCTGTCCGCTGGTACACAGCTTGAGCGGTTGGATGCATTTTATTCAAACGTGGTATTATGTTTGTTCGGCAATATGCCCACAGGCACTGTTGCCGCTGTCAATAAAAAACCTACCAACTTAATGAAAAACCTACCAAAGCTTATTTGAGTTTTTTTTTTTTAAACAGCATTTAAGGCATTTCAAAAATAAAATGCACGACTGGATCCACATACTTGCTCTTATCGCACATACTTGCTCTTCGATCACATATTAAGCACAAGATTTTCAGTAGCAACAACTCAATACGTTTTTAGTCTTTTTACTTGCGATATAGGTACTATAGGGTAAGTTTTGCATTTGAAAAAAAAATCGAACTCGAGATTTTAATCAAAGTTGGCATAACGATGATAGAGAACACCAAACAAGTAGTTCCCGCAATTCCGTCTGTCTGTCTGTCTGTACAAGTCTCGATTTTCTTCAAACTTTCTACTTAAGCGTTTTAGGTGATTATCCAAAATAAATTTTTTTTTAAATATTTTTTTTTGAAAATTCAATTTTCGAAAACGGGTGGACGATTTTTTGTTTTTGAATTTATGTTATTAAATATTTAAAATGTTCATACCAATTTTTTTTAGAAAAAATTTAAGAATGTCTATAAAAAAAATAAGTTAAAAACGACTTTAAAAATACATTTAGCCATTTCTATTAAGAATATTTCGCATATACCTAATGTAATCGAACATATGAGCAAATACGTGCGCTCCAGTCGTGCATTTTATTTACCTACTTAATTTTTGTATACAAAATTTTCAATTTGACAATTTTATGTATTTAATAATATAAATTTAAAAACTGAATTTGAAAAAAAAAATCGTCAGCCATTTTCGAAATATTGAATTTTCCAAAAAAAAAGTCGAAAATATTGGTATGTAGTATTAGGCGTGTTTTTTTCTAAGCCCCGGGGAAATTGGACGAAAAAAACGATGAGTAGGATTAATAATTTGCATGTTAAATCTAACAACAACTAATCCCCGGGGGTGCTTAGCTTAAGCCCTGAGAATTCTCAGGGCTTAGCTATTGGATAGGATAAAAACTGTGCTACCAAAAACTTTTTCACTAAGTTATCGATAAAATGTATAGAATCTTCAAAACTGACATTTTGACATGTCAGATAATTATCAATTTTATTTGGTTTGGTTGAGCATTTGGTCTAAGTGTGTCAGTTGTTTTCCTGACGGCCATGTCAACCTAACCTAACCTACCTTTCAATATACATTCCGCAACACAACAACGAATCAATTTTAACATTTTTCGCTTTTGTATTGCCTCTATGGTTTTTTCCACCTCGCCATGAGCACAACTTTCCACAGCGATGTTCATTTTTGCGTTTATTTTTATTAAAGGTATATTAAAACTTGACTGTGAAATTATTATTAAATAAAAAAACATTTCCTGAAGTTGATATTCGTTCAATTAACAAGAATTGAATGAACAACAAAACAAAGGTTTCTCTGAGAAGATTGTTTTCGGCTGCGTTTTGTTGTACACGGGAGCAACCCAATACAGATTCTCTGCTACAGCCTTGGCATATTTCAATCTTCTCGATCGTCGTCCGCTCTTGCTCCTATATTCCTAATGACATAGGAACTGAGCGTCCCGCCCGAATAAGCAACTCGTCCACTAATATCCAGCCACGTCCACCAGTGACCGATGAATGGGGTTGTTTTCAAGTAGTTCAATTCTATGTACCATTGTATTTGTGAAAATTAAAATTAAAAGAAAATCACATCGGCTAAAAACAATTTCCAAAATACTTGATTTCAATTTTCAAATTACTTGATTCACATTTTTTTGTATAAATAATAATTAACTTGGTTCTTTTTATGTTATTTTAATAGAAAAGTAGTTTAAATTCAATAAATATATCGAAATTACACAAAACAAATCAACCCAATGATTTTTAGAAGAATGAGGATGAGGCAAACAGTGATGTTTATTCTTTTCTTGCATTACAGCTGTTCTTCAAATGTCATCTTGCAAATTAATAGTGCTATCAAGTATTTCACTAAGCGCCTTGGTCGTTTTTTTCAACCAATTCCCCCGGGGATTGCAAAAAAACGCACCTATTATTGAATTCAGAGGACATCCTACATAAGAATTTTAATCGAAATCCGTTCTGCCGTTCATGGCAAGGTCCAAAATCAAAAATATGGTTGTATGGCAGGTAGCGTTAATAACAAAATATGTAAAAAAAAATAACCAAAATGTAGGTTATATTTTATCAAAATCGTAAGAGTCGCTTTCGAGATAGTTAAGATGGTAGAAAAAATTGTATGGCACGTACCGTTAGATTTGGGCGATTCAAAAATGCTTCTTAGACAATCACCTAAAACTCTTAAATACCGATTTTGATTTTTGAACAAAATCACTTCAGCCGCTTAGGCTGTAGAGCGTTGTATAGACAGATATACAGACAGACAGAATTACGGGACCCTTTTGTTTTGGTGTTCTCCCTGGCCAAATTAGTTAAGCATTGCCAATATTGTTTTTAATGATGAAATTTGCTTAATGGTTCTTAGTTTGCCCATGCATTGCACATGCTCATCAATACGACTTTAATGGATTGTCCTTCACTTGCTCAAGCAACTTGAAATATTTTTGAGGATGAGGAAATCTCTAATTTTATATTAGATTACTCATTATCTCCAAATTACTATTAAGATGTTTCTAATAATAAATGTGACTTAAAAAATGTATCAAAAACTAATTTTTTAACTAACATTTGGATTTAAGAAACAAGCAAACATATACAAGAAATAACTATCAGCTCAAGGCTCGCAGATATAAATATTGTTTTGTATTTCGAAATTGAAAAAGAAAACAAAAAAAACTTGCAATGGTTAACACACAAAAAAAGAAGAATAGGCAATATAAATGACATTTTCAGACGTGAGTTGTATTAGGCTGAGTTGTGAGTTTTGTTTACACACACTTATGTATAAATCATGCGTATTTTGTTTGCTGGTTACAATTTTTTATAATTCAAACTGGAGTAAGTTAGATTCTGGTTTGCTTCTCATAGTTTGTTGTAGAATGCCGTGGATTTCCCCTTTCACCAATTTGTTTTGCTTGAATTTCCCATGAATATTGGAGTTCCTCACGAAATGGCATCACGGGTATAAAGATCGTTAAAAGCTATTCTTTGATTTGGCATAATTTATAAAATGGCGTCAAAACAATATTAAGGTACACGATATCAGATTAATGTTAAAAATATTGAAATGATAAATCTTTAAATATTTTGACAACTTTCAAGTCGCCAAAATTAATCATAAACGTTTTCCCTCTCATATGTTCGAAAGGGAGCATCAGGCCTATCATAAAACTAGCTATCTGTTTTCTCTTTCTTGAACACACAAATGTACATATTTGTGATTCCAAAAAGGTGAAATTAATTTATTTGTTTGACAGTTAGACAAATTTACTCTCGCGTATTTTGAGGGTGAAGAGATTTTTATCACGAAAAATTATTTAAGCTGGCGGATTTTACGGTTAAAACCACGACGTAAAATCAACATTAATCAAAAAGTCAGTAGTAAATTTTCCTGTCCCTCAAAGATTATAACATCAATATATCAAAGAATGTAAATTTTTATATGATGTTTTGTATTATTTCAGAACGACCATCTCCGCCGGGACGTCCAATCCTCATCCCCTTATCTGATCAACAACCGGATGTCGTAACATTAAAATGGGAACGACCAAAGATCGACGGAGGCTCACCAATTACCAGCTATATCATCGAACATCGCCGCATGGGCTCTCCGCATTGGGTGCGTTCAACTCCAGCACCAGTCACAGGTTGTGAGGTATCAATTAGCGGTCTGGAGCCTGGTTGGCGCTATCAATTCCGTGCAATTGCTGAAAATATCGTTGGTAAATCAGATCCAAGTGAACTTTCTGATCCATTGACTGTAACGCTCCAGAGAAATGCCATCAGTGTGCCAAGATTTGCTAACGAACTCACCGACATGTCAGTTGTGGAAAATGAACGTGTCGAGTTTCGAGTCTCCGTCCTGGGGCAGCCACAGCCAGAGATAAGTTGGTTTAAGGATGGCTACGAAATCTTCAGTAGTCGACGAACGAAAATTGTAAACGACAACGACGCTAGTGTATTGATCATTCACCAGGTGGCGCTTACCGATGAGGGTGAAATCAAATGCACGGCGACCAATCGAGCTGGCCATGTAGTCACCAAGGCTAAGCTGTTGGTTGAGGCTCCACCGAAAATTCGATTGCCACGGAATTACGAAGACGGGTTGATTGTCGAGGCCGATGAGGTCCTAAGGCTGAAAGTTGGAATTGCCGGGCAGCCGCCACCGTCCGTGGTTTGGCTACATGAAGGAGAATTCATAACAAATGGCGGCCGACATGAATTGGTCACAACAGACAAGAATTCTTCATTGAAAATTGACAATGTGAAACGCATAGACCGCGGCGAATACAGTATCAGGGCAGTGAATAAGCTCGGAGAAGATGCGACCTCATTCCTGGTTACCGTCACTTCGAGGCCCAATCCACCGGGAAAGGTTCGTCTGAACACATCTTATGGCAAATCAGCAACGCTTTCTTGGACTGCACCGGAAGATGATGGAGGTTGCAAGATCGGCAACTATATTGTTGAGTATTTCCGTGTTGGCTGGAATGTCTGGTTAAAAGCTGCAACCACTCGGCAGCTCAGCACAACTTTAAATGACTTGATTGAAGGATCAGAGTATAAGTTTAGAGTGAAGGCTGAGAATCCATATGGTCTCAGTGATCCTGGTGAGGAATCCGATGTGCTATTCATACCCGATCCAAAGCGTGGCCTAAGCACTGCCGATGGGGATGAACTGAATAAGCCAATTCCACCTCGACGCAAAACCTTATCCCCCCAAAGAGCGGTACCTGATGGCGAGGAGAGAAGTGGAGATACTACCCCCAGGCAACCATCACCGTTGCAAAATCGCAAAAGCAAACCTCAAATCTTGGACAATGAGGACTTGCATCGGGAGATGTCCTATGGAACCAACCTTACAGATTCTCGTAAGTCTCCACCATCTCCAACGAAAATGGGTATTCCTGCAGTCGGTTTGAATAGGCGCAGTCCAAGCCCGAGAATCCCAGATGGAGATGAAGCCATTCAAACCGCGCATGTTCTGCCAAAAAAATCGTTATCAAGACCACCTTTACCTCCACTATCTCTACCCGCAGAGCCATCTGGAGGTATTTCACCGTCTGTTTTTCCAATGAAACCATTGACGCCAATAAAATCGCCATCCATAGCTCCAGCATTAAGCCCCGTTTTAACATCAGCACTAGCCCCGATATTGAGATTTGCACCAGCACCACCGACTTTGCCTACTCAGCTACCACCTCCTATAGTACCCCGAACAACATCACCTTTGAAAATTCATACTGAACCTAAGTTGAATGAATCGACGAAGAAACCACTTTTGAAGCAGTCGAATACTCAGAACATTACAGATGCTCCAAGGAATCAATCGGAACTTGTAGAGCAGTCGAATGCTCCGAAGGCTACGGAACCGACGAAAACACAAGCTATGGCAGCTAAAGAACTACCGTCGATGTCTCGGGTTCGTAGTTCAAGTCCACCCGGATCAGCTAACAAACGCCGCTCACCACCTGATACACCTCAAGTATTGCAGAAGATCGCTAAAACACCTCCGGAAACTCCACCAGAATTAAAAAAGACCTCACATGCTCTACAAAGAAGTGAAGAACCCACAAATTTGGATGTAAGCCAACGCATCCAGAGATTTTCTGATCAGGCATTCAGCCCCGAAAGAAGATCCTCACAAAATGGCGTCGTTTCCAATCCAACAATTGAAATTAGCGCTCCAGCTAGTGATCCAGCAAGTGATCCAATACCACTATCGGAAACCGAGAAACTCGACGATGTTCACACCAGCAATGAATTTATGTTAGTGGTCTTCCAAAAAAACAGCAAGGTCAAGGATACGGAAAGTAAGTCTCAATATTTTATAAATTTTGTCTGTGTTTAGTAGTTTTCCTTCCAGAGCAAGACTCCTTCGATTTGGATTTGGAAGAAGCTCTTCAACCACCACCAATATCAATATCTTCACCAGATTTGGCATCACTCGAATTCTCAAATCTTCACACTTTCCCACTTCGGCGCTCAGTTAGCTCTACGGAACTGCTTTACGAACGAGCCATGGCCAGATTCTATGAAGCCGTCGAAATGGAAGAAGCAGAAAAGGCCAAAAAGTTGAAAATTGCTCAAGAGAAGGTGTCAGTGCCACCAAACCCAGTACGTAAGCGTCTCGGGTCGATAAGTGAAGTTGAAAGGCAATCGTTTGAGAGACGCAGTGAAAGACGACGTCAGTCAGCTGACATAACTGATATAGCCGGAGTACACAAAGCAAAATGGGACTCCAGTGATAGCTTGGCTAATAAAGGAGGGCTTCTGCGGACGCGTGGCATGCTGAACCAGATAAGTCAAGACACCGATGATGGAAGCGATTACGTCGAACGTCATAGGCCCTTCCATAAGCAGATAAGTCAGGAAACTGATGAAGGAAGTGATTACCAAGATCACCGACCAAGGCGCATCCATAAACAGATAAGTCAGGAGACCGATGAAGGCAGCGACTATCTTGACAGAACTGGCGCCAGCTTTGACGTCGAATCTGACTACACAGCGAGCACAGAATCGGTTTCCGAAGATTCGATAGAGAAATTCAAAAGGGAACTTGTTGCTCGCACCCGTTCAGCCAGCACTGAATTGGAAACGTATCATCCAAGAAGCATGTCGGCTGGAGTTTTTACACCATATCGCGCTCCGACACCTGAACAGTCCGTAGTTGTTCTCAACCGGCCAGTGCCTCTGGCAAGTCCTGATTTCGTTCCAAAGCCGATTCTCAAAAGGCCATCCAATGAAAGTGTTGGACCTGAAGAGCCAGTTTCACCAACAAGTGTCATCCCTCCCAGTTCACCGCCACCAATAAGCCCAACCATGCCAGCAAGCCCTATCAGTGATAAGCCCGACAAGTCCAAGGGCTTCAAGTCTTTCTTCAAATGGGACAAGAAAACCCCCACAGAAAAAAACACAGAAGCTAATGCCGAGCCACCGCCATCAACCTCCACTAGGCCCCAGCTCAATACCGAAACAAGTGTCGAAACTAAACGGAGAATCAAGGAGGAAGAGGAACGAGCAAAGCTCGAGGCGGAAAGAATCTTTCAGGAAGAAGCCAAAGTTGTCGCCGATCATTACGGAGATATTGTGCGACAAGTTGGAAGCACGAAAAAATATAACCCTCCGTTATATCTAAACCGCGATGAATTGAAGAAGGCTGCAGAAAAGGCTGAACGGGAGAGTAACGTCGACAATGTGAACCCGTCTCAAGGTAAGACTCGGCTATCACTGATTGAACGTCACCAGATTCAGCACGTCACTCAAAGTCCAAGTCGGATGACAATGAAAGACAAGGAGCAACAGAAGGCCGAGGAAGTGTTTAGTGAGGAAGAAGCAACTCCTTCATCGGCCTCACAACTCTCACAGCGTTCCGAGAGTCGAGGTCGAAAGAAGATTGTCAAAGTCAAGAAAATTATCAAAAAACGCGTACCGTCTGGTACTCGATCTAGAGAAGCTTCTTCAAACAGACCAGCCGCCCCTCCCGAAGTTCACCCCGATGAGGTCAAAAGCAGGCAAGTGGTACAGCATATCGTTGCTCCCGAGTCAATTCAAATTCAAAAATCACTCCCACCATCTCCTCCAGAGCCAAAGGCCCCTCAACATCAAACTTCCCTCGTGATGGCAGTTCACCAAAAATCGCCCGACGAACTAACCCAAGAGGCCGAAGAAAATGTTCGTTCAGCCTTGAGTTACATGACCGATGTGTGCCTGTTCATTGCCGCATGTTATGTTTATTTATTCAAAGACGCTAGACTGGTTCTTCCGATTTTGGCTTTGATGGTCTACCGACAGCTGGGCGAGGCCATCAGAAATAGTATTCCAGAATGGATGAAGAAGAAGAGGCATTGACACCATGAAGATTCCCCTTCGGCTCTCTGAATTTTTGAGCGTGTGCGTTAAGTTTTCTATGAATTTTCCCTCCACCCATACAAATTGGAGTTTATTTACTTGACTACCAGGTGTACTTGCAGTATACGAATGTTGGAGTTTTTGTTGTTGCCTTGGAAATGTATTTGTTAACTTACACTATGTATTTAAATAATAACTTTAATAAAATAACTTCTAAATTTATAAAAAAAAAAGGAAAACAATATGTATGAGTTTGACTATGTGGTTCAATTTAAAATTTTGAAATGTTGCATCATTTTCTAGAATTAATCTGTACGGTGTAAAAAAAATTACACTTGCAAACTGTAATCCGAAGTGATGAATTTCTAAATCAATCTTACCTCACCGAAAACAGTGTTGCCAATTGAAACAATCGCAATTTAACTTTAGTAGTCTATTCACGTGAGAGCTTCCAATGGCCAATTTATAAGCCATCACTTACCTATCACAATTTCTAACCAAAATGGTAGAAATATAGTTAAGAATAATGTTTAGCAACTAAATAATATTTAGGTAGATACTCAAACTCTATTGGCGTTCCACATACCATCTACACTTTAACAAATAAATTGCCTGACGAGTTCAAAAATATCCATGTCATAGAAAATAATGTCAAAATATTGTTGGTTGTCACAAACCAACTACTTTACGGTGGCGATCGCCATAACAAAATGAATGACAAGCGATAAATCAATGAAGAGTACTCGAAACTGAAAATACCGTCCATTACCAGTCATGTATATGTATAGTAGTGTGTATTGCGTATCCCCTCTGATAATTATTAAGCTAACATAAGCGAGCGGACAAAATTATGTAGCCGTTTATAACTCTAACTTGTAGTTTCTTAAGCAAACAGTTTTAGAACCTCTGTTTAGGCTAAACATCTAAAAACTATGCAACAAAAACAAACTAATTTCTCATCAGTGTTGCATATTTCCTTAAACTATGTTAAAAAATATATATTGTGCCTAATTAGTTGTGCTGTATATACTGGCAGTCATTTAAATAGTTATTTTCTTTAAATAATTACTTGTTTTTGGTAAATTTCAATTTACGAACTTTTAATTTTTACAACCTTTATAACAAATTTTGTTACTTATTGTTCTAATTATTAAATATGACAAAAAAAAAACTACTTTTTTGTATTCGGAGGCTTAAAACCTTAAGTTTGGTATAAACTATAATTGAAACAAGATTAAGAAATAAAGAAACTTATATTTTTTTCATTGTGTGCCTACATTCCACAGTAATGCAACAAGCTTACAGTCCGAACTGTCATAATAAGGGAGGCGGAGTATTTTGTGCAAGCTGTTAGATAATCTTTGAACTTGGTTACACTACACACAATAATGATACCACGTTCAAAATAATAATAATAAATTACCAAGAAAAGGAAAACCTAATTTTTTTTAGAAAATACATTTGAAAATTTTGTTCACTTGTGATTATGTATAATGTATAGTACCTACATAAATAAATGTCAAGTTAAGGATTCGTTAAAAAAATTCGAAATCGAGATTTTGATCAAACTTGACATTACGATGATAGAGAACACGAAAATTGTTTTTTGCCTCACGTTTTTTTAATTTTTTTAAGAGCAAAAGTAACGGCATACTTTTTTTCCCAAAATTGTAAATCTTATTTTTCTCAGAAACGGCTAAAACGATCTTTATAAAAAAACTCAGTTCAAATGAAGAGAAAAGGTACTTCTTGGTACCTCTATAGTAGACTCATATTTTTTGGTTTTCGATTTTCAGTTTAACGGTTCATATTATTTTTACTGGATTTTTTTTATAGATAAACTCCTAAAAAGTTTAAAGATTATTGTAAGCCAAAATTTAAAATTTTGAAATAAAAAATTAACAATTTTTTTTTGAAAACGAAGACGATTCAATCAATTTTTTCGAAACTAGGTTTTTATCAGTTTTTTTTTACATTATCTTGAATACTTAAAAAAACTATTGTCATACAATAAAAAAAAACGGTTCCTCCTATACAAATATTACAAAACCGTCAAACATTTTTACTTGCTTGGTACTATAGGACATAAGTTATGAATTCGTAAAAAAAATTGTATCTAACAATCACACATAACATTACGATCATAGAGAACACCAAGAAAGTGGGTCCCGCAATTCCGTCTGTCTGTCTGTAGAACGATCTTTAGCCTAAACGGCTGAAGCGCTTTGGTTCAAACTTGGTGATTAGGCGTTTTAGGTGATTGTCCAAAATTGATTTTTGAATCCTTGTTTTGTCCCCAAAAATAACGTTACTTGCCATACAAATTTTTCTACCATCTTAATTATCTTGAAAACGATTAAAATTGGTGTGTATACTAATTTGGGAATGGCCTACATTTTGGCTAAAAAAAATTTAAAATATTTTGTTATTAACGGTACCTGACATATAACCATTTTATTGATTTCCGACTTTTTCATAAACGACTCAACGGATTTCGATAAAAAAATTTGTACAGGAGCTCCTTCAATTTCTAAATAGTATTTCATTTCAAAATTTTCGAAAACTATTTTTTTTGATTTTTGAAAAAAAATATTTTTGTTTTTGAAAATTCAATATTTCGAAAACGGTTGGGCAATTTTTTCTGAAATTTTGTTTTTGAATTTATATTATTAAACATTTAAAATGGTCATTCCAAATATTTTTTAGAAAAAAATTAAGAATGTTTATATATAAAAAATTAAGTGAAAAACGGCTTTAAAAATACATTTAGCATACATACACATCTTTCCTATCATTCTTTTTCTTCCTTAACCTCACGCCCGCGCTGTGTTGAAACATTTGAAGGGTATCCGTTTCTATTAAGAATCTTTTGCATATAATGTGATCGAACATAGGAGCAAGTACTTGCGATCCAGTCGTGCATTTTATTTTTTCTCAAAACCGGCTGCAAAAATTTTGATGGAAAAATGTGTTCTTAAATTAGGGCAGTCCACTTTTACGTTCAAAAATATTTTATTTTGCGTTCTTATTAACGGTACTTCCCATAGAACCACTTTACATATTTTACTTTCCCACTATTGGATGAACCGATTGATGTATGTATGTTTACAATGCCAACTGCACCTTATATGCGGTCCCGGTCAAGCACGACTTTTGCTCAACTATTATAATTGTAGGAATTGACTTAGGAGCTTATTTTGGGAATTCGTTTTCAACAGGATGGCCCAACATCACATTAAAACCCATATCCATGACAAAATCTTTGAATTGTCTGTCTGAGAAGGTAACATTATAGGTGCTACTCGGAACGCAACGAATTTAACTACATCCAGTATTATACATTTCTGCTGAAGGCCGCCATCTTGCTGAGATCTTAGCAAAAAACTGTATATAATTGACGAAATTGAATAGAAAATTCAAGACTGTACATTTTTCTAAATTGGTCTGCCAAATTTTAGCATTTTTTTTACCTACCTTGTTTTATCCACAAAATTGTCAACAAATTTTGACAGAGTGCTTGACAGAAAATAATTTTATATAAAAAGCTTCTTTAAACAATTAGTTGAAATATCAATTTTAAATGAGTTTTGGATTTACTCATCTAATTTGAATGCTTTTTTCGGAGTGTAATCTTCTTTGGAACCAAAACATTAGATTATTATGTGGGAACTACTTTTTATTGCAATCAGAACACAACACCTTTAGTAGGATGAGTAATTGTATTAACTCACTTTTCGCTGTCAGTTCATCAATTTCTATCGAATTTTGTATTCAAAAGCTCCAAATCACGAAGGAAGCTCACCTGTCAAATTTTTAACATTTGTATATTCATTTCTGTCGAAGGAACAACTCAATCACAAATTTGCAACATCTCATTTAAGTTATCCTCCAAATGCAGGACAATCAAATAAAAATAAACTGCCTCCCATCGGAGCCATCATAGCAGATGTCGAATCGTTCATTCTTGTTTTCTTGGCTTTCAATGAACAATTAACATCCAAAGATCAAAGCTGATTATAGCCATAAAGTCAGATTCGAAAAGTCAGGCAGGACGAACGAAAGGCATTGAACCGCAGAATCCAATCTGGCACGTGAGAAGCACTCTCGTTTTCCATGTCCATGTCGTCGCCTTCGTTGTGTCGATCGTCCACATCCAAACCAACGAAGACGAGCATTCGAAATTTCACTTTTCACAAATTCCTTGCAACCTTTTGTTGAATGAATCCAATTCTTTGCTCAGTGTGGCAGTGGTGATGCAGTTACGGCAGGTTAAGAAGAGCTGCTGTTAGTTGTTGCTGACAGTGATCAAGTAGTTGCATTGTTCCATTACTGAACCAATACATATGCCCAGATCCATGTTGGCGGTTACGCTTTCTTTGAAGGTCGCCCTAGTTTCCAAATAAGGCGAGGGCCACTGATGTTGATTTCTTTCGCCATATACAATAATACTGCACGACGACGACTACGACAAAGACACGATGATGCTTATCGAAGGCAGTAAATCACTGTGCGAGCAGAGCAGTTAAGTTAGAAGAATCATTTGTAGGCCGGTCTGCTGCTGGTTTGGTCACATTGTAATACCAATTATTATCCGATGGAAAACGAGAGTTGTTTTTAAATGCTATAGAAAGTGAACGCACCGCACCGTGATGCCACCTTAAGAATGACAGTTGATGAGATGAGTTGGAATTTTTGTTTGAGCATGTCCACAAGATGTTATAAGGCAAATAACAACTCTTGAGAGATTATTATTTTTAATAATAAATTATTGACTTAAGAAGTTTTCGACATAAACGTTAACAATTATTATATTGTCGATTTACGGCCCAAAGAGAAATACCTATTGGCGAATTTTACCGTTATCCACAGCCAGCTCAAAGGAGATTTATTATCAAAAAATAAATAAATTACGATAAAAAAGAACTTGCTGTGCTGGATATAGAAGAAAAAGATGGAAGCATCCATATTGAGTGTTGGACAGGATATTGGATTTATGGACACATCCATCTTCGATTAGCCGCAAGTACTTTAAGCCAAGTATATAATTTTGACACTTACTGGTGTATTACTCATGCCGACAGTTTGCCTCCGATATAACTACAAAGGTAACACTATTTTCTACCGCAGTCAATGTGACAGTTCTCGCGGTTAATTTTTATAGATTTTCTTGGTTGAAAAGTTCATCATGAATTGACTTATGTTTACAAATTCAATCCGAGAAACTCGTCGGAAATTAGGTGCATTTCTTGATGCTCTAAAATATCGACCATAAGCACAATTAATTTAACAAACTTTGGATTGTTTTCGCCATACCTTTAACCTAAAGGACGATTTACATCAGCGCGCTGATTTTGACATTTTGTTCATTTGACTTTTTTTTATATGTCGAGGTTAGTCGCACACGACCGATTTACTCGTCGAACTGTGGATCGTATGTGGAACGCAAATATTGTTCGACAATTCGAAAAAAGATTGCCATTCGCGACGACCAATTTTGGTTATTAAAAATCAAAGTTTAGCATCTAAACTAGGGCTGGCAACGAGACGAGACCAGGCGAGACTTTTGTTAATCTCGTCTCGGTCTCGTCAAAATCGAAAAATTTCAGTCTCGTCTCGGTTTCGGTCCGGGTCTCGCCTAACCAAGTCTCGTCTCGGCCTTGGTCTCGCCTTTTTCTCGAGAAAATTTTAATGTGCGGTCTCGTCTCGGTCTCGGTCTCGGTCTTGGTATCATCCTTAGTCTTGGTTTCTTTCGTGTTTTTTTTGGTAGCAAAAAGATGTAAGATAAAGATAAGACGCATTGTTCGGATTGCAAATATAGAGTATGGTTGTGGTATCTCAGCAGTTCGTCGGTAAGAAAAATGGGGGAAAATGTATAAAACAAACTCGTGAGTCTGTTTTGTCTTTTGAGTTAAGTGGAAATAACATTTTGGAAGAATTGTGTAAGTTAATATATTTCATAGAAAAAACAAATAAAATATTAAATAAAAAAGAGTACCTACATACAACGCTCGATTTAAAAAAAAATAAATTAACCGGTTTTGTCAAGCCACGACATGTCAAACACCATTTAAAGATGTCTCCGATTTAAATGAATTAAAAAAAAACCTATACAAAACCCAAATTTTACCTCAAAAAAATCGAAATTTTTCGATTTAATTTATTGCTCATTAAAAAGTTGATGTTAGACCTTTTAGGTGAAATTTCGAAAAGAAAATATTGCTCAAATGTCAAGATATAGTAAGTTGCCTACCTGTCAAGTCATGAACTGTCAAAATCCTGTGAAGCATCGCTCCGATTTAGATGGATTACAAATCCTCTACAAAATTCAAATTTTGCCTCGAAATTTTTTCCTCCGACAAAAGTTGATTTTAAGCCTCTTGTATGACATTTGGAAAAAAATATTATCAAAACGTCAAAATATATTTCCTTCCCTACCTGTCGAGCCATGAGATGTCAAAATCAATTGAAGGATTGCTCCGATTTTAGTGTTTGGTAGCGTGAAAAATCGTACGAATTGGTACACATATTCACATTAAGCTGTCAAAACCAATAGAAAAAAAAACAAGTTTGGGTAACTTGGTGAAAATCAACGTACAATATGGATCTCAAGAATTCAGTCAAACTTGGCATCTGCACGTCTTATCCAACTTTATTGTGCTTGCCAATTATGCATTAATCTAATAATGATATATCCTTGTACGTTGCTTATGCTAAACAAATCATAAACTAGAAATTTTGTTCTGCAGTACGTAGGTCCATGAAGCTAAGGCCATAGACGAGTAAGTTTTACTTGTGTAAATCGAAAACTATGATTTTAAGTTGAATTTTATTAGTTGCGTATGAAAGCGCTCCGAATGGCCTACATTTTGTGCGAATTTAGTTTTTAAAAGTGTGTGATAACGTAAAAAAATAGGCTGTGAAGAAACGTTATCAGACACCTTTGAAGAGCCGTATTTCCAAGATAAAATTTGAATTTTGTACAGTTTTTTTTAATCCATTTTAATCGGAGCAATCCATGAATTTGAAAGTTCATGGCTTGGCAGGTAGGCAATAAACTATCAGCCCTATTCTGCTATTTTCCGATTCACGTGAATATTTTACTCAATTTTTCACTTTTTAGATACTTTCAAATGTCTTCTATCTTTTGAGTCCAAAGTTTTACTAATATTTTTTTTGTTTAATTCTTAAGAGAATCTAATTGTTTAAATTTATTTTTGATCGAAATTTAAGTACTTTTTAAAACAAGTCGTTTTTTCCGTCGGATAGCAGAATACAAATATTCACGTGAACGTTTAACAGAAGAGGACGGTATATTTTGACGTTTTTAATTTTTTTTTTCAAACCTCACCCAAAAGGCCTTAAATCACCTTCTTACGGAGCAATAAATTAAATCGAAAAATTTATAATTTTCTGAGGTAAAATTTGACTTTTGTAGAGGTTTTTTAATACATTTAAATCGGAGAAATCCTTCATGGCATTTTGACAGCTCATGGCGTGACAGTTAGGCAACGAACTATATTTTGACGTTTTGACAATATTTTTTTCCAAATGTCACCCAAAAGGAAGCAACACCATGCATACATAAATCATACGCATTCTTCTCTGGATTTTCGCAATGCGCCTATATCTGTATAACTATGTACATACTTATATGGTTTGATATGTTAACGCGCATATAATATTTCGCAAAAAAAAACTTGTGAATATTATAAAAATTGAACATGATTAGATATTAAAAAAATAATGAAATAAAAACAAAATTTTCTTATAGCGAAAACCGAAACCAAACCACCGAGACCGCCGAGACCAGCGAGACTCTCGTCGAATTTCGGTACCAAAAATACGGTCTCGTCTCGCTCTCGTCTCGGTCTCGTCTTCGGTACTTTTAAAGGAGTCTCGTCTCGTTGACGAGACCGAGACCGAGACGAGACCGAGACTAGTCTCGGTCTCGTTGCCAGCCCTATCTAAACATTAATAAAGGGTTTTTCATTTTGCGGTTTCAAAAGTAAACGTAAATAAAACACATACAAAATATTTTTTTTTCATGATATTTCCTTTTTCTTATAAAGATTGAACGTTGACATTATGTGTGAAACACTACATCATTTAAATGACCACCACCCGAATTGTTGCAAGCATCGATTCTTTTGAGGTAATTTTCGACCACTTTTTTACACATATTGGGCGGTATCTCAGCCATAACTTGACGAATGTTGGTTTTCAAGTGCTCAAGAGATAAAGGTTTATCTGCAGAAACACGGTCTTTCACGTAGCCCCACAAAAAAAAGTCCAGCGGTGTCGAATCGCATGATCTTGTTGGCCAGTTGATATCGCCACGACGAGAAATTACGCGGCCAGGAAATGTCTCTTCCAATAAAGCCATATTCGCTCGAGTTGTGTGGCATGTGACACCGTCTTGTTGAAACCACATATTTTCCAAGTCGTATTCTTCAATAGCAGGCAGAAAAAAGTCGGTTATGACCATAACGCTCCGAATTGACGGTGAAAGGCGTTCCATCATCGAAGAAGTAAGGACCAATCACACCTCCGGACCAAAGATCGCCCCAAACAGTGACTTTTTGTGGATGTAATGGCCTCTCTTCAATTACTTGAGGATTCTCAGAACATCAAATACGACTATTTTGTTTATTAACATACCCACCGAGTGAACTTCGCTGAAGAAAATTTTGTTAGAAAAATCGCCGTCCACCACCTGCTGTTCAAGAACCCATTCGACGTATCTACGACCTTCTGAATGGTCAGCTGGCTTCGGTTGTTGTGTGAGCTGGACTTTATATGGATGTAGGTGTAGATCCAAATGCAAAATACGCCATAATGTGCCATAAGACAGTCTTAATTCCTGAGACCAACGAGGAATCGACACATTCGGGTCCTCGACAACACTTTCACTTACAGCAGAGGGAAACGATGATGCGCAGGCCTTACAATATCTCTAACCAATCCAGTCTCTTCAAATTTCTTCACAATTTTGCCAATTGCTTGCGTAGTTGGACGATTATGTAAACCATAATCTCCTCTTAAAGAAAAATATGTGGCTGTGGCAGAATCACCATTTGTGCAGTAGGTTTTAACAATTTTTATGCGTTGTGCGATAGTTAAGCGAACCATTTTCCTAAATGTCAGACTTTCAACTGAAAAAAAAAATTGGTTTAACAACTAGTTTGACAGATGTCAAATTCCAGCCCTATACTATTGAAACCGCAAAATGGATAACCCTTTACAAATTATATTTAGTTAAATTCGTTATCGTATGCTAAAAAATTGGAGTAATGTTCCATAATTAGAATGACCATATTGTCAGATTTCATTTAATGAATTATCCCGTATTTAAACGCGCTGTAGAATTAAGCGAAATGTTAAACTGTATGAGTAAGTCAAGTTCAGTTATAGGATAAATTGTTCACATAAGACATTCAGTACACAAAATTTAAGCTTTACCTACTGGGAAAAAAATATCCAAAAATACAATGACCAATGTATAGGTATGCATGAGAATTCTAGGTGACGACGTATACTTTTGCAAAAATGTGATCATCAGCTCTTTTTCGACAATTTTTCCTAAGATTTAAATATTATATTTAACTAGTTACCCAGATCATGTAGAAAATGTGAAACACTGTCGCCATTTTTGATTGGGCAAAATTTAAGTGTTTAAGGCCTTTTGACGATTTTGCTCTACTTGGCCAAATGTTTCCTAAAGAATAAAGAAGCAGAATAGTTAATCTAGCAATCATAAAAAATGGAAACCGCACGGTTCGCGATAAAATAAAAAATTTTGCCCGAAATCATAGAAAACGGCTATTACAACACTGTAATAGTACTATAATCGAAATTATCGATCAAACGAATTTAGTACGCTGCCTGCGAAGGACTAAGCCTTCCGATCTGGTGCACTAAACGAGAATCCGCTTTAAAATCGCGGTATTAGCAGGAACTATCACCGGATAGTTACCTGCAACACGATAATTAAATTGTTAAAAATAAATTGCTAGATAAGTTTCAACTTAGTTGCAATCGGGAGAAGGAAGTGTTTTTAGTACGGTAAGAATCGTACACTCCTATGAGCATGCGGTTTTGAGCCTTTTGAAGGTTTTACACCTACCCACGAGAAAAAAATCATATTCTAAATTTCACTATCATTCGAAATGAAATTCAAAACAATGCATTTTTTTTATTAAACAAGGAAAATAAGATGCAAGTTCAGCAAATTATTTTATTCAGCGTATCTAATTGTTTATTAAATAATTTACATTTATAACTTCGAAACAAATTAAATCAAGTGAAATTTAGAAATGAACTATAATTTTTATGATTCCATATTATTTATACTGCTTTTATTATTTTATTTACGTCAAGACACATTTGCCCCAGTGGAATAAGACCTTCAAAATCCTGAAAATTGTAAAAAAAAAATTAAATTAAATTGAATAAACAGAAATAGAACACTCATTGCATGAAAAGAATGCTGCTGGATGTTTCACTTTTTTATTTGAAGTTGGGTGTCTTTTCTGATATATGGTTATTACAATTTTTCAGGTTTTAAAATATTTTTTGGTCCAGCCCTTAAATTTACCGAAACATACACATTTACATATTCTCTTCATTTTTATCGATTCAATTAACTGAATGAAAGGTTTACAGGATTTACAGCAAATTTTCCAACCTATAATTTGTGTGGCCAATTACCCTGCGCCACCACAAGCAATAATTTCTTTCAGAAAATCGAACATGCAATGGAAATTTCCAATGCAGACCACAAATTTCATGAAATAAATTATTTTACGAAATTGATTTTAGCAATTATTTCTTACCAATTAATGAAGAAATAATTTGACGTTTAATGTTAGTCCGACTGACATTTGTGTGTTTTTCACCTTTATATGTGCATATTGATGGGTTGAGTTGAAATTCCAGGTCGAGAATGTAAATACAATAGATGTTGTTTGCTTGGCACTGCATTTTGATTGTCAATAAGATTTCATGAAATAATTTGGCCACTGAACAACAGAAATAAAAATTTCTGCAATAATTGCTGAAATAAGAAAACAAAAATAAAAATTGCTTGTAGAGGGGCAGGGTAAGTCGCAAAATCAATGAACCGAAATGTAATTATGCGACATTTTATGGAAAGCCTTTCTTAAGGTTATCAATATCCTGAATGTGGATGGTGTTTGAGAGTCAATGACAATTGATAAATTCCGTTGGGTGATTTATAATAAAATGTAGGTATAACATTGAATAAAATGGAGATGGAAACAAATTAGAAATGGCTGATATTTAATTTTAAAATTGGAACGATCATTTTCGCCAACGTTAATTTTTGAGAATAATACAAAGCGAAAGTGGTACGAACTTAAAGTATGGTTTTCAATGCAATCCGCCTATTTTTGGAATCAGCCTACTGTATAAACTTTTGCCCCTGCATTTTATGGACGGAACGGAACCCTTAAATTTGTTTATTATTTTCCTACATGAACTGTTTGTACGTTGATACCTATAACAACAAATCTGCTGCTAGCAGTTGGCCCCTTTTTTATTAGTCCCAGCTAGACATGTTGACTAACAATAAATTGTATAGGTGCAGTATAGGTCCTTCTAATGGGAAGCTCCATTTTTAATTTCGCACCATTTTTTGAGTTGTCGGCATTAAAGTGTCATTAGTAAAAACAAAATCGGCAATTTCCCAGAGAATTTCGTTTCCCACGAAATATTTAATTCCCTCGAAATATTTTCCTGCCATATCGGGAATAAATTTCCCTCGAATAAAATATCGTATGAAATGCAACAGGAAAATTCCCTGGGAAAGCTTATTTCCGATACCAATAAATTCCGAGGGAAACTTTTGAGCATCATTCACATTCCCAAGATTCGAATTAATGAAAAATTTCCAGCGAATTTTTTATTCATGATAACCCCCAATTTGTTGAAGTAGTGTACTTGAAAATTAGTGAAAATATCTCGGAAAAATCTTCAAAAAGGGTTAAACTATGGCTCAATTGCATGACAAATTTGTTGACGAAATGATTTTGCAATATAAGGCTTGCGCTGACAGAAATCATACATACGTCAGATAAATCACTGATTTATGCCTAAACAGATGTGCAGCTTATTCACATGCAGCGAAAAAAAATACACATGTTCTGATGAGGGTTGACACATTCCAAGGGCGGCATGCAGTCCTTGCTGCACGTTGACTCTATTCCTAAATTGGCTGGAAAGTTTCATTGCAGTCGCAACAACAACAACAAAAATCTGAAAGAATTGCAATTTGGCATTACCTACTCATATTTACTTAAAAAAAATATATTCTTGTTTTATAATTTCAAAAATGGAAGAAAATCTATGCATTGGTTAAGGAAAATAAATTCTTGTATAAAGTTCTTGTTATAAGAATTTTCATGAGGGACAAAAGGAGCCTACGAATTTGTTTTTTCTCTTGTTATTTCATTAACATCCATTTTTAGTAAATTTAATTTTTAATTAACGCACAATGCCTGTTCACACTGGGCGCGTTCAGATATCGGTACGATAGCCTATCTAACATAGGTAAGTATCTATCTAATTTCCTGAACACCCAAAACCAGATAAGTTCAATTTGTATATTTTCGTTCATATGTTATGACATTGGATACAATAAATTATACCAAAGTTTTTCGGAGCGCTTGAGTTTTGTGTTTTGATAGCAACTGTTTTGTCAGCAGCTGTGTATTACGACGGGATTACAACAACACCAACCTATCCAAATAGCTATGGATCGATCTCTGAATGCGGACATAATTTTGGTAGACCTATGTATCATGAATGTGAAATAGTGCGAGTATAATAAAATGCACGACAAATATCCAAAAAATTATTTATTGACAAATTTTATATGCAGTATTATTTAGAATTCGAAGAATATCACATATAAAAATTTTGATCGAAATCCGTGACGCCGCGCCGCGACTTTTATGAGAAAATCAAATATCAAGAAAATGATTTTATGGAATATACCGTTAATTGGGGGCTTAAAAAATATTTAAAAATCTAATTGAGATTTTTGATTTTATCTAAAACAATAAGTTACCAAGATTGACTACGATCGCTTCAGAAGTTTAGGCTGTAGACCTGCCTTAAGACAGATGGAATTCCGGGGCCAACTTTGTTCGTGTTTTCTATCATGGTAATGTCAAGTTTAATCAATATCTCAAGTTCGATTTGTTATATTAAGAAATGGACAGTTTAAAAAAAATGGATCTTACAAATCTTTAGTTAATCTATTTTTTAAAAAGTGCTCTATAGTCATTACATTACAATAAAAATGTGTTTTGCTTTCAACAAAATTTTGGTCGCATTCACATATGTTCTGCATTCCGAGTGAAAATGAATTCAATTGCACTTAAAATGAAATAATGTGTTCTGCATAATCCATTCGAAATGCAGACTCCTTCCAATTCACTTCGAATTCAATTTCGAATTTTCAAAATCACCTGTTACAGACAATTTGTATAAAAACGGTTCATATTCAGAAACCTAACATTACACATTCGGAATGCTTTATTTTATGTGGAATACAGAACATTTTTATGTAGAATACAGAACATCTAAATTCAATTTTGTTCCTTAAATTCACAAAAAGTGAAAAACAGAACGTGTGCGATTGTTTGATATTTAAATCGTACACGAATTTCTTTAGGCCATTTCAGAAAACAAAGCAATATAAATTGATATAATGTTAATTTCTTATTTAGCAGAAAAGAAGATTTAAACCTTTTAGGAAAAACCCGTAAAAATGGTTAAATTAAACGCTAGTAATTAATATAGTTTTTAATTTTTGCATGATTGGTTTAAGTACAAATATCAATTGTCAATTTAAAAATTTAAAATGTAAAAATCTTTTTTTACATATACAGATTAATTTTTTGTAATAAACTTATTTTCTATGAAATTGCAGTTAGGCCACTTCTGCTCGCACTTCCTGAAATCGTATTTTTGAATGATTTAAAATAGAACCCTTTGTTGGAAGACCCTATATTTTGAAGTAAAATGAACACGCTTAAACTAATTTCAGTTTTTAGAATGTATAGAATTTATTAGTATTTATTTGTAAATATATATTTATATAACATTTTCTCAAATATTACAATTTGATTTTAATAATATTTTTTTTTGTTTAATTACCATCCTATATTTTTTTTTGTTTGCCTTAAATAATTATATTTTTTTTTTCAAAACTTAAATAATACACAATATACGTTTTAATTTTAAATAATAAAATACAAAAAATTAAGGTGAAGCGTGTTGATAAAGTAATTTTATAATATAGAAAAATATTGTTCAATTCTCGCATTTGTGAGTGTTTTTTTTTCTGTATAAGTTTTGTATAACAGATAATAAATTGTGATCGTATATAGAAACTATTATTTTAGTTTTATTTTGTTCTTGAGGTTGTTGTAGAAAAATAATATATTTGTGTAAATATTAAGGAAACAAAATTTCAAAGTAAAAAAAAATATACATACATATTATTCTACAAAAATAACTTATATCTAATATCGTAAATATTTCCACTACATGCTACAATGGCTTTTTATTATTTAAACAACAAAAAAGAAATAAAATTAGAAATAAAATAAAAACAAAACAAAAAAAAATAAGAATAAGAAAATTAAAGCAAAATGTAAATAAATTTAAACATAACAAAACAAAATTCAATTTAAAATTTTATATTATTTCTTTTTAAGTTTATATATAAGAGAATTACGCACTAGGAATTAAATTAAAAATATCTTTTGAATTACAACACTTACACAAAAGCTAATAATTGAATGTGAATAAGATTTTATATGACAATAATTAAATAACGGCAGCAGAGATGGATATTTTGAGTCTGGGGAGCGGTAAGTGTGAGGTATATAAAATTTACAAATGGACGGTAACTGAACTGTCTAAGTAGGGATGATCCTGCTCCGGGCTGCTAAGCTCTAGATTTCGCCGAGGGAAATCTGTGTGAGCCGATGAGGATGATGACGATGAAGTGTTGCTGGGTTTGCGCATTAGAGGCCATGCTGGTTCGTGTGATTCATTGTCTGGCGTCATCGAGATGTCAGACATTATTCCACTTTCTTAAAAATTTTTATTTAAAAAAAGATTAATTTCATAATTCCATACCATCGAAACGATGAGAAACTTACCCATGGACAATTGACTTATAAGTGTCGTTGAGCGCTTGTGATTGCCCCGAACTTTTCCGCTTATAACAAGAGTCTGTGTTTCATTGATCAGCTCTAACCCGCCTACTGGATTCTTGCCACTGTTACTCCCACCAGAACCATTACTAATCGAGGAACCACTTGTTCCAGATGACATTGAACTCTCAGATATCAAAGAATTTGGTCGACGTGGAGCCTTGCTATTCTCCGACATGCTTCCTACGAATGAGTTTCGTAGTTTCGGAGCTAGAAATGCAGTATCATAAGGATCTTTTTGCAAGTCTCCAAAACTGTTCGACTCACCTTTTCCCAGTTGATTGATTGTAATCGATCGATCACTGATCTGATTGTTGCTCGGACGTATATCCAAGCAAGGTTTACTACCTATACCCATTGAAGACATTTCGGCAAGGCGAATTTCTAAAATTTCCATATTTTTAAAATCGTTTCTAAGATTTTGAAATTTTTTTTTCTCTTAGAAAACTCACCTCGATTTCGTTTCGCCTGTTTCCATAGTAACTTCGAAACTTCTTCTGTCCAAGCGTTTTTGATATCCTCGGACATACTTTGCAAGGTCCATGTATCTTCGGGTTTACGTTTTCGAAACCATATTTCGAATTTTGTAGGCGAATCACCTGTGTGTGCTGTTAAACCAATATCTGAGGTTTTTATACTGTTCTTGTAAATATAAATATCCAAATTCTAAAATAAACAAAAAAATAATAGTTTTTAAATGTGTTGAAACTAATCTTTTAGGATAACTCACTTTATGATCTGGGAATCTTCGAGCTTTGCTAAAGAGAACCAAATCTTCGAATAGAAAAACTTGTCGGAGGGACTTCTTACCACCTCGTCCTTGCCAAACGAGAAACTCGTTTTGTCGCAGGAGTCGGCCTTGTTCTTTGACATTGACATCGCAATCCCGTAGCGAATCCATGGCTAGTAAATCATTTCCATGTCTTAATTGGAATTTGACCATTTCTTCGGCACGATGAAGCTCTTCAACGTCAGCTGCGATTTCATGAAGTGCAGGTCCCTAGAAATACATTTTATTGGAAACGGGAAGGACCAGAGTGAATAACATTATTTTTTAAAACGGAATTTCGGAATACCGACTTTGTAGGTTATAAGTACACGAATTAATGTTTAAATATTTAACCACATATGCCATCCCATATTTTTTCCTAAGCCTAGTACGCTGCTGATGTTAAACGAAAAATCTCATTCAAAAATAACACGACGAAATTATAAACGAAAAAATTCGCTCTATACTTTTCCTTTTCCAGTACGTTCCTAAGCGACTAAATGTCTTAGCTGTAATTTGCAGTGTGTAAATGCTGCAAATTTTATAATAGTCGGTAACCATCGACCGAAAAACATTGCGTCTTAGAAGGATACGATAGCATCTAACTGAAGAGCCAAAATATCGTACATGGGCGAAACGCATTTTGGACTACAGGTCATAAAAATCTTCAAAAAAAAATCTTCAATTTGGCTTTATTCCACACAGTCCACAAAAACAAAAATATATTATTATTTGCGTTTTCTTCTATGCTATACTAGATTTCTGAATACAATTCTCAACTCTTTTCGTTCTCAATTAAATTGACACTAATTTCTTGTCAAATGTTGACGTTTCACAACACTAGAGATGGGTGAATATTTCAATAACAGGTATTTAGTAACAGGTATTCGTAGAAAACAATAATCACAGTACAAATATAACACAGAATGCTGTAAGGATTTTCCATTTTCGTTCAAATTCAGTGTCAGGACTAAGAGGCTATTGTTTCACACGTGGCATAAACATAGGGTTAAAAATGGGTCAAACTGCTAGTTGCAATATCGGTTATTACTACTTTTAAATAACAGCTATAAATACCTGTTACTCAAATAACAATTATGGAACAAAAATTGTCAATAAATAACAATTTGGAAAAACTACTTTCTACTCGAATTTTTTCATCTGAATTCTGCTTTTTGTTAGACCAAAAAAAAATTTTGAAATTTTAAATGTTATTTCAATAACAGGTATTTTTGATCTGCTGGTACCTGCTACTGAAATACGAGTTTTGACCCATACATATTTTTATGTGGATTAGTCAAAATCAGAGTAGATGTGAGAGATTTCTCAGAGACCTTTGTGTCATATATTACAACCGATTTTGACAATATGTACGCAAGAGCATACCTTAAAATATGCCTGTAATATGTGTACTCTGAGCAATAACAACAAGATCGAAATTACCTGTTATTGGAATAACGATTAAAATTACTAAAGTTTTATTTTATGTTATAATCTTTTTACATTACAAAAGTTGTTTTAATTTCATTGGGGTTATCTTTAATAAAAATTTCACTGGAAATTTTTCACTTATTCGAACCTTGGGTGCGGAACTTTCCCAGGGAATTTTGCTCGCATTTCATACGATTTCTTGTTAGATCGAAATTTATTCCTTGGGAGATTCACGATCGCTGAAAAATTTTCGAGAGAATAAAATATTCTGTGGCCAAATAAAATTCCCCGGGAGATGCCCGAAAGGGCCCATTGTGAATTTGCTTAGATATGACTTTTATTATCGAGGATTTCGGAGGAAGAATAAAAACCAGAAGTTAGATACATGCTAATTCTGTATTTGACAGCTGACAGAATTCAAATACTTTTCCGTTGTGATGTTCGCTTACATTAAGCTCTGTATTTGGCGACCGCCGGAAAATTTCATTTTACATCAGCAAAGCTTTACAAACATTTTTTAATTAAAAAAAAAAATTTGAGTTGGGTATGAAATTCCGAGTGATAATCCGAAATAAAGTAGCGAATGAAAAAAGCGCTATACGGGTTTTGGTATTAAAAATCGGTGAAAATATCTACGGTTTTTTTTTTCAAATTTACCTCAACCGAACTGCATGCCTTGACAAGCTGCTGTAGCAAGAGTGCATATTTACCCATTCTTTGCACAGGTTTTAGAAGATATGAAGCCAAATCCATTTTATCATTGAGCTCCATCTGTTTCGACTGTAAAATAGAAAAACCAAATAAATATCGAATTTTAAAAATCCAACAATGAACCTCAAACTTACCTTAAAAAATGTCGTTCCGTATTCACTCATAAGTGTATCACTTTTTGGTTTATTCTTATTATACAAAGCATACAAATAGAACTTGGACTCATTCTCCAAAAAAGCAGCGCCCACTTTCAGTGGATTGCATTCGTATCGTTCCAATTCGGCTAGAAAGTGCGGCTGATGAAATTCGAAAATCTTTTCGATATTTCCAAAAATCACGTTTCTTTGACCGCGCAACGGTTGTGGTAAGTTATCTCGCAGCAATTCACCGACATAATTTTCGATGACGTAATAAAGTGATCGAACATAGTCACGTTCGGTGCCGATCATTTCTCGCATGATTAACAGAAGTCGCCTGTGTGAGAAAGAAGCAAATTCAAGATGGTGGATGCCATCATTCGGAAGGTAAACTTACTTTTGAACCTTTGGATCGAGTCCGCTTAGTTCCTCGATCCTGGGCAGATCCATATTAGATGCATGACACTGAAGATGTGAATTGGCTTCCATGGGCGAGTGAATGTCCAGGAACTGCTTCGAGTTTCTTCCATAGCAATCATCGTCGAGTTCATCACTGGACAACATGAAATATTGTTTTAAAAAAACTTCAGCAACTTTTTTTTATTTTAACTTACCTCTTGTCGCACATTTGTCCAGCTTCGTTAAGACTCTGGCAAGAGCATACCCGAGCTAGTTTTGGATTTCCCTCACATCGATCACATCCGCCCAAGCCTGAATCGGCAATTTTCGAATGTTCCTCCTCATCTTCATCACCTGGCTGGTCATCCCTTGAGGATTCCTCCCTCCAGCAATGGCACAAACTATCATTGTTCGATGACGAATTCACTTTGTCCGGAGTGCTGGTCACCATTGTATTCGAATTCTTTGGTTTGACACGATTGGAATAGGACTTGAGTGTCACCGCATGACACTTCTCAACGAGTGATGGTTCGCCCAATTTTGTTGAGAGTCGTTGCATCTCGTGTTGCATATCTTCCTCCTTGCTGTGCAAGTTGAGCAAATGATGCAGACGTGCAGCATCTTCGATGCGTTCACGTGTTTGTTCCAATTTGATACTAAAGCTATCCAAAGATGTTTTTAATTGTGTGGCAGATTCTGTAAGTGATTCCATATCTACGGCGGCATCATAAAGGTCACTGCCTTTTGCCAAATGTTTCTGAAAAAAAATAAGAGATTGCCTTTAGAAAAAGCTTCAAATTCAGCACTTAAAAATATTTTACGAGGGAGGTATCCATATCTACGGGAAAAAGCTATAATTTATGCAAAATGGCGGCAAATGTAAATCGAAACAATTATTAAACGGAATTTAGTAACATAACGATGCATGTCATGTTGACGTTTGTTTTGTACCTGTTTACTTCGAAAATGTCAAATTGAATTAACATCTGTCGCTGCCCGGTCCAACTGGGTTTAAAGGACTATCCTGTTATGGATAGCGCCTTTCTGCTGTTAGACTTACCTTTGGAAGTGCCTAGCTGTACCTCATAGTGGTGACCGGTGACCCCTCAAGAAATTATCGGAAGGCCGTAAGTGTTTAATTTATATAGTGTACATAGGTAGGTAGGTAAAACAGTGGTCAGGGCGTACTCGCATCTTAGACACAAATATCGCTGGAAAGCGCCATTTTGATACCCAAGAATTCGTAAGTACTTGAATAAGAAGAGTTTTTAGTGGGAAAACGGCATGAAACCACTCTAACGGAGCATCGCTAGAGACATTTCAAACCGTTGCGTTGCGTTGAACAGAGAGATCATGTTTTTGATTTTTATATCAGACAGTTCTGTAAGGTCAAAAAGAAAAGCTTTTCTAAGGGATTGCATTCTAAGTCTGGGGAAGGCGGGACACTGGCAGTGAAAGTGAAGCACTGTTCCCTTTTCCAACTGGTTCTTACAGCTACGGCAGTAGGTAGGTGTTATGGGGAATGCCCAACTTTGCTGCGTGCTCTCCCAAAGGCCGCCAGTGTCCAATGCAAGTAGCGACTACATTTACTATGTGCCATGTCCCGCCACAATCTACAAATGAGATAATTTGTGCGGGATTTATTGTTGGTGGGCCATATCATTATAGATATCGTAAAGACAGGTTAAATTGTTCCACCTTCTGTTGAATTCCGTGAGGAAAATTTAAAGAATTTTCCCCTTCAAAGCAGCAATTGGGATTGATAAGCTCTGAGCCATTGAGCTATGAAGGACCGATCCCTGAGCCAGCTCGTATGCCCGTTCATTAATATCGATAAAACTGTGCCTTAGAATCCAGATTAAACATTCCTCCTCCAACACCACGCTTAATTTTAACGTCGAAATCTTTCGACACTTCGGCATTTTCGCTATTCTTCCGGAATGGGAAGATAACTTCAAAACTTTTGCTGAGGTAGTGGTGCAGTAGGCAGTGTTTTGCGATAGAATATCTGGTGGTACCAATTTTGCTGTGATGCTGTGACCGTGAGGTTAGACAAACCAGCATCTTGGCTATTTTAGTCCGAACACGCTGCAAGATAAGAGAAGGTGAAAGTCAAAGGGTAGAAGATGTATACAATAATACTTAAGTCATCCGTTGGACAAGATCTTATAATGCCCTTGTGGCGGCAACGGTAGGAGTTCTCTGAATTTTCCGAAGTTTAATAATGCTGTATTGTTTGTTTAAAGCGGGTAACCAGACAACCGAACCAAAAAACAGGATTGGTCTTACTAGAACTGTGTATGTCCATAGGATTATTTTCTATTGAAGACCCAATTTTTTAACCGAATGTTTTACTATAAGCGTAGAAAACAACGCTAGCCTTCTTAGCACGTGTTCCTCAATGCAGAGCTTAGAGTTTACTTTAGGGGCAAGAACGACTCCTAAATATCTCGCACTGGAAGATAGTGATAGATTGTTGCCATTTAATCGAGGTAGGGTGAAAGTGGGTACCTTAGTCCTGGTCGTGAAGAACAGCAATTTTGTTTTGCCCTGGATTAACTTCTAGTCCACAACTCGTGGCCCAGTTGCTAACTTTAAACAGAAACCTCTTCGTGATTTGACTAATCACTGCTGGGAATTTTCCCCCAGCTTGACAAGAATTTTGTGAATGGCTAAAAGCTACAGAAGCGGCGACAGAACTCCACACGGTCGTATTCTTCTCTAATCATCCTTTCGGCAAGTATAGAGATAATCTAGTCTTGAATACAGTCAGCTACGATATATTCTTTTCGTAAGTCTTGAATAGATTCGGTTACCACTACCTAGTGTAAGGCTGTCTCTGTTGAATTAATTTTGAGGTATGCATACTGACATTCATCCAGAGTATACCTGACATTTCTTTCAACGAACCATTTTTAACGAAAATTTGTACATTTACGCGGTTGTTGTATTTTATTAACATAAAATCGGGGCATTGTAGCCGTCCCCTTCTGAGCCTGGGAAACTACCCCTTTGGCCAATCCATATAAACTACTCACTATGTGACTGTCATACCCCCAAAACCAACTTTAAAAAAAATAAAATGCACGACTGGAGCGCACGAACTTGCTCTTCTGTTTGATGCAACAGATTTCTATTAAAAATCTTAAAAATCGTTTTTTTACTTAATTATGTATATATACAAAATTTCTTTAATTTTTTATATAATTAAATTGGTATGAAAATCTTAAATATTATAATATAAACAAAATATTAAATCGGCTTAATCAAAGAAAAAATAATTCAAAATTCTGAAATAAATACTTGAACTAATTTGAACCCAAAACAAAGTACGGCATTTTATTTCTTGAATAAATTTGAATTTACGAGAAAAAAAAATGAAACATCTGTAAAGTGGTTTTTGAGAAAAAAAGTTTTTTTTTTTAAACTTATTGAAAACATTTCTCAAAATAAAATCAAAAACGCCAATTCATAGGTATTCGAAAAATACATATGACTTTATTTTTTGAAAAAAAAAAAAAAATAATGAACCGATTTCAAAATATAAATGTTTAAATTTTTTTTAATGCTTTTAAAAATACAGAAAATATTAAATAAAAATATTGGTGTGCAGTATAAATTGGGCAACCTAAGCCTATATATGTGTGAAATTTGGAAAGAATCGGTTAAGCCATTTATGAAATAGTCGAAAGCAAAAAAACGGTCGTATGTACCGTTTTTGGACATTTTTAAACATTTTTTTCAACCATATGATCGGTCGTATCGAAAAAGCTGCACTTAGTTTTTTAATTTAATCAAAATCGTTAGAGGCGCTTCCGATAAAATAGGTTTTAACGTAACGGTCATATGGCAGGTACCGTTATTGTTTGAGCTAAAAAAATACAAAAAAAAACGATTTTCATTTCTTTTATATTTTACAATAATTTGCTATTCCAAAATGACCGTTACGGACCGTTACGTTAAATAACATTATCTAAAACAAGGTGAATAACGTTTTTTTTAATTGAAAAAATCGTTAATATACAAAAATATATTTAAATGCGATTGTTAGTATTTTCAGTTTCCGTAAACGATTGTTTTCAAACAAAGTTAGTACGTGATTTATTATAGTTCCAAAATTTGAAAAAAAAAAAACGGTTTTTATCTATAGGAGACAACGACATTGCAAAAAATTTGCCATTTTTTTTTCAGTGATCTCGTGTAAAGTCTAGTTTCTAGTCTAAAACTCGTTTTCTTTCCGAAATTTCTTGTTAATAAAAAAATAGCTAACTGTAATTTGTGTGTAACTCCATGTTTATACCAGAGAATATTGACTAGTTTTCTTGCCACGGAGATATTTTTAACGTAATCAATCGTTAATCCCCATTTCGGATACGAACTCACTAAATAAAGACAATTTATATTGGATACCGTTTTGAGTGTTTGCCTGTAAAAGAAGGAACGAATTGTGAAATGGGGAGTCTTTGGCATTAACTCCTTAAATTGTATTTAATTAAATTACGGGGGCATAGACACACCCTGAACATTATATTTCTATCCTATTAAAACACCTTTAGCTTTAGCAAGTTATCACTGTTTCACTAGCTACGATTTTTTTTTTACAAAACAAAATTAATAGGCGCAATTTTAAACAGCCTGATGTTAAGGGCTTAGCATGGTACTACTTAACAGTTTGCTAATACTAAATCACTTTACTAATTTTAAATACTTTTCAACTAGCGCCATACGTAATCTATTTTGATAATAAACTACAACTAAACACGCCTAAAATAGTGCAAAAAAGTAAGCGAACATAACTTTTCGACGTTTGTAAATGTCAAAGTTGCATATGGATTTTTATCATACTAAAAATGATTTAACATATTACTAAATTGACTAAAATTTTGCGCCATAGTTTTTACTTACCATTGAGATGAAATAGTATTTTTCAAACTCCTGTTCATGCTCCTTGATGGCTACTTCACAGCCCAGCTGTAGACCTGTGAATTTAATCAGATTCTCCTGCCCATCGGTTTGTATCCAGGATTTCACCTGAATAAAAAAAAAAGAAGAAGACAAAAAAGGTGAGATCAAAAGTCACAAATAAAAACAAAAAAACGAGTTTTTTTAATTAACGGCTAATAACTTTATGTCTATGTCTTGTCTGGCTGCGTTATTCATATACAAAGATGGCAGCATTGTGGCTACCGGCATGGCATTCAGGCACACCACACTGTTGCTTTAGATTGTTGTGCTCTGAATTTGGAGGAGCCATTTATGGTCAATCAGAAAGATAGAGCTGAGGCTTCGGATAGCGTTAACTAGCCCATACTCTAAGGTAAGTCTATATACAATCCGAGTATGACTCTCAAAAGGAGTCCCGCAATGATGTACCTACCTACTGTGTGAGTCTTTAACTACTATACTGCAGTCATTACTATACAATGCAATGCTGCAAACTATCTTGGTCTTGGCCGTGTGGCAACAATACAAACAAAAAAAAACGTGCAATTGAAGTTGAAAGTTATGTGCGACAAAAGGCTACCGTATCCGTTGTAATCGGATAATGACTGTTTTCGTGCGATGTAATAAAATTCCAATCGGAAATAGTTTAAAATTTAATTAATTGAGAAAATTGTGTATGTTTATGGATGCGAAAGGTATTTTTTATATTTTTATTTTTAAATCAATTGATTGGACGTGAAGTATGGACATTGTATATTTTTTTTAAATAAGTTTCTTTATTTGTTGCAAAGCATATACCTAATACCTAATAGATATAAATAATAAATAAATAAATATAGAGAATATAGAGCAATGCTGCATGTTGATAATGTTTAGATTCATGTTGCGATGAGAAAGTCGATGCTGATAAACATATTTTATGATAATGACGATTTAGAAAGATAATTTACTATTTTTACTGTTGAAGATTAAACACAATTTGAGAGAAAATTAAATTCCACATCGAATTGTCCATCTGATTCGTGAACAAGTTGTATTCAGCATTGTGTCATCCCACATCTTCGATAAGGAAAAAAAATTTGATTTTGATCGTTCAACATATTCTTAATATTGAACACAACTTATTAGTACAAGTAATATTCATATATTTTTCTGGAAGAATTGAATGTGCTCCATAATAATAATGGTAATCCATAAAGCTCACTATTCACATGAGAGCGACCAACTTAGTAATTCCATTATCATGGTTCGTTTAGATGTTTATTTTTTATTTATCGCGAATGACGTTTAACTTTACCATTTATATTTTTAAGCATCTTATTTGTTGAAGTGTGGAGACTTACTTACTTACTTAAGGTGGCGCTACAGTCCGGGTGGACCAGGGCCACAACCAACAAGCTTCTTCCAGTCGCCTCGGTTTCTAGCTATCTGTCTCCAGTTTCGCACTCCAAATTGGTTGCGATCCTCTTCCACTTACGTGTGCCATCTTTTGCGCTGTCCACCTCTACTGAGCTGTCCCACGGGATTGGATCCAAAGACTTTCCGGGCCGGAGCATTGGTGTCCATTCGCTCTAGATGACATAGCCACCTCAGTCGTTGGCTTTTCAATTTTGTAACTAGGTCAGTGTCGCTGTACACCCCGTACAGTTCTCGATGTTGCATCGTCTTCTCCATTCCCCATGTATGCAGACGGGACCAAAAATCACCCGGAGAATATTCCTCTCAAAACACACTAGCGCGTTCTCATCCACCGTTAACAGTGTCAATGTCTCTGCCCCATACATCAGGACTGGGATGATGAGCATTTTATATAACGACAGTTTAGTTGCTCGAGAGAGGGCTTTGCTTCTCAATTGCCTTCTTAGCCCAAAGAAACAGTGTTTGGCAAGAGTAATTCTACGTTTGATCTCAGCACTGGTATCATTCACTGAGTTTATAGCGGATCCTTGGTATATAAAGTCTCTGACTACTTCAAAATTATAGCTGTCTATAGTGACGTTCTGTCCGAGACGTCGGTGCTGGGTGTCCTTTCTTGTTGACGGCATATATTTTGTTTTGCTTTCGTTCACCATTAAAAACATATTCGTTGCTTCCTTCTCAATACTCACGAAAGCACCACTGACATCACGCTTTGTGCGTCCGATTATTTCAACGTCGTCAGCGTAAGCGAATAATTGGACGGACTTTTGAAAGATTGTGCCTCTAGTGTTGACGTCTGAGTTTTGCACAATTATTTCAAGAATGATGTTAAAGAAGTCGCATGACAGCACGTCGCCCTGTCTAAGACCTTTATTGACATCAAAGGTGTCGGTGAGGTCTTTGCCGACCTTGATGGAGTAGCGTGCACAAACGGACGAGTTTGGTAGTGTTGCCAAAACTAGACATGGATCTTTATAGCTCGACTCTGTAGATGTCGTCATACGCGGCCTTGAAATCGATGAAAAGGTGGTGAGTATCGATTTGAAATTCCTGGGTTTTTTCCCCACTTTGGATGGTGGAAAGCGAAAAGAGTTTGACAGTTCGTAAAAATCAGATTATAATACCGACCACCAATTTGTTTTCTCCACTCTATTTTATTTTGGCAATTAAAAATTAAATGTTAGTAATATACATATGTATTCGAAATATCTTCTTCTGCTTTTCACATTTATTCCCTCTTTCGTCGGTCGTTGTTCGATCTCATGTGAATAGTCTTTGTTTTATTTAGCATATTTTCATTTCGCTGTGAGTAATACTCTCTCAAATGCTCATTTTAGTTATTGCATACATCCTTTAAAGTTTATTTATGATAAGTTTAACAAATTCACTGAATAAAAAACGAATATGTTCCACAATTTTTCACATGTTAATTCATCAATTTTACTGCGGTTCCTTTACTCTCCGCCGATTTATATACATATTTGCAAGCGAAAGGGCCATACACATTAGGTATTATTTTTCACATGCGCGGCAAATTAAATGGAATTTAATGGAAAACAAATTTGTTTCGAAACAAACGTGAGTCAATAGAATTTATCCAAACAAAACAAACCAGTGACATTATTTTTTATTGTAATGTTTTAACGCAAGGCATAGCTATTGGTTATTCCCTTTGGATTTGATTTCACTTCACATTAGTGGAAAAACCAGACTTTATTGCTGAAAAATTTAAGTTCTACTTTTCACAGTTTGTTCAATTATATTTTCAAAGACAAGGAGTGCAGTTCATCTAAAATTATTAATTATTAACGAAAGACTTTAAGCACGATACTTATTGTTCTTGGAGTGAAAATGAAAACATTGCACAAAATTTCACTTGCAATATTATATTTTCGATTTATATCATTGAAAACAAAACATAAATTGGGCTCGCGGAAATTACGCCAGAGGAAATGCGCCAGAATTTTTTTTTTTGGAAAAAACGCCAAAATATTTCTCTGGCACAAAATTGGAAAAAAGAGCACAATTTTATTTGGAAAATAAGCCAGAAATATTGGAAATTATGTGGAAAAAGATTCCGAAAGCAAAATGGAAATTAAGCCAGAAAATTTTCAAATGTAAACAATAAAGTTTAAAAAGCTCGGCGCGTAAGCAAGCAAGCAACCCTCCTGCTTGGGCGTAGTGTAAGGAAATGGAAAAAAAAACGCCAATTTTTTTTTTTGGAAAAAAGGCCAGAAATTAGGAAAGATTATCTGAAAACTTTGGCTTTTTTCCTAGGAAAAAATGCCAGAATTTTGTATGAAGAATTTTTTTGGCGTTTTTTCCAAACAAAATTCTGGCGTAATTTCAGGGAGTCGAGTGTTATTGTGTTTTGAAATATAAGATTTCGCTTCACATTTGCCTTATGGCGATTTCATTTTAGTGAAGTGAATTATTGATGAGTTGTTTCATGTTCACTTACTACGCAAATTTGTACACAGGCAAACATAAAGGAAAATGTTGATATTGTGTGAAAAATGTTTACACGACATTTTTGTGGAATGTTATATTAAAATTTCCATTTTCTCTTAAAATTTGTTTAATGAGTAGTGTAGTGTGAATTCAATTGTTTTCTGGGTAATGTATAATAAGTTCTTTAATTTTAGTTTCATGTGAAAATTTGGTCACTCGGTTAGTTCATTTTGTTTAAATATAAAATTTCAAAAACTAGATATTCCTTTCACAAAATATTCCCAACCCTGGAGTTTGGAAAAAATATTCGTGAAATTTAGAGTTTGTCATTCCACGGACGTTTTTGAACTGATTTGTAAATGTAACATTTTCCCATACTATCTCATCCATACTTTCGATGCCTTGACGTTGAAAATATACTACGCTATAGATATAGTGGAAGTGGAACGTATGTTAATTTCAAAAATGCCCTGAGAAATTTATGAATTACAAATGAAAAAAGGTAATTTTTTCTTGTGCATTATATTTCTGCAAAGGCTGTGTTACGAAGTCATTTTATATTTCATTTGATTTTGTTTTGT